>JACBWW010000015.1:25356845-25854886 GCA_020086605.1 Lanius collurio | reverse complement strand
CCCAGGTGTGTAAGCTGCGTGTCCCTTGCTCTAAAGCCTTTCATACTGTTTCAGGGCCCCTAGGGCCCCAACAAGGTTAAACCCTGAATGTGACAACCAGAATTTGGCAAGGTCATCATCACATCAAAAATCATCCTGCAATCTGGATTTGTCCTCAGTTTCTTTTGTATTCTGGAGGCTCAGGTCAAAATTATTGAAGTTGCAAAGTGCTTTAAGGAAACCCGTGTTTCAGCTATGTTGGTTTGGAAACAGTGCAGGATCCACACCCTTGTGGAGTGTCAGCCTGGTGTTGGGTTAGAAGGCTTGCTTTGAGTTTTGCTGTTCCAAGAGTTTGGCAACTGTCTGAAGAACATTTGTAGCCCAGGCCAGATGAAGATGCTATGTGTGAACCGAGAGCAAATATGAACATTTCTGTACAAGAAAAAAGATGATTTTTACTACATGAAATTGCTTCCAACAGTAGGACACTGAAGATGCAGATATAAACAGTGTTGTAGTTTGGACACAACTGCATGAGGAAAAGGGAGAGAAAGAACATTAAGGCACAAAGTTTTAGGACTAGGGTAGCTGACACAAATTGAAAAAAAGAATATTTCATACCATCATCATTCATATGACATCAGCTCAGACATAAAAACCAAGCAAATGACAATCATTCTTGACCCCTTCCTTCAAATGTGTCATCTGTACCTCCCTGCCTGGTATTGTCAACAGACTCTCTGAGGATGAACAAAAATATGTGAAAAATCAAAATGTTTTGTAAACATTAAGTACAACTTTTTGAGTCCTAATAGAATTTCATCCCAATGATGCAGAAAGAAACAACGGCCAAATCAGTTAAACCAGTGGCACATAATCATTCACACAAAGTGCTGATTACACTTAAGCATGATTCTTCTTTGGAGAAATTGGGAGATCTGGGTACCATAAAAGGAGTCCAGGAGGGCCGTGAAAAGAGCTATGCATGGAGAAACAGCTTAAGAAAAACATGCCTGGTTCCAAAAGCATTTTGTTCTGTGTAAGCCCATCTGCAGAAGAGTTTTGGCTCACTAGAGAGTTATGAGAAAGTGTGAGGAAAAGGGACTGACTGATCAGGGGAGAACCTGAGGCACATCTCCCAATTTCGGGAAGGACTGTCTTTCTACTTCTCTCTCTTATTAGCTAGGTGATAATTAAAATACATCTATGCAGAAGAATTCTATCTCCCTTAATAAGAGAAGCCTTGAAGTCCTGGGAAATTTTGAAAATTAAACAGCCTTAATGTGACACACAGAAATTTTTAACTTGTCATTGCCTACAGAAGGAGTAAAGCTCCAGTGCTTATTCTGCATTTCCTCAAAGTTAGTATGCTTTTGCAGTTATTCAGAGCTCTTAAAAGGATGAGAACCAAAGGTCAGGATGATCAAAAGTTCAGAGTGTCCTGAAGGGATGAATAGGGATCCTACAGGTGTGTTTTGGGATAGCAAGTTATTGATAGTGATAATAGTGGTAGGGGATGTCTTAGCTGGAAGATAGAAAGTGTTCTGTGCTGTGACAAAAGCTTGTGGGGCCAGCCTCAACTGAGAGCCACATAACAGCTGTTATTCTGCATGTCTGGCTGACTGGTTTTCTCAGGTCTGAATTAAACCGCCCTTGGCCTGTGCTTCCATTTCTAAGCAGCAAGAATATTTATGTGGCAGCTTTCCGACTCATCTCCTGCAGCAGGGACAGCCTGTAGGCAGGCTCACTCTTATGGGGGATTGCTCTTCATCCCATCAGTAGCTCCTGCACCAGAGGGAGAACAACCCTCATGCTCAGGACACTGCACTGAGGCAAGGTGGAATGCAAGTCTTTCAGTCTTGCCACTGGTGGTAACCCCTCAGCATGTTTGTGCCTACTGACCTGCCAGTGTATTCCAACAGCAGAGCTTCCTAAGCCAGATGTTATCTCAGGATTTCAGGTGGGTGACCTGCAGGTCATAACCTAGATGTGTGTGCTTTTCAGAAATATCTTTTGCATGATCTTGTTTGATAGGATGGCAGACTATCTTTTCCCACTACAGATTGCTTTTATGATGTTTTTTTTCAGCTGTTCTGTCATATCAGGAAGTTTTTCACACCTGGCTCAGGAGACATGGGAGCTCTGTTTGAAACAGTCTGTGACAAACATGTAAATAACCTGATCCAGACTTGGATGTGAATTTTCATTTCTCCAAAAGGCAATCTTCTTTCAAACTGGGGCTTTTGCTCTGTCCTTGAAAGAGACAGGAGGTAGTTGCAGAATGTAGATCTGTAGGAAAGTTTTCAACATCCTGCTGTGTGATGGCCTATACCTTGTATTTAATTTCAGGTCACTTTCTAGCACTGAGTATTAAATTTCTCATCTGTCCTATGAGTCCTACTTTACTTTACAATTGTTTATGCCTCTGAAAGCTCCTGCCAAGAGTTTGCCATCTGTTTTAAACTAAAACCATTTAGTTTCTCTTGATGTGAGACAAAGCCATCTGATACGAAAATATGAACAGTAGGTGGCCAGCTTATCACTTTTTAATGCACATGAAAACTCACAAACAGTATGCAGGGGCTTTGGTAATGTTCACCCTCCACAGACCCTTCGAGGGAGCCTCATTTAAGACTAAGTGCAGCTGTCTCCTAGATGTGCAAGATTATGACTCCTCCTCACCTCAAGAGACTGTTCTTTTATCATCACCACTGTTCATTTAAAGTGTGTATGAAACAATGAGAAAAATTTGTTTTCTTGTTTGAAAAGATTCTAACTTTTCTTAATTTATGAATCTTTAAAATGTTGATGCCTGTTCCTTAAGCGCCCCTGATGTGAGTGGAGAGGGAAATGACCGCTCATTATGTCTCTAATGAGAGAAACAAGGACTGTCAGGTGAAAATAGCGGGAGATGGATTAAAACAAAGAGGCAGTTCTTGTGAGTGGCACTCCTGGCCAAAGCTTGGCTGCAAATAGTTTAAGGGATTCAAGTGGAGACAGGAAAAGTTAGTGAAGAGAACTATATTGTGAGGCTTTCTTAGACATAAAAACAACATTCATCTCAGGAAGCTGGAGGCTGGGAAGCACGTGACAGAAATATTGCTCTGTAGAGGCTGGTGGGCCTGCTGAGAAAACTTCCCCAGAATGCTCTGTTCTGTTATGTTAATGTACCCCAGTTCTGCTCCCCATGTTGGCTCTGTTGGTGGCTACAACCCTTGTTACTTGATACACCCTGGGAGTTGCTTCATCAGTTCCTTTACCCTGGACCCCTCATTGTTCTCCCCGAGAGACTTCCCTGAACCCTTGCAGGGGTGCGGACACATTAAATCTCTCCTGTAGAACCCTATGCAAGGACTCTTGCTGCTCATTTCATCGTCAGACTGTTTTAGCCAGCTATCTGGGCTATGTGTGTAAGCTGCCTGCACCGGGCGGCTTTCTCCTGGAGACGCTTTCAGGAAGGTCGCTACATGGAACCAGAGGAGAAAGCGACATTGCTCTATGTTTGACTTCTGATATTCCTCCCTAGCAAATCTCTTCTGGCCACTCTCAGGAGGCAGAGGTCTTTGGTCAGCAGAAACATAGACTAGAGATGTGAAGTGGGATGTTGGACATATGGACAGTGATATACCTTTGTTATCATCAGGGGAAGAAAGTTTTCCTTCTGATGAACTGACAGTGACTGCCCTGTGGAAAAAAAATCCTCTCCTAGCCTTGTTAGACTGAAAGCAGCTTTGGCCTTCAAAAGTGCCTTTCATTACTTCAGGCCATTTTCTCAAATTATGGGTCTAAATTGGAAGCACTAGTAAATTACTTTATATAAAAAATACACATTTCAGTTGAGATGAATCAACATGAACAATGGAGAAATCAATAATGATGCATCATAAGAGCCAAAATCTGTAGGAACTCTGTTTTGTAATAGTGCTGGTTTTTAGCTGAAATAGAGGCTCACCATTTGAACCACTCCATCACTGTGGGAAAAGACCTCAGAGCGGTCCCAAATGAATTAATGTAGGACTTCCTGCTGCTACAGCTGGAACAAGAGACGGGACCAAAGCAGAATGTGAGGAGGGTACCAAGGCAGCTGTAGGTGGATGAGAGCAAGTTAGGAAGCAGTGGCAGGACCTGGGATGGAAGATAAGGCAACAGGAGGAGCAACTGGCCAGAAATTTACTGAGAAACAGAAAAGTGTCCAGAAACTATGTTGATTCAGAAGAATATGTCCTGAAAAAGCATCTGTATGAGTGAAGAGGCAGAGGAATCTGTAGCCTGTTGCATTGTGCTAAAATGGGAAGGCCACAGTATGCAAGCCCTGGTCACTTGGGAACCTGTGGTTCAGCAAGATACTGCCCTCTAGGTTTCTACTGTGCTTTTTATAGTGATCTATTGACTTAAGGGAACATTTATCAAAAGCTATCACAGGGGGATTTAGGAACACACAGCTCAGTTCCTCTCAAAGACTCTTAGGCTCCCAAATTAAGCTCTCTTGAAATCTCCCTAGTAACCATTATTTATAATGCAGCCTAATTCTAACAGTTGCATCTTAATTTTCCCCTTTCGTTTATGAAATATTAGCGATCATTTTAGCTGTTTGAAAGATAAAGGACAATGGTACAAATTGTATTTCTTCCAACTTGCGTTTTTATAATTAGTTCCCAGCCAGCCTTTTTCATCATTCCTGAAACGTAACTGAACCAGTGATAGAGACAAGAAGGAAACAAAGGAAAATCAAAGCCGTGTTTGATCAGTATTGTAGTATGTATCAATCCTAAACCAAATGCTTCTGGCAGCTTCCAAAAAAAAAAAAAAGAATACAAAGAAAGAAATTGTATAATGGTAGAGTCATCTGCAGATCGAAATTAACAGTAATTACCAGTACAAAACAAGGGATTCTCATGGGAATATGCATCTTCCAAAGATAAGGTAATGGTGTTGTATCCTCTAAGTGTTTACATGAATTGATGCCTTGATCACAGCACTTCAGATAAGGCACTGACAAATCAGTGCTGCCACTGGCACTTAGGAGAAAAAGGAGCAATTAGTGCAGTTTCTGAGACCATTCCCAGTGTGGAGATCCCGCACAAATGTGATGTCAATAAAAAGTTTTCTAATCCAACCCAAAACACACTGGGGGAACATGAAACTGCCTGTGCGGGACAGGGAATTTGTCTTGTTTTATTGGAGTGTCCACCCAGAAGAACTGAGAACCAAATTGGACCAGACAACAGTGTGACTGTATCCACAAGTTTTTAGTTTAAGAATGGTATATAGACTCTAAAAGAAGAGACAGGCACTTCCCAAAGGAGCCTGGGGTGATGTTAGAGGTCAGGATTGAAAATGTTTTTACTTAAAACCTTGAATACCATCCCATTAGGTTTAAAACAAGGAGAAGCTTTTTTGTACACTAAAGGAAGCATTGTTTTAAAGGGAAACTTTGCTTTAAAAGAGAGATAAACTTTTTACTGGATTTGGGGCTCCAGAGTTCTTGTATTTTTCTAAGACATAATATTTTTGTCAGCCTGGTGGTTACATCTTTCATTGCTGTGTTTCCCTTTTGGAAAATTTATATATGTTTCCTTACTTCTATGCAGAACAGGCCAGACTTTCCATTGTCTGCGCATCACATGTCCTTCGGTCTGGTTATCCCAGCTCATTCCAGATGAAGTTCAGATCTAGTACAAGACTATACAATCTGTATACAGAGACTCATATATGAATTTATGTAAGTGGGAACACAGACTGATTTAATGTAAATATGGTCCATAAAATTTACATTGATAACCACTTTAATGTCAGCTAGGTTCTTTTCTCTACACATAAATTGAAAGAGCCAATTCTGCAGCACCTTTTCATTCACTCTCCTGTAGCAGATGAAAAAGTAGTTTGTTTTGATGATTGCAGGGTGAAAGACTCTTTGTCCAGTAGGCTTTACATGTAATCTTTCCAGATGGCCACTCTGTTAGCAAAGTGGGGTAAAGTAGAAGCCCACTCTGGATGTGAAGTCCAGCTGTTTGCAAGCTTGATTTTCAAAGGCACAGTCTGATCCCAAGATCACCCACCTTTGTTTTTGTGCTGCACTTCTAAAGCTTGTCATTCACAGCTGCCATGCCTGATCTTACTATGCATTCAATATGGAAACAGCTTCCTGGAAAACACAAGGAGTGAAAAAAACCACCCTAATTTTCTTATCATAAGCACAATTCAAATGAACAGCTTTGCTGAGGGGATTTTACAAAAACTTCACCCTTGAACTCATGCAACTGTGCCTCCCTTCCCAACATTAAGATCATTCTGAAGATTATTTTTAATTTTTTTTAAACATTAGGAAAAAGAAAATAATGAAAACATGAAGTGTAAGGGCCATATGCCTTAGCTGTGCTTTCTTGTTCATATGCATACATGTCATGAAATAAGTTTTTCAGAAAGGCAGAGAGGCAGTGTGTGGTGCAGGATATTCCACCTTAGTGAAATCAAGACACTTCTGAAAGATTTCTATTTGGTAGTTATGAACTGAATTGCAAATAGTAATTAGCAGCAAAAAAAAATTTGAAATTTAGGCTGCTGCTTCTAGTCAGATTAAAGTTAAGCATATGCTTAGATTTAATAGGGTACCTTGAAAAACCCACTTGTGTCAGCATGAATGCTTATCTTATGCATATATTTACATTTAGGAATATATTTACTGTGAAAGAAAAAACTTCAAGTAGCTCTTTTAAGTAAATTGTGATCCCATGAAGAAACAAAAGTTCTTTATGTGATAAAAGTGGTAAAAAACCTCTGTGTTTAGACTTGCTGCTAAGAGAGAAGATTGTTTTTCTGCAATGTCACTACCATGTTGAATGTTAAAAATACCATGTAATCACCTTAATTTTCAAAATGTCTGTGAAAGCATTGTAGTGAAGACATGTGGGAGGGAAGATCTGATCAGATGAGCACTCAGTTTTCACTTTACACAGAAAGATGAAGCCAAACTCTTCTTGGAGGTATGCAACACAAGGGTAAGAAGCAATGCTTTACAGACTGCAGCACAGGCTAATAATTAATAGACGTTATAGAAAAGGGTCCTTATAGCAGCTGAGAATTGGAACAGGCTGTGAAGTCTCCATCCTTGGATAATTTTGAAAATAATCTCTGCAAGAGAAGATGAGACTCTGCTAAATCTCATTTGATGGAGCTGTGCTTTGAGCAAATTTGAGCCCAAGGCCTCCAGAGAGCCCTTTCCAACCCGAACTTATTCGGTGATTGAGATGTTAACATCAAGCAAGCAAGAGAGAACCAAGTGAAGGAATGTAAGATAATGCACCAGAAGTAAGCAAAATTGAGGATGAGTTGCTGTGAAGGTGGTGGATTGATGGTCGTAGACTTCAGTATTGAGAGGAGCATGAGATATCTGAAATTATCCCCTTTGTGAAGATTTTGGACTCCTGGAACTGCACAGTACGTGCCAGGTGGGATTTTCTGAAGTACTTGGATGGTTTTTTTTTGGATTCATGCCAAGAGGCTGCATTTGGGTCTTTCAAATGTCTTTAAATGTATTTAGGATTCATTTATGTGGGGACTGATGGAGTCTACCTTGTTCTTAGATTCATGTACTGGAAAAGCATAACTTGAAATGTGGAAATAAACTCAAGATTGCTGACTTTGGTCCTCCAAAATGAAATGAGATCACACACAGCTAAAAGTGATCTTAAGGATGAGTCCAGAGCAAACTTTCACCACTGCTTACAAAGGTGTTTCCCAGGATCATTCTGAAATGCTTTTAGGAATGGCCCAAATCTGACTGAATTTAAAAAAAAAAAAAAAGTATTACAGTAAACTGTAAGATGGTGAATAGTAGTATAAAAATAATTTTGACAATCTCACTTGAAGCTTCTATTTTGGGATCAATTGCTACTGGTGAATTAAGGCAGAAAAATATTGGGGGTATTTTCAAAAACTGAGAACAAAATTTTGCTCTGACTTTATTCACATGCTTTTTGATCTACTTAGTCATAGATCAAATCTATACAGGTGTCCATGAAAAGCAGGTTTTTAAATAAATCCATCAAACAAACCATCCCAGCATGAGTGTAACTAATCAGTATTGCATCATCCAGTTGGGGAAACAGAAGCAGAACTCTGTTACCGTGGTAACTGTTCTCACTGTTTGACTACACACTCAAGAGTATCACATTTTGAAAAAGACTATTTGAATCATTTGTGGCCCAAACAATCCTCTCTGTTTAAAAGGAAAGTCCTTGTATTTAATGCAAATATGTCAAGAGAAAAGCTGATGTTACCCTTCTAATGTGTACTCTACATTGCATCTGGTAGGCTTGGACATAATTAATTGCAAGTGGAATGTAAAGGAATGGCATGCCAAAAATCTTTAACGTAATTTCTAATCATGCCTTATGCCAATCTCTCAGTCCTGCCAGTGTGAACTAATGATCCTAGGGATGGGATTTGATGTACTCTGGCACCTGAAAGAAACTGTCAGCAGTTTTTGGAAATAAAAATGTGAGAATTCTTAATAGAATTTACCAACTCCAGGATATCACTTGCTGAGGGCTGTTTGACAACAAAAATCAATGTGTGTTCCAGGAGAGAATGGTAGCCTTATCCAGAGAGGAGACAAAATTTTCCATTCCCAGACATATCCCCACCCGTGTTTTACTGTGAGCAAACTTTCCTCCTTTTTTTTTTCTCTCTTACAGCAGTTCATCCTCTTGCTCACTTGACCAGCTGAATGGCCAGATTCTGAGCAAAACTGTGTGCCTGGGTCAAGTAGTCATAGTCTGAACCATGCAGACAGGTTATTGAACCTGAAAATCCATTCAAGTGGACATGCCAGGTAGCAGAGAGCAGCAGAGCTGCTCTGAAGTCAGGATGAGAGCCTGGATCAGAACTAACTTCTCTGGAACTCTAATCCCTGTACTGCACAGTCCTGGGAGACAGGTGAGGATTCAGACACTCTGTCCAAAAATAAGGTTGGTGTTGCTTAAGGGGAAGCCATGTGTGTATTCAAAACCACATTTTTCTCTTTTTTTGCTTAATATTGGAGGTCTATGTTTCATCCAACAACAAGGACATATGCAAACATTCGAGCAGCCAGGAAGCCCTGGAAGGACCCAAGCATAACTTGCCAGAACACCCTGAGCTTGAACTGACTCAAGTCAGTATAAAAGACAGCATGGACACTAGATATATATTTGCCCTGCAGACCATCAACTTCTTGTCAGTGTAGCTGTAGCCACTATATACACCAGAAAAAATTAGTAATTCCCAACAGCTTCATATGAGTCCTATAAAGTTGTATTACTCTGGTTTCTATCCCAGTCTCTGTCACAAGCAGACGTTGTGTGTGCTAACTCCTAAGCTTTAGCTCCCTCTATCTCCAGTGGTGACAGCTCCTGGGGAAATGGGAGCCAGTGTCACAGTAGTAAGCCAGCACCAAGAAGGTTGTGTACCTTCTGCCCAGCTGTGGCAACTCTGGGAGATTCCAATAAACCACATTTCCTCTAACCCTGCCTCCCATCCTTTCTATGTTAGACACCAAATTGGGAACCTCTCCCCAGTTAAAAAAGCATAAACACTTCATATCCTGGGGCTACCTGAATACAAGTGCTAGCATTTAATAAAATTGCAAAGGAAGCGATAGTTGATACACAGCTGATAAAATAAAAAAAGAACTAGAACAGAGCACTGTGATGAGAAGAGCCATATCTGGTTCAACTTCCAATGTTTAAAGCCTTCGGGACATATCAAACTGTGGGACATCCCCTGGCTCATACTTGATAACCTCAGCAGGATACCCAGAGAGTTCACCTTGTTGCCTAATTGGCCAGACTGTTGAAAATAGATATCCAGGTTTCTATATACAAAGATATGTGGCTGCAACTGAACAGCAACATGTGCTCCTGGTGTCCAGCCAACCTGAAACCTGTCCTCAATGAGCACCACGCGGCCCCTGGAGCACAGGCTACCAGCTGCACCCTGGGGAAGCATTGCTATGTGCTCCATACTGCCCCAGTCACTTATATCCCTGATCCAACTGTCTTTACAGCAATTAAACTTTGAAGCAAGAACTTCCGTGAAGAGCTCATGGCAAAAACTGACAAAGGAATATGGGTGCTGGTTCTTGCCTCCATTTCTCTGCTGTGGGCAATTTGCTGTCTCTGCCTCTCCCTTCTTCCCATCTTGATGACGGCTGTGTCCAATCTTTCTTAATAAACACAGTGTAGCCTATTGCTCTCTCTGCAAGGAAGAGCGTGTTTTAGGGAAGTCCATGCATTCAGACAACCAGGAGGTGTTTGGTTCCTTACTCAGCTATGGTCTTGCCCCTTTGTGTGTGGCTTTCAGCATTACATCTTCTTGTCTTCCTTTCAGCAGAGCACTTAAACACTAGATCTGCATTCAGTTTTGTAGTTGAAGCTTATAATAATTTTTTAAATTCTTCTTTAAAAACCCCAAAGAACTATTTGGCAATACAGAAAAATTTCCAAATATTTTCCCAGGTTTGCTAAATTGTTCCTGTAAAAGTAAAGTAGAAAAAACTTTTTAACCAATGTCAACTTCGTCAGTTTTAAGTGTAATGTGCTTATTTCTCTATTTAGACGAATTGTATCTGATAGAGTAAGTGGAATGTCCTGCATGGAGGATCAGGAGGTAGCTGTCCTCCAAACAAGGAGGAAGGCAAGCCTGACTAACTCTGAGGCTGCCCCAAAATGACATTCTTGTAGCTTTTTTTTCCACAATGATATAAACATACAAGAACATGTCACCCTGTGATCTAGTAGTATACTCAAAGCTCCTGAAAAATATCACAGGTCAATTTTTTTCAAAGCAGTTTCTTCCAAGTGTATCTGACAAAAACTTTTTTATATCTGGCTGTTTTCTAAGGCACACGTAAAAGCATATTTTTGAAAATCTCTCCTTCAGCCCTGAAAGAAAGAACATACCACTCGGCCAGTATCAGAGCTACTTGTACACAGCAACAGAACACTATATTAATCATTTGCTACTTTGAAATCGAGAGTAAAAGCCTTACCAAGACTTCTTAGGCTTTATAAAAACTTATTTTGAATTTGAATTGCATCTGTGCTCGTTATATCATTCCTCCTCATTGTCACTGTACATATATATTGCTTGTTGAGGCAAATACATCAACTCCTGGTGCTGCTCATCTTTACCCTCATTTACCACGCTCACGGTGACTCAGAACTGAGTTACCCTGGATGTAAACAAAATGCCTTCAATCCTGTGTGTTGATGAATTTCTCTGATATACTGATGATGTGTTATCTTTCTAGTCACTGTGGCAAGTCATGTGATTTTATGTGCTTTGTCTATAATACCAGCCTGTTCCCACAAACATTGATGACAGCCAGGAGCAGGGAACATGTTTGCATTAAATCAGGAGGGTATTGAAGTCTGTCACTTCAAGTGACTCTGACTCTTGGTGCTCTCTTCTTCATTGAGTGCCTGTTTGAAAAATGATTGGTCTTGCCCCCCATGGATAGGGCAGGTGTCACACCATGATACATCAAAGAAGGGATCCTAGTTCTCCTGGTTTTGCCATAGGACAGTTTTCTTGGGAGACAAAAAGCTTTTGGAGGAAAGTTCTTTGCCTTCAAAGCAGCTATTAACTACAATGGCCCAAATATCATTTCTATTTTTGAGAAACATTTGTCCTGCATGGCTATAATTTTGATGAACAGATAAGGAAAGATCAAGCAAGCAGGAACACCAGGTGAGGATGTTAACCTAGGAGGGATGCAGCCTAGATTTAGCCCTTGTTCCAGGAAAGTTTTACTTCAATTTGAATAAAAAAATCTGAATCAAATGCAGAACAGGAGGGATCCTTTTCTCTGTAATTTCAGGGTCTCCTTTGGTATGGCTCCAAGTCGGTCCAGAAGATCATTTTCTCTAGTGCAGCATCACCCTGTGGCAGGCCTAAATTCTGCATACAAGCAGAACCCAAGAGGACTGAGCACAAGGTGCATGAGGGGAGAACTACTGACAGCTACGTAGGAGTTTGGAATCTGTTGCTGATCACTAGGTGATGTATGTAGGGACTTTAGGGAGTAGGTGAGTATGAGAGGCAAACAAATCAGTCAAGTAGTTATAGAAATATTGTTCCTGTTTTTTAAAGTTTTGACCTTCTCACTACCTTCCCATTATTTTATTTTTCCCTGGGATGTGATTCTTGGGCATATTTGGTAGGCTGTAAAAAGATTCTTTGTGCTGTTTCAGGGAGTTAGACCATGTTATGAGCTGGCTTCCTGTGGGCTCTGAAGTTGTTAGTTATCATGTTGAGCCTCAGATTTGTAGGCTCTGTATCAGATTGTCTTTATACACTCAGGATGTGGTACCTGAATGAGGTAAAGAAGACAGGGAAAATTATATTTTACATTCTAATAGGCTGTGAAATCCAACTCTAGCATGAGAGAAACCACAAAGACTGAAAGCTTGCAAAAAAATGATTCCTTGAAACATTTCATGACTTCACCTTCAGAAAAATATTCTCTACAATTTCATAAATTCTCATCTGAGGTCATGTGGATCTGATGTGTGATAACAGGTTAACTTTTGCTGACTTCAGTCACAAAACACTGTGTTCCCCTGAGCTCAGTCTTGCTTTCTTGGCTTCCCTCAGATCTGTAGGAATTGTTTGAGACAAATGCATTTATCCGACTGTTCTCCGCTCAAACCATGAGACTGTGTATTAACAGAGGGTGTCATGTTAATCCTCATGTAGTTTTTCCTCAGCTAGTGATAGCTCCAAATCAGACTATTGTATAAAAATGTAGTGCTTTGAAATTCTTCTCTACATGGCTTATGTTAATTCCATTGTAATGGACCACAATCACACAATTGTGATGGTAATATTTTTCACTGCTGTTGAAGATGCCTTGGCATGTGCCCAGAAAAAATGTTTCTCCAGACACAAACAGATACCAGCTCTTACATTCTTGATAAGAGTAAACTTTCTATACCCTTCCATAAAAATGTAGTAGTGAAAGATTATTGAGACACTCATTAGAAGTGGCTATAGGTTGGGGGTGAAGGGGGTTGGCTGTCTTTTTTTACACATGCAACATATCTTAATCATGTATTGAGTAAGGATTGCTTTGATAGGTATGTTAGGGGAAGAAACCTAGACACTGAATTAAAATTCTTTTTATGCTGATAGAGAATGGGAAGACTGAAATAACTCATATGGTATCTAGTAGGGCTGAAATAATGTCAAGAGATTAAAACAGGGTCATCAATGTCACCTTAACGAGGGACAGAATCCTACTTATTGTGTGGCTACACAGAACTTCCATGAGACAGTGGATTAATTTTGTGTGCAGAAAATAACACAATGTATTAAATTATATGGAGATAAAACACACAATCTGATTTTATACTAATGTATGATAACATGTCATTTCGCACATTTAAATATTATGTGACGCAGGTGTCTTGTTTCAAGGCCTTTTCAAAATGAGGAAACAGGCAACATGCAAATGAGATTACTTGTCCACAGTTGTAATTTTGGAGTGCCAGGCCACTGTTGGGACAACAGGCTTTCTTCTATAAAAACCCAGGGTATTGCCTTGAAAGAGCATCACTATTTGTATTAAGTTCAAACAGTCAGGGAAAGAATGCACGTATCGAGGGTACTACCCCAGGAAAGTCCATGTCCTAAATTGGGTGATGGGAGAGGTGGGAAAAAGATGAGACTTGGGTCTTCCATTTAATTACTCAAGCAAGGCCCAGGGGAGCTGCATTACACCAAAGGACACAAGCAGAAAAGAGCAGATTTATGAGAAATTTAGAATTACTTGAGTTGAGGTCTATGATGAGGATTGAATTATTCTCTCTCTAAAGATGAAAATATTTCCTAACCTTCTGTTTGCTACTGCTTACTATTGAGCTTATGAGCAAACTTGAAATATGTTAGAGAGATAGCTGACCTCTTTTTTCATTGATTTAATCATCTGTCTAAACTTACAGGTCCCCAACAGTTTGCAAAATAACAGTTTTCATCACATAACTTCTTTGGTGTTTTGCACATTGTCTCATTTTGGTTTATTTTATCTTTCAAGGACATTCCATGCCTGATTTGATTAAATCAATGCAAGGTGGATTTGATAGGAAGAGTTTAATTACTATTTTTCTATGGGGAGGCTAGACAATCAGCCTGATAAATCCAGGGGATCCTTGGGACTAACAGAAGCAACTGAGGTCATCCTTATTAAAGTCCATGGCTAAATATCTGCTGTCTGGTGTGTTTGAAAGCCAAGAATGCTGAGCAGACCCTGCAGATACGGTTTGAGCCCAGAATGGGCTGTGACAGTCAAAATTCAGGTTGCCTGCATGTTCCCTTAGCTCCTGCTGAAAGGATTAGGAAACCTTGCTTCCCATAACTTTGCAGCCACATAACATTACAGTGGAGATTCAGAAAATATGGGGTGGTGTACTATTTGTCCGGATATAGCACACTCAGCATGTCTAGCTACAGGTGAAGTTTTGTGTTTCAGTCTGTGAAGAGGGGTAGCAGATTTCTACTTACTCCTTTCATGCTATGAAGTTTTTATCTTGCCTTCACTGCTGCATAGTCAAGGTTAGGGATGAGAAACATCACAGGAGTAGAGATGTTATCTTAACCTCTTTGTCCTTCAGTCCTTCAAAAAATGCAGGCCTGGAGGAGTAGGAGAAGAAGAAAAGTGTGATTTGATCCAGAAGATGATGTAAGACATGCATGTGTTTCCCTTAGGTCAATAGATGACATCTTTTTCAGACTATGTACATTGCAATCGAAATGGAGAGAGGCAGCAACAAAAAAAAAGAGGGGGGGCGCGGCGGAATTTTCCTGTTTGTGCTGTGATTTCATAGTATTTTGCCTGAAACACTGAGTTTTGTGTTACTGTGATCAGGTGTTGTATAACTGCACACCTATACAAAAAACTTCCATCAGTTGCTAGGGACATCAGTGGGAAAAAAGTTAAGAACATGTTTCCAGGGCTTTTTTCCTTTTTATTATTATATTCTTTATTCTGGGAATTGGAGAGGAAAGCCAGGCCATCTTCCTGCTTGGGCAGATTGGGAATGCTCTGAGTATCCTGCAGATGAAAATCACCACTCACATACACATTGATATTCATCCTGTCTGAAGTCTCTTAGTAAATGTGTGTTTCTAACCCAAAGAGTAACAGGAAATAGATGCAGTCTACACCTGAAAACACCAGTGGGAGCCGGGGCCAGTGCTTAGGGATGTGGTCTAGACAGTGGATCTGTTATACAGCTATAGCTGGGAGGGTGGAAGGGGAGAGAATTTGGAGCTGCTTTCCCTATTATGTAAATTCAAGCACATTGGAGACTTTTCTCCCTGTGGCAGGACCCGGCTGCTGGGAAAGGCAGACCTCCTCTGATGAGCAGTCAGTGCTGGAAATGGTCTTTTCCATTTTGTTTTTCTCACAAAACTAAATTTCCTTGCTCTCTAAGAACAAACACCTTGTGAAGACATTAGGAAATGAAAGCAGAAGAAAACCTCAGTTAAGCCTAAGTTAAACCTAAGTTAAGAAATTTTGTGTTAACAAAATTAAATTGATGAAGTTGAGGCTGGAGCAGACTGGAGGCAGCCTGAAGTGTTGGAGCAGACAGACCAGCCCAGGAACACGCTGTTTAAGTGACAAAATTGTGTTACATTTAACTAGGACTGAGCTCTGAAGAGAGCGAAAGATCATCTGCGACACACCCTAGTGGTGGGATTTTGAATAGTTCTCTTCAGGCTGCCGGGGGATCTGGACACATTCATCTTTTGCTGACAGTTTGCATTTCAAGGTTTACCTAAATAAAAACAAAAAGCATATACATACAGAACACCTTACTGGAAAAGGACTCTGTGAAATAAAAGGAAAATCTTCATGGTCATGAATTTCTTTTGAAACTAGTTAACACTGGTTCCAGCAACACAACTGTGACTATATTTACTTGAGGAAACCAAGACTGTTAGAAAAAGTAGACATGTATAATTCAGTAATTAAATCGATTTTCAAAACCTTGAGAATGTGGCTTTCCTAATAATCTCGGAAGGTCAAACACTTGTTCCAATGATTGTAATTTCAGAGTAAGGATTTTATGTTACTATTTTTTTATTCTTAAATAGTCATTGCTTTGCAGGGCACAAACCAAAAAATTAAAAGCTTAAATGAATCAAAACTTCTTCTGTGAAGTAGAACCATCCTTATGTCTAAAATGAGGTAATAGAAATTTAGATATTTCAAATATCAAGTCAATTTGGAAATCCTTTGCAATTAAGTCTTCTCATAATTAATCTCTCAAATTGAAAAGAAAGTTTCTTTTTTTTTTTTTCTTTTTGTGAAGAAAGCAATCTGAAGAAATGTTGCTTAAGGAATTTCAAAAACTATCAGACATCTTTTTTTTTTCTTTAAAAGATTGAAAATCCTCAGCAGTACAAGGTATGTGAGGAGTGTGGATTGTTTTCCTTTAAGTTTTTTTTTAACAAAGTAAAGTGCCTTTAAAAAAAGTTATACTTATGGCTCTGTTCGTAACACTGAACAAGTATTCATATTTCAAAGTCTTGGTGGCTTTTGAATGTAACCACCCTTTGTTAAAACTACATTTAGTGAGCATTGCTTCACATCCTAGCTCTGTGTAAAATAATCCCTTTCTCCTAAATTCTACTCCCTCTTTATTCTTTCATGATCTATTTCAGGCAAAAGGGGTGAAGAGGAAACTTAATCTCATAAATTTAGGTGACAGTGAACTTTTAAGTTGTATCTAAGAGAGAGATTGATCAGAAGTAGTTAAGCAGTTCAGAAAAGAACCCAGTCAAAGAAACAGAAAAACGCACACTCAGATACTGGATTCCCCTTCCCTTTCTTGTGAGCTGGGGAATTCTTCTTGCTGGTTGCTTTAACGTATCTTGCAGATCTCTGTCTTCCTGTGTGGAGAGTATTTATCATCCATTAGTGTGCTAGTGAGGTATTTTTCTTGAATTGCACTGATTCTCACCACTGTAACTCTTCAATGAGCTTCTGAAATTTTTTCAGTTACTTCTGATTTTCTAACCAGAGTAAGAATGCAGGAATTAATCCAGTTCAAATGCAAATCTAAAAAGTCCTTCACTTAACTT
This sequence comes from Lanius collurio, assembly GCA_020086605.1. Lineage (NCBI taxonomy): Eukaryota > Metazoa > Chordata > Aves > Passeriformes > Laniidae > Lanius > Lanius collurio. The sequence goes on along the minus strand of JACBWW010000015.1, from coordinate 25,837,780 downwards.
CTGATTTGCAAAGAATGTGAGATGGTGTGGATCAGAAAAAACAACAGACCCCCACCCAAACCAGACCCTTTGTGACAGATTTTACCAATGTCCTCACTGGCTATTCTGGTGAAATGAGGAGAAGGATTTACTGACTCAGAATCTGACCCCAGAAAGAGAGGTAAAGAGCAGCTCAAACAGTTCTGACATTAAAGGATGCCTCCTTGCATTTCCTAGATGTTCTTTAGATGTTACAGCAGATTAAATTGTAATGTATGTTCCCATAGTAACTACATTTTTCTTAGTCAGTTTTGGTCCTGTGTACATATATTAACTTTTAGAGCTTAAATGCAATAATAATGAAATATATCATACCATTCAAACCTAACTGAAGGAAAGGGTAAAAAAAAACCTCAAAAACCATACTATAAAAATAAAGGGAGAAGAAGGACCACAAGGAGGCAATTTTAGAGATGGGCACCTTAGATAAAAAGAGTTAAATGTACAAGCATATGTCATAAAGCATTGTGGACTTCCCACTAAGTATTTTTGATGTGCAAAATTGTAAAAGAATAGTGTGGGAGCAGGACAAATATTTGGTTCGGGATTTCTTACTCTACATTTCGTACGTAGACAGCAGTTGATAGAAAGTAGCAAAGCATTCATAGCTCTGTTTTTGGACTTGGTATGTCTAGTAAGAAGAATAATTAATTTATAGCTCTGAGGAAAAAGTAACGCAGGGCTTTTGCATTCTTCTCTTGGTATCTGTGGAGCTTGGTATCATTTTCAGTGCTTTGTAGTGTCTAATAACTGTAATATTGAGAGAAAAAGACAAGTTCCCTCTGCTCAGTAGCCCCTATGTAATGGTGCAGGTCACTACTATAAAGCTGTTTTTCAGTTTTTTCCCTTTCCCCAACCTGTGGGATTAAATAGTGTTAGAAAAGTGTTTAATTAACTGACTATTAAAAATATTTTACTTTTGCTTTGTTTTTCACTTTCCGTTTGAACTCCAAGTTTCCAAAGGGTTTTATATTGTCCCACATGTCAAAACCAAAATGTATAAACAAGATATATTTTCTCTCAGAAATAAGCAAATATACAAAGCTTTGATTTTTTTTCCTTGAGTTTACCAGCGTTCTACATTTCTTAAAACAGTTCTCTGCTCAGTTGCGAGGGAACACAGTATAGGATCTGTGCCAGAATGTTTTACTGAAGTACGAAAAACAAAGCAGTGACTTACTGATTAAATGGTGCCCTATGTCTCCAAGCTCCATAAACAACACAACTTTCTATAAAATTTACATATAAATCAGAAAATAAATCTACATTTACCTGATGCAATCTATGAAATTAATCAGGTGAAAAATACTTCACGAAGATTAGTGTCCCCTTTGCCCCAGAAGATGTAAAATTAAACATGAGATGTTTAAATTCCATGTATTTGCTAGTAGAACATTGCTGTATGATGTTTCACTAGAATAAGGCACAAGCATCTGTGATCAGTTTTACATTGCCCCAAATGGCATCCCTCATTTTCCTTGTTTGTCTGTCTTCTCAGTGCTCATAACAATGCATTTCTACATCATGTGAGTGAGCTGAGGACATGACCTAGAACCACCCCACCTGAAACTCACCTTTCTGACTTTTTTGATAGATACAGGGTTCATCAGGGCTGTCAGCTTCCCACACAGTTGGCCAGGAATTAGTAAAAGGTACTTGGGACTAGGGAGGTTAGGAAATGGGTATGATCACAGGGAATTGTCCCCCCTTGTCCTAGCTGGTCGACTGGCCTTGTGTGACATGACACAAAATATACCCGACAGCACCACTGGAAATGGGAAGTTCCAGGCTCTCAAGGACAGAGAACCAGTTTTGAGCCCCACTGGGGCAGATCAAATTCCTGCTACCTGGTACTCTGTGGTAATTTCAGTTACTTAAGTAAATATCTGTGGATGGCATTCTAAATCTTTGGGTTCTGTTATACTTGTGTGTGTTTACATATATATGTGTGTGTGTGAGAGAGAGAGTGTGTGTGTCTTTGTATCCATATATGTGGTTGCTCAGCCCTTCTGTGTCTCGTAATGTCCCAGAGAAAGTTACTGCTGCAGAATGTTGTACTATAAAAGAGTGTGGAAACACTTATAAATATGTAAATATACATCAGGGAAAAAAATAAGCTTAAAACATTCACATTTTTATTTAAGGGTTAAGAATTAGAGCTGGAAGTTCACATTCTCCCCTAGAGTTTCAAGGCACCACATCTAGATTTAGTGGAGTTTAGGCTTTTATTCACATTGATTTTCAATCTCTGTTAGTAACACACAGGCAAGTGGTGCTGTCACAATGCTCACAGTACCAAAAAAATTAGTCATTTTATGTCAGTGGTTTTGTTCTAACCAAGCACCTGTTTCTAGACATAAAACAAACCAGCTTACCTACACAATCTGGTGCACCGAGTCCCCGAAATTAGAGAGATGTAAGTATGCATGGCCAAGCCTCAAGACTTTTTCAAAAGCTCACATCATCCACTCAGCTTCCTGTGAGTTGAAAGGCACTTTTCAAAAGCACTTGTACCCCTTGGGACTGACATTGAATCAAAAGGCCAGAGAGTTGGCACACAGCTTGAAAGGTATGAAGCAGGATGCTCTACAGAGCAGAGAGTCAAGGCAGAAAAATTCTGCCTTCAGCTGAAGGGAAAAACTCCTAGAAACTCATCCTCTTCTCTACTCTTCAGGACACTTTTTACCAAGTAAATTGTTACACTAATCCAGAGCCCCTGAGACTGTAGTTTCACTCCAGTGGCTGATGGTGTGCTGCTGTGGCTGGGGGATCAGGCACTTCATCATCACTTTTGCATGGCTGTAACATGACATCTAGGTATCTTCTTCCTGCTTTAGCATATGCAAACACTAAGGCACATCTTTGCAAAACTTTTTTCTTTTTTTTTTTTTTTTTAATGTGTCAAGTTACATTCCCAGAAGAATGCAAAAGACTAGAAAGCTGCTTCCCTACCCATAGCAGATAATTGTTTCCAGAACAAAGGTGGTTATACCATAATTACAATCTTTCTGTCAATGAAAGTGTCATCCTCTAACAAGTATGTAGATATGTACATAGCTATGTTCCCTGCACAAATATGAGCATTCCTATCCTGCCACAAAACAGGCCACTGAGTTTTGCTGTTGTTTTTTTCTCAGCATATATGTCTGCTTAAATAATGTCTTTAATGTTTTAATAATTTAATAATGATGCACCCTCCAGGAAATCTCTCATTTTCTTCATAATTTTATTTATTGAATGCATCTTGAGCATTGCTTGACTGTAAAACTCAAACCTTTATCCTGCTGCTGATGCTTTTTTTTTATTATATATTCTGATAGTGCCTGCTGTGATGGAGCCATGAATTATGACCGTGCAGCATGTGCTGCCTTAGCAAGGCACCAATGGGAAAGACATGAAGCTCGTGGTCCAAGCAGGTGGAAGCAGTGCTGCAAAGTGCCCTTTCAAGGCCCACAGAAACCATTTCTGTCCATTTTCCTGGGGTACAGGTGCTTGAACACATTCCAAAGATAGCACTTTTGCCTTTAGTTGGACAGCAGTAAATAGCACAACATCAATGCTGTTTTCAGGTGGGCAGAGGTAGATTTAGAGCAAAGGAGAGATTCCTTTCAGGAAGCACTTTATCGCTGTCCTTTCAATGGCCAAAAACCTCAAAAAATATCCTGTGTAACCAGACAAGGCAGCTTGAAATGGTGCATGGAGCAGGGATATTAGGCCCTCAATTCAGAGGTCCTAATTCAATGCTGGGAGAAGAAGGGAGTTTGTACAGCTAGCCAAAAATTTGGCAGGAGAGCGTACTTGAGACTGACCCTAATTGATTTGCCCAAAGGCTTTCTAAAAGAATCCTCCAAAGGAATTGATCTAAGCAGTCCCATGATCATTACACAGCCACCTCTGCAATAAAACACTAATACTGCAAAAGATGAGAAATCAAACAGTACTTCAAAGAGTATTTTCTTCTTCTTCCATGAGAAGGCTGTGAATAAAGCTGAGTAAATAATTTATAATTAGTTTACAAATGTTGGCTGTTTTCCATTAGTGAAGTGTTCACAACATGATGACAATTTTCTCAAAGGTACTCAAAATTATTCACTGAATAATGTCTGTAAATAATCCTTAGTCTTTAACATATTCATAAACACTTTTTTGCAAATCACAGATTTCAGAAAAGAGAGGTGTTTTAACTGGATGTCCCTATCATATGGCATATTCCTCTGTGTGGATAAAATTTTTGGAATACTGAGGATTTTTGAAGCAAACTATGAAATATTCTGTCTCCATATTTGATGAATAACACATTTACAGTTCTGGAATAGCAAATTTTGCTGCAGATAGACTCCTTTGCAAGTCAAAATAGTGTCCAGTGAAACCACTGGAAGTCCCATTTGTTTTGAGTGTCATCTCTGAGATGATTCCTAACTTCCAACTGATGGATGTGCAGTGAGCTGGATGTCCTGTTGTGACAGGCAGTGAGGAAAGGGTCAGGAGAATCCATTGATTCCTCCTCTACCTTTTACATAAATCAGAACTTAGACTCCTAAGAAACCTCAATACCTCTAAGAAGGGCTGCTTCATCGATTTGCCCCAGAACAAAATTATCTGGCAAGGTATTAGATGCGTGGGGTCCTTAATTTCATTAGTGAGAGACAAAGAAAGCAGTTAACTTTAGAAAAAACAGCAGTACTTAAACATGACTATTTTTGAGAGAGGAGAGAGCCATGCTTTTAGAGTAACACCTAGTCAGGCAAAGCAGAAAATTATGTTTTCTCCTTCAACTCTGAGGGTCCAGGTTTAGAAGGCAAAAGCATTTTGGCTCCTTTTCACAACAGGGAAGAGAAAATGATTCCAAGTAAAATCTTGTCGGTCCCTTTCATGACAGCACAGAGCTCTGCAGATAAGATTCCCCTACTGACCTAATTATCAGTTTATCTGTGCAGCAAAAAAGGCAAACAATGAGAGATGGTTGACCCCTCAGGAAAAGATTCTGGAGATCCCTTGGAAAGGCTAGAGCAGTCCTGTAGGATTCTTTAATCTTACAACTCACCTAGTCATGTCTGTCCCTGCTTTACAACACTCCACAACTCTTTCCAATCTTAGACTGACTTAGTAAAAGTTCCTTTCATAACCACTCTGGAAGTGTTTCTTTGCTTTGCTTTCTTTGCCAATCTATGTTCTTTGCAAGTGTTCAAGCCCTTGACTGGAAGCTTCACTAAATTAGCTGTCAGGAAGGATGCTCCTTCTCTGCACAGAGGATCATGTCAAAGCTTGGCACAGCCAGTGAGCAGTCTGCTTTTGGCTGAGGTTCTTAGTAACAAAACTTAGTCTTTTCCAGTGAGGTGACATGGCTGCCAGGTAAACGTGTAAACTGATCAATTGGGTCATGCAAGAAACTAAGTTAGTGGATAAAACTGTGTCCATCTTATTCTGCCACTTTGACAAGCCATTAACCCTTGAAAAAAGTTGAAAAATATCTTAGTAGACTAGGTGGTAATTTGTGTGGTTTGTATTTTTGGGGATTTTGATCAAAAGGAGGCCTTTAGCAATGATATTTCTTCCAAATACTTTTTTTTTTTTTTTTTTTTTTTTTTTTTTGCCAAAGATGTTCCTTTGAATGCCACTGATTTGCCACATAATTCAAAATGAAATAATTTCAACAATCATCTTTTGCCCTTTTTGGAGAAAGACAGATTAACATGGGAAAGGTATTTAAAATAAAAAGGAGTAGGTCTTGCCCATCAAAACCAAGTGAGACATATTTAAAGAACCCTTTACAAGTTAAAAACTTCCAGAATTTCAAATCATCTTTGAACTAATTATTTTCTATATAAAATTTAATTGCCCTTTTTAACTATCCTTTTTCTGCAGTCAGTGAGCACATGTCAATATCTTTCTCCTTTCTTATGGGTTAAAGAAGGAAAAATCATGTTTTCAGTATTTATCTGACTTAGAAATAGATTTTTTAGAAAGTCTGACTGCCCTATATTTTTAATGTGTACCTGTCACCAGATGAAACAGTTTGAAATCTATATAGAGGTGTAGGAATGAAGTTACCAAATAGAAATTATTTCTTTTTAATTTATATACATATATATATATATATATAAATGGATTCTGCATATTTTCTGGGCAGCTTTGCGGGTTGTTGTTATTTTTTTCACCACAGAATCTCTAAATATGTGTTTGCAAGTAGCCCAAGTAGTATTTTCTAGGGTTGTAAGCAAAAAGGGAAGCTTTGGTGACTGCCTAGAGAGGTAAATTTTGTCTCCCTCCTGTGCAGATCAGCAAAACAGCAGTGAGGTGAATTTCTCTGTAACAAAGAGAATTAGCTTGGCATTTCCTCTGTTCTTTAAGAAGCAGAGGTACAATGTTAGTTCCATTTGTTCCAGTCTGCAAACATTGAAAATTGTCCACCTTTACATATCAGTGCCTCTCTAATGGCTCACTGCAGAAGGAGCTGAAACTAACAATTCATCTTCCATCAATTTCCTTTGCAAAGAAAGCGTTGATGAGGACTCTCAACAAAGTAGACAAGCTTGTCTTTTAAAACAAAATCATCTTCCCCTTCCAATTTTCAGTCCAAATACTTCCCACTGATGAACTTTTATGGGGGTATCACAACTATTTATGAGGTATCATTACATTCATGAAGGTCTCGTGATAGGGACATTTATTCTTCATCTGTTGTGCTTCTTGCTGAGAGTGTAGGAAAGAAATGAGCTGCAAGGCTCCCCCCTCCTATACAGATGTGAATTTCCCCTGCCAGGGGTTTAAATACAACATGAGTGTGGTGTAGCTTCAGGTTCAGGAAGATGTTCCCAGGTCTTTGTGGAAAAGTGCATATACCTGGGTGACATCACAAGAAAGACACTGAAAACTGGACCATATTCAAAGAAGAGCAACAAAGCAGGTGAAGGGTCTGGAGCACAAGTGTTATGATAAGAAGATGAAAGAACTGAGGTGGATTAGCATAAAGGAAGGGAAGCTCAGGGGAAACCTTATTGCTCTCTACAGCCATCCAAAAGGAGGTTGTGGAGAGGTGGATGTCATTCTCTTTTCCCAGGTATCAAGTGGCAGGACAAGAATAAATGGACTCAAGTTGCAGCAAGGCAAGTTTAGACTGGATACTCTGAAAATTTTTTCATGAAAAAAGGTTATCAAGCACTGAAATAGGCTGCTCAGGGAAATGGTTGAGTCACCATACTTAGAAGTGTTTAAAATACATGTAAATGTAGCACTTAGAGACATGAGCAATGGACATGTGTCGTGTTTAAGCCTAGCTGGAAATTAAGCACCACGCAGCAATTCACTCTTTCCCCCACTATTCTAGGGCAATTGGGAGGAGAATCAAAGTAAAACCTATAGGCTGAGATAAGAACAATTTAATAGTTGAAAATAAAGTACAGAAATAATGGTAAATAATAATGGTAATAAAAGGGACAAACAAGTGATGCACAATGCAACTGATCACCACCCACTGACTGATGCCAGACTGCCCTTTGCCAACCTAGATCATCCACTCTTCTGGGTAACTCCCCCCAGTTTATGTACTGGGCATGACATTCTATGATGTGGAACATCCTTCTGGTCAGTGTGGGTCACCTGTCCTGGATGGGATTCCTCCCTGTTTCTTTTGCAAGTCTCCTCACAGACAGAGCATGAGACCAGGGGGGAAAAATGTCCTTGACTTAGAGTAAATACAACATAGCAAAACTCCAAAACTTCAGTGTGTTATCAACACCATTCTCATTCCAAATCTGAAACACAGCGCTGCAACAGCTCCTGAGAAGAAATTAACTCCACCCTGGCTGACATCAGGACAGCATGGCAGTGCCAGATTAACAGTTGGACTCAGTGACCTTAGAGGTCTTTTTCAGCCTTAATGATTCTATGACTATGCTTTCCATATTTGTGTGCTTTCATGGGCAGGAACTGAAATCAGTTCAAAAGAGAAACCTGCCAGAAAGCCACATGGCCCAAGTTGTGGCCCCATGTTAGCTCAGCAAGGGATGCAAATCTAATCCACTGTATCTTGCTGTCTGGTTTCCTGGGATTGTGCTATTTGTCAGTGCTAATTACAAAGATGGCAATGCTAAATTTGTTGGGAGTTAAGAGAGGCAGATGGCATATTCATTTATTAAAAACCCACTGACTCCTTCTATTTTCTGTAGCTCTTTGTGCCTTCACTAGGATTTACATTTTAAATTATACGTGATCCAATAAACCAGCATGACTCCTCATTATCAAGGATGTATCTTCAAGTTTCTACCTGAAGGGACAGTTGTGGATTTTTTTCTGCTTCATATCCTTTGGTTTAAAAACTTGCTGGCTTGCTTCATCTCAATTTACTTCAATGTTTCCAGTTGTGCCAATGCAAACTTGGCAACTTGGCAAAATGCAAATTCAAAACTTTCAGCTGATTCCAAACAGCATGCAGGGAGGGAGATGTGGATTTACAAAGCTCTGGCTTACTCAATGAAAGTGTTTAATTAGCCATTAACCAAATATCTCCTTTTGATGCCTAGGACCAGAAAGGAGGGGAAGGCAAACAAAGCTTTGTAGGCTTACAGCTTATTCTGGAAATCAGTGGAAACACATTTAGTTCTTTTCTCTGACAGATGCAATAACATTAGTTATGACTCTCATACAAAATGCTGAGAGCAACAGGGGAGGGGACTGTACATGTTCTCTGTGAAGATCAGGTGCAGGGCAATAATTAAGGCATGATCAGAGTATCTTCCTGCTGCTTTTCAATCACCATTCAGCTAATAATGACTTTATAGATTAAATACCAAGTTGCAGCTATGTTAGGCAAGTGCAACATAAAAGCAATACTGATGTTTAAAGAAATTAGGTAAACAGTCAATGAAGCATAGCATCTCATTCATATTAATCTCCAGCAGAGACCTGGTTATTCCAGTCACTGATTCAATCATTTGCTTGCCTAAGTATTTTACTTCCCTCTGGGCATTCTCCATTACATTTGTCCCTTTAGCGTTCATCTCCTTCCTCTCAGGTGTTCCCAAGGTTAAACATCCAGCCTTCAACCCCTCTTCTTCATGGTAGTTTCTGGAGGAAAAGGGTTAAGGGAAAAAAAAAAAAGAAAACACTAGCTAGAAAACTGCTAGAAAATATATATGCACACATATATGTGCACACATATACATATATTTATATTAAAAATTATCTGCAATTAGCCATTAATCTCTACTATATCTGTGTGGCAGAGCTACATCACTGGTAGAGGTTGCCAGCATAGTAAAATGTTTCTGTTTTAAAAGACTGTTTGATGGTTATTCTTGCTGCAGAACTCCACAGCAGACTGGGCTGCACTGCTGGGAAAGCAGCTGGAAAATCAAGCATGGTCAAAGCTGGGCAGGCACAGGCCCCAACCACTGCCCAATTTGTCCTTGCACTAGCTATGTAGGATAATGGGGAGCAGCTCAGAGTGCAGGGCAAGTCTGCATTTGCACATCTCACATGCACTGGCCCCTTGTTAAATGCTGCCCTAATCTAACAACATAAAAATAGGCAACTACCAAAATTGGGCTGATGATTGATTGGCATGTTCCTTGCTTCTCTTGTCATTTTCCTTTCCTTGTCTTATTTTTTCTTCAGTAAATGCATTTGACAAATTTGGGCAGCATGTCTTCTTGTCAGTCAGTAGGACTGGGAGCAGCAGCCCAAGTCTTAAAAGGATCACAGTCCTTTGAGCAACTATCAGAGACCAAACTACAGCTATGGAGGCTCAGTTCTGATGCAGCTGCTGTTAAGGAACACATCAATTTCAGCCAGTCTCTGCTGCCAACAAGGCTCTTTAATTACAACTCCACACTCTAACAGAGCAATGGAAACATAAGAAATATTAACTGGTCTTAGCCGTGAACCCCTTTCTGCTGCTGGTTTAGATATTTGGTTTGTGTTTGGGAACTCCTGGCTGCATGAAGATTTTAACTACAGTCAGAGAATTAGGAAGATTGGTAACACTCGAAATAGATGTTATTGAAATGTGAGTGGTTTGAGAAGAATCAGAAACTGTAAGAAAAGGTTCACTCTTTCTGCCATCCTCCTTTTCAATATTAGTCTTCTTGTATGTGAATTGTACCAGTGAGGATTTTTTTTTTTTTACCAAGAGAAAAGAAATTGCACATAAGCAGAAGAAAGAATGACATTAAATTAGCAAAGATAAAATATTAATTATGTGAAAATGCAAATCAGGGAGAGAAATCAATTGTGAGGAAACAGCATAAGAAAAGAACCTCTTAGCTTCGTCAGATGCTTTGTGGCACAAAGCCTTCAATCAGAAATGTGCTGATACAAAATTATCCCTGGATCTGATCTAGCTCTAATAATTGAAAACTCCCACTGCTGGAACAAAACCAGTTTGCTGAATGAACACTAATTTCTCAGACTGGATATTAAGTAGACAAAGCTGTTGCATGCATCCAATCAAATTTGTATTTTTATTCCATGACACACTACATCCTACACTGTGTTGTGCTTTAAAATTATCACGGCCTGACCTGTGACGTGTCAGTGAGAGTAGCATTTTCTTTAGCACTTTCTGTTTTCACAGCTGTGATTATAAATTCTGAAAGCAGATTTTCAGAAATATATATTAGAAAAGGTGTGGAGATTAAATAATTTGTTTGTTTATTTAGTATCCTATTAACAATTCTTGCCCCTAGGTTTTGTAGTTGTGTCCGTCAAATAGCTCAGTATGATTTTGCAAATAAGGTTTGCATGTGAAGAGCACACTTTACTCCTTCTCTCTTTCTCTTTGTGTGCATGGGTTCCCACAATTCTGAAAAAAAATGATTACACTCTAGTCTGTGGTACCAAACCATCTAACCTGACTTTTTCTCTTTTTTTTCCTCAAAAGGAGAAATATACTCCGTTTGAGAGACAAACTGTGAGTTTTGCTTGTAAAACATTATGTAGGAAAAGGGAGTAGAAATAAATTAAAAACTTGCTCAGTGTAAAACACATTTACAGTGCATTAAATTTTTTATCTACAGTGTCTCAACTGAAATGTTAACATTTCAGTAAATAATTATTACTGCAGGGGGACTTAATGTTTATCCTTTTTCTCCCCAACAAGTTGTTTTAAACTTTTCTATAATCACTTTGCTTATTCCTTTGGAGGGCTTACCAATAGCTCTTGTTGCCCACTTTGGTCACTGACAATCGTCCAGCACCACCCCCTGGAGCTGGGTTTATCCTTTGTGTCCTGATTCAGGGCACTATATATGCACACATATCAGTACAGATCAGCTTTAAGGTGATAACTCTTGGCATATAGTTATGTGCATATCTGACACTGGATTGCCTGGCTGGATTACAATTTGAGGAGTGTATTTCAATGGCATTCTTTATTTGATGTGAATCTACACTGGAGAGCAGTCAGGAAAGCAGGGCATCAAGAATTACTGCAGCTGAGCAAAAGTTTAATGTTGTAGCTCAGTACTAAAGTGTCAAGTCTTCTCCATCAGGACAATTTCTTCAGTGCTATATTTCTGATTAGCTGGTGCTTTGAGGGAGTTATACACTTGCTACTAATCCTGCAAAACTGAGACTATATTTCACAGCGTAGCAAGAAGTTCTCATTTGAACAGCCTCTAGAAATAAAGTCATTTTCTTCTGAGAAATTTTATACAGTAGCTTGATGGACCAAAAAGAAAAATCATCTCTCTTCATGAACCAAAAAGACCTGCTCTGCAATTGCAATGTGGGAAAGTCCATCCAGGGTCTGCCCAATGCTGCACAAATGCAGAGGTCCCAGCATCTGAAAGGACATAAAGTTTTCTTGCTATATACACTCATCCATCCATCTATCTATCTATCTATCTATCTATCTATCTATCTATCTATCTATCTGTCTATCTATCTATCTATGTATCTATCTATTTTCTTTATTATATTAAAACAGCTGTTTAATTAAGCCAACTGCTGCTGCTAGGCCTTTCTTACTGAGATCCAGGAAGAATCATTATCATCATCATCCTCATCATCAAACCATCACAGTGAGTGGTTTGGGTTAGAAGGGACCTTCAAAGACAACGTAGCTCATACACCCGTGGTCATGGACAGGGACATTAGACTGGGTTTCTAAAAGCCACATCCAGTAAGACCATGAAGGCTGCCAGGAATGGGTCTTCCACAACTTCTCTGCTGTGGAGAAGATGCGTTCCAATGTCTCACTAGTCTCATAGTGAAGAATTTCTTCCTTATGTCTAATCTAAACCTACCCTGTTTCTGTTTAAAGCTGTTACCCCTCATCCTATTTCCACAATCCCTGATAAGGAAATCCTCCCCACTTTTCTGGAAGCCCCCCCCACTAGGTACTGAAAAGCTGATGTAAGGCTTCACAGAGCCTTGTCTTCTCCAGGCTAAACAATCCCAACCCCCAGAGTGTCCTTTCAAGCGAGGTGCTGCAGGTCCTTGATCATGATCATGGCCCTCCTCTGGACCAGCTACCAGGTCTATGACTTTTGCATGTTGCAACCCCAGCACTGTTCACAGTGTTCCAGCTGGGGTCCCAGGAGAGCAGAGTCAAGGGAGGGAATCACCTCTGTCGACCTGATGGCCACAGAAAACAATTGGCTTTCAGGGCTGTGAGTGCACAGTGACAGCTCATCTTAATTTTTTTATTCACCAATACCCCTAAGCCTTTCTCCACAGGGCTGCTGTCAATCACTCATTGCCCAGCCTGTTTGGGATTGCACTGTTTGTCTCTCTCTCACCTTCACTCCCACCAGCACGGAACAATCATCCTCAGGGAAGCTCTGCTGAGAGCATAACAGACACTCCTTCATGCTTTCTAGCACACAGCAGAGCCAAAATAAAATTTAATTATAAAATATAATTTTAAAGCTAAATGTTACTTGCTACTAAACTTTTATTTCAACTTTGATAAGCACAGCTTTCCTTAAATGCTCAAAGAAACGATTTATGACTACAAAGACATTTTTCTGAAGTGACATTTTTTCACCTGCTCAGCAAAAGAACATAGTTTAAAATAAATACAAGGCATAAAATTTATACAGTCCATTAGCTTTTCTGCTTAAAAAGCGTTGACTCTATGGATGGGAAGTGGAAGTTCATGGAAGACAGGGTTGTCAGCATCCTCTTGGCAGATGGCTTTTAGGAAGGAAACTGTCTGTAGTGTGTCTAATGTGGTTGGCAGGTTCAAAAAGCCCTGTCCACCTGATGCTCTCCCAGCCTGTACATGGAGGCCACTCTGGGCCTGACCAGGGCTAAACCAAGGTGCAAAATGCAAAATACAAAATATATTTCCAATTCCACCTGCCACCTGTGCCTGGAGAACTACAGAGTTTGCACAGAGATTGACTCTGGTCTTTACAACAGACTTAAAATTATCCCCAGGACATGATGTAGCTGTGCCTGAATGTCAGTTGCTAATCTTTCCTACTAAAGGGAGATGCATGGAGAAGGCAGAGCACAAAAGGCAGAATATGCACATAGAGCAATCAGCAGTGACAGTTATGAACCCGTGCCTAAAATCTAGACTCTAATTATGCATTTGCTTCAGTCCTGAGTGCAATGACAATTGTGTTAATGAAGGTCAGCACTCATGAAGTTACATAACAACCCTTATGCTATGCCCTACATCTGCTGTAGGGTATTAGAAAAGCCTTGAACCCCTTGGCTCGAGGCTACTGAGTACCCCAGTGAGGGCTCAGTTTGTAGCAAAAGCCACAGAGCTGTTTATATTGGGATACTGAGGCTGGAATTGAACTGAAATGGAGGAACAGCAACAGAGTATCAAACAAAATTGAGCTGTTACATTTCATCATTTTTCGTTCTCTGCTCAACAGACCAAATCTGCTCCATTTGTTTTTCTGCTAAAGCCTCATTGCTGGATAAAATGCAGATAATTACCTCTGCAATGAAAGTAACTTGGCCATTTCATTCCATACCTTGGGGGACATGTTGAGGAAAGGGATAGTACTGAATAATGAGCTTCTCCTGTAGTGCCAGGGGAGAAGGAGTATTCAGAGCTTGAGATGGCAGTGGATGGCTCAGGCTGAGAACAGATGCATGCCTCCAGGGTTTGCCAAGCTGGAAACTGTCCTCCTCCTTTATCATGGTTCAATCTCCCACATATGTAACATGCCAAGGCTGCTTCAGTTCTATGTTTGCCAGTTGGGAGAGGTGAGGCCACAATTCTCTTTCAGTCTGTGAAGCCTGATAAAAAGATGTTTTACTTTGACTGACAGGATGCTAATAGCACGATCTCCCAACACAACTGCCATTACAATTTGGTCTGTTGAAAATAAAGTTCCTGTAATTCTGAGCAAACACTGCCCTGTTTACCGCTCTGTTAAGTGTACAGCTTCAACTGACCAGACAGTGGGAATGTTTGATAACCCTGGCTACTGTAGAGCTTGCCAAAACAAGGGGCTGGTGAAATGGGTCCACGCAGGCTGGAAGTTTTGAGATGTTCAACCTCTAATGTTGTGCCATGTCATCAGAGCTACTGCTTTGCCTTTACCCTGACCTCCATTATGCTCTTCTGCCTGCTCTGGGAGGACATTAAGAGAATAAGTGGTGGGTGGAAAATTGTCTAACATTAGCTTGTGTGAATGTGACCCAGGTAGATCTTATCAATTCAAGCTGAACTTGGTGGGATTTTTTAAGAAAGGGTTTATTCCATGGCACCATATGGAAGGTAGCCATGATACTGAGTGAAGTGGCAGCACCAGCTAAGCTGCAGCAACCACTGTAGCAGAGTTACTGTTACACTCCTGGGCTGCGCTGCAATATGGGGGTGGCACCATCTGTGAGACAGAGCTCCCAGCTGGGAATGTTGGGTGACATTCTTTGAGTGAACAGCTAAGCAGGAGTCTGGATGGCTCCCTTACTAGCAAGTGCCTCATGCTCCACAGCTGTAGCTCCAAGACAACCCTGTCTGACTCTCTCATTCCAGAAATCTCCATGTTCTCAGTTAGTGGAGACAGCCCTCCTGCAAGATTACCCTGTCAACAAACCTCTGTTCCTCAGCACAAAACGTGTCAGCAGAGCCACAAGTGTTGATTGCTTCAGCTAAAAATAAGCCATTCTGAAATCAGAAAGCCACTGCAGGAAAATTTTTCTTCATCTGAAGTCTGTAAAGATTTTAAGAGAAAATAGTTCACTAATTTTTTCTCTCCTATAAGCTGGAATTTGAGCAAGTTAAGCTTAGTAAAATTTCGAAAACCTCATTTATATACTCCTTCTCACTTGACTCTTTTGAACATAAGGTCCTTCATATCTTACATGCAGCATTCATTGACAACATTCATTTCTTTCTTTAAACATTTGAACCATTACTGCCCATCTATTTCTAGACACAATTTCTCTAACATGACCTTTGATGTCAGGAAACCTAGTTATGGGAAAATAAGGAAACAAATATCTGCCCCACAGCAATAAAAACAAACCCAAATACCATTTTTAAAATATTAATTTTCGCGTTTCCAACAAACAGTACTGTTCATATTTCAGGATCTGTTAGGCCAGAAGAAGACCAGAATATATTGGCAAATATTTCAGGAAAAGGGGTTCTTGCCAGGCTAACATTTTTAATAAAATACAAATATGGCTAATTGGGAATTAATTTTTATAAATCCAGAAAATATAAGATTTGGGGAAACAAGCAAACCTTAGTGTCCTTTCTGATGAATACTACACAGAATTGCTGAGGTTCTGACATCAGCTAGCTTATATGAAGAATAGAGTCCTCAGGAGAAAACCAATCTTCTTAATGATACCAGTCCAGTATTTATTACAACAGGATCCCATGTATTACTACAGTACAAAACCATGAATCAATTTATTAGTGGTATAATTTTTATCATTACTTACATTATTATTACATGCATTTTATAAACCTATCTCAAGTGTCAAAAAATAGTAAAATGGAAATGCGTCATAATTCCACTGTGAAAATCAGTGAAAGCTACAAAATGTTATTTTCTAATGACTTAGAATGTTTCAGATCATATTCAAAAAGTAAAGCTTGATGATTGTCCTTGGGATGAATGCCCAGATTTCCAAAATCCTTTTAACTTTGAAACTTTTTCTACACTGTGAAAATACCTTGTTCTTTAAGAATCTGTGAGCCCAAAACTGAGAAAAGGGACTGCTAGCTCTTCAGAGTGCCATGGGGACAGTGATATGAATTGAGAACAGTAATGTGTGGTGAACTGAAAGATTTGTGTCTTGTCAGGACACAGCTCATACTTCTTCATTCTTCCTGCAACAAATGAATATTTCTTTTTTGTACTTTCAGAAAATTGTTTCCAGTGACAAAGGAGAAAAGAGACCAAACAGGAAGTGCAACATACCCTTTGTAAAATCAGCAATACAAAACCACCAGAGATCTGGACTAAACATGATATTATTGTTGGCAAACAGGCCAAACATGGTAGCACTGATATCAACCAGTTGAGAGTTGTGTTTTGGTTCCAAGCCAAGGGTCCTCTTTTCGTGAGCCATTATTACTATTCAAGTCTCTGCCTTTGATAACTGGTTGGAACTTGATGATCTTTAAAGTTTCTTCCAGCCCTAACCATTCTATGATTCAATAGGTTTGCACAGCTCAGTGGATTCTTTAGGGGTGGGGGAAGTGCTCACCTGCAGGTGTTTACCACCGCTAAGCGTTAGCACCACAACTTTAAACACTCCTACAGGTGACAAAGCTCCTCAACAGATCTATGAAAACCAAACTGGCTGTGTATCAGGGTGCTCTTTTGTTGCTTATCAGATATGCTTTAGCATTTTTCCTTTCCAAGAAGAATTTCCCAGCTAGGAGCTGAATACTGTAATCACTGTCATAATTCATGAAAGTCACTTGCTTTGAAAATAACAAAAACGTTATCATAATTGTCAAAATGATGGTTCAGTAATCTAAGAATGTTTGTTATCTTGGCGGCTGTAAGTTGTGGACCTGGTCCAAAACCCAGGAATATAAATTAGAGGCTTTTCATTGGCCTCAGCAGGTCTTGGATCAGCCTTCCATTAAGATTAAGGAAGGAAACAGCCATTGCTGTAGCGCTGAGACAGGGTGCATGAATAAAGAACAAGTGCTAAGGTCAGTGAAGTGGTTCCTGGATGTAACCTGTGGAGTACAGTAGAATCCAAAATGGTCCATCAACACAAGGCAAAGTTATTATTCCAGCTATTACTAACTGGGTTTCACAGACATCTATCTCTGCCATTCATTGGATGTGCATTCTGCTTTCTGGCAACATTTTAAAGTTCCTTTAATAGCATATTACGCTAATAATGACAAATGATAAGATAGATTTTATTATATTCTGTTTAATTATAAAATCATATCTACCTGGTCTTATAAAAAACAGGTTAGCTGAAATGCAGTGTGTCTTCACTGAATAGCCATGGAAGCATTGAACTAAAGAGGAAAGGTGGGAAGCAAATCACCTAAGTCAGTGCAAAAAGATATAGGTGCACCCGTTTCGTTGTGCCCCATGATAAATATCCCCTCCCCTCAAATATCAGGTGAATGTACGTTTCATAAGTCTGAATCAGCCACTCATTTTTATATTGGGATTTGGTTTTATGACTGCATCTTAATCCAAGCATTTTCTGCACTGCTGTTCTACTGATTTATGATTGAACTGCTATTTATTTAGTGGGAAAGCATCCTACTAGGAAATTATTGTGTCCTACTCTGAAGGAATCAGCAGACAAATCACACCAAAACTTTTTATTTGTGATTATTTGGTAACACTTATTAATGAAATCAAAATTCATGAGAAAAGATTTTGATAACTGCTGAAGCAGCAGCTCATATTTCCAGATGGTCTGCACAAAAGTGACATCCTACACCTCGTGATAATACGATGTGTTGGCAAGTGATTGTGGACGTTTGCTTATTTAATTAATAGAGAGTTGTACATCATTCAGCAATAAAGGCTGTGTGCTCAGCTCCACCAAAAGTCATATGTGCCTCAAGTAGGGATTATGGAGGATTTAGGCTCTACTGTCAAAACTTGCATTCCTCAAAACTATATCAGCTGCCCTCTATCACAGCAAAATCCACAATTTTCAACTAAGGGAACAAGGGAACTCTTCTGGCATCACTGGTGGATAACAGTAGTGGCAGACACTGCTACTTTTTAAAGCACAGGAGGGGATGGACCCCATTAAAAAAGAAAAAAAAAACCAAACCCACCATCTGTGTGTTGGAACACGCATAATTCTGGGAAGAACCATCAGAAAGACAAATTTCTGTGCTTTGTTGCAGTACAGCCACATGGCCACTCCATTTCAGAAGTATTGACTCCTTGCAAGAAAAGCTTTTTGCCAGTGTTTCCACTAATGATCACTGGAGCAGTTAGCAAGCTGCCCACAGACACTCACCCCTAGTGATTGGAGTAGATTTACAGACAACTCAGAAGAAAGAAGAAAATGTGATAAATTCAGTTGCAATGGGAGCAATACATGAGTTATGAGATAGTGAAGAAAAACCCAAGTGGATGTGCAGCTTCCATCATAGCTGTATCAATAACATGTACTCCCGTACCTTTTTTTGCCTAATAGATATCTTCTGTTCTCTTCCTTGGATCCCTTACTTCACTCATATTTACTGCAGAGTTAGCTTTGAGTGGATTTTATATGCTGGGATTTTCAAAGTGTCTTGGAGCTATTGACTTTCAATAGGATTTGGGTAGCTAATTGCCTTTTCCTTTGTACTTTAGAGATTCCAGACATAGCTCTTCTGTGAGTTCATTTTAGTCTTTTATGACTGAATTTCTTGAAATGTTATATCCCTTTTGAAAGGAAAAAAAAAAATAAGAACAAAACCCGTGCCCCTGTCCCTTTTTAATGTAAACAGAAAGAAATCATCGTCCTTTTTCCTCTAAAGGTCCAAAGCTCTTGGTCTCTTATCTGTTTAAGTTAAACAATACAGACATCGAGTGCATTAATTTCAAGTCTCTTGAGTTCTTGATTACAGCCTGGCAGGTGATCTGGGTGATAGAGATTTCCCCTGCAAACCCTTCTCAGCATGTGCCATGCAGTAGTGGTTTAGAGCCTGTTAAGGGGGTGAGAATGTTGAAAACACAACAAAAAACCTTGGGGCTGCCCATTCAGAAACTTCTTTTTCAGCCTTCCTCACCCTGCCTGGCTAATCTATTGTTGTCTGTCAGAGCTGACATGCAGGTTTGACCCCTGGTTTTCCAGAGTATCTTGTTTTTTGTCTCACTGCTGTGGTTAGCTGTATGTTACCAACTGCTTACTGCCAGTCTCAGAAAGAAAAAGGCAAGAGATGGTCGGTACAAAACAGAAGAAAACCATTCACCTAACACAGTAGATAGGCCCATAAACATCAAAGGAAAAAACAAACAGGTATTTTGTAATGGTAGCAGAAGTCTGCCAAAGACATTCCGAAAAACAGAACAGTGCATGGAAGAAGAAAACTGCAGAGCGAGATTTTGTGAATGCTACCTCAGCAAGAATGAACCAGGCAGATGCACAGTTGAGAGAACTACATATAGAAAACAAATTAGGAGAAACCAGAGCTCATAGGTAATTGATAAAATGCAAGGGAGAGGGAGAGAAGCCTTAGTCACTGGTTACTATTTCTCCTTTTCTCTATTTTTCTCTGTGTTTACTAAGTGCATGGAGTGTGTTCTGGCTTCAGGCAACTCAGTGCCCTTCTCAGCAAGGGATGGGAATAACTCTACAGAGCAGGTGTGCTGTAAGCTGTTTTGTAAGTAATTTACACACACGGAGACTTCACTGGAAATGGAAAAGAAGTAGTAATAGAAAAGCAAATAGAATATTCTGTAGCAGCCTTTTTTGTCCAACACAATAGTGCTGTGTAACTGTCAGAAGAAACATTAGGACAAAGGCACCTCTGTTAGAGATTAAAAATTATTTAAAGTCCTTCAAAAAAAGGGCTAAATGGATTAGCAGTTTATTAAGGTCACATGGGCTTTTGGAGGACAACATGTGCCTAATGAAAGAAGCTACAGAACCTGCAAGATGATTTTGTGTCAGCATAATTTGTGTCAGTTATAAGTTTCCTATTGTTTTACCTTCCAAACCATCTCCAGACACAGGAATCTTCAGAAAAGCTACTATACCTGAACCTGTGCCTAGACAAGGGTATTACCTCTCCTATAATCCAGCTACAGTGTCAATACCACTAAAGGATGGGTGTGAGCAGTTTCTAGACGTGTAAATACTGATGCCAATACTTGCTCCATTTCACTTCCAGGATTCCTGAGTAATGTGTCTCAGGATTACTTCTCATAAATCTTGGAGTCATCATTGCTGCTTCTCAGCTTCCCTAGGATTCTTGCTGATTGAGCTATCAAAGGAAGTGCTTTAGAGTCTTATGCTTTCAAACCACTGTGGCACATGTTTAGGCAAACATCTTTATTCAGCAAAGCATGGTAGCCCTTTCTGACCATGTACTTCTTTATTGCAAAGGTTTCAAAGTATCTCCAGCATAACTTCGCAGTCTGAAATAAAGAGCCAGATTTTGTCAGCTGGGTTATCACAGGTTTGGAGTTTCTGCCAGTTAAACCAAGAAAATAAGTTAAATACATACTGTTTGGCATTTTACAGACTGAATTCCTCAGGGCAAAGGAAGCCCATCTAGGAAAAATACCAAAACTAAAACAACAAAAACAAAACCAAAGCCAAAACAAAACAAGAAACCCAACAAAAACAAACAAACAAAAAACCCAAACCAACCAAACAAGCAAAAGAACCCAAAGAAAAATCTCCCCACTTCAATAAGACGCCAGTTAAAAGATAAAAGCCCAGGTGTCGCACTTTGCATTTGGACTTGTTGAATTTTGCTAGATTCTGGTTGAGCCAGTTGTCAAGTGTGTCCATCAGACCCTCACAGACTCGTGGCTATTCACGTTCATCAGGTGGTCTCAAACCTGCTCTTTGCTTACAGTGGGAGGGACTTCTCTCCCCTGACTCCCATCTAAAAGCTCAGGGACTCAGAGATGTGGGAAACCTGTCTGCCAGAGAATAAGGCAAAGAACCTCTGCCCTCTACATATCAGTTCGCACCAGTTCCCTCTTCTCATTCATGTCCTTAGCACAACATGGAACACAGATGACTGCTAAGCTAAACTTATTCCTGAATCAGAGTCTGTTTAATACCCAGGAAAGTACCTGTAGTTTCTGCTAAGTAAACTGCAGAGGAATTGATTACAAAAAGATCAAAATCAGATTCATGATGCATGGCAGATTTCACCTTGATATCACTCACATTGGGAAGAAATGGTCTGAGATAAGAGAAACAACAGTGAAATAGTTTTCTACAAGCAAATATCCCCAGGTTATAAAACTCACCTTGTACAATTTGGCACAATTTAATTACATTATTAAGGAATTTCTTGCTAGTCATTGTGTAATTAGGCAAATTTGAGTAGTTAAGTCAGCAATTACAGCACAACTGTATTCATAGGTTGCAACTTAATTGTTTTATTGAATGTCATTGCTCTATTTTTGAGAAACTATTGCATTTCGGGTAATTATAATGTGCCAGCATGACAGAAAGCTAATAGCACATATAAGCACATTCCTTGGGTTTTTTGCAATATTGTAATGAGCTATGGGATGAGAAAAAGCTGACAACCATTTCTTGATTTGTGCTCATATATAACCTTTCCATACAATGACACTAAAAGTAATTCAGGTTGTCCAAGATAAGCCCAAAAACTCAGACAGAAGAAATTTCCCTCCTTCATCCCCATCTCATCTGTTTCAGTAGCTTAGAGCATCTCTTTCTGGAGTTTCATGTCTCCTCATCTCCATGATAGCTTCGGGCAGGAAAAACACCTCCACCAGCACCCATACTGGGTCCAGTGGCTCCAGGCTGGTCTGTGCTGGACTGCACCACTTCAGAGAGAATATTATCAGGGAGGTTGTCAGGGAGGTTTTAAGTCACTGCAGCTCTGGAAACAGCCCAGCCTGCTTCCTTGGACAGCTCTGCCAGATGTGCTGAGATGTGGTGTGTGGAGATGAGGCTTAGAAAACTCATCTCCTCTGCCAAACCACATTCTGTTGCTTTCCAGTCTCACCTCTCAGATGGAGAGCTCTGTTTTTGTAGGACCCCTAACATAAAGAAGCGAGCACAATATTTTTCCTCATGAGTAAACAATAGGATTTATCTCAGGAGAAGTTTCTGAGGAGGGCACTTGTAAAGACATCCTTGTTCTTTTGTGGAATAGGGAAATTTTTCTCCATGTTGCTGAGTTCCAGCACAGCAAAACGGCAGGCTTTTGTACTTGAAAGTGTCAAGGCTGGCAAGAGGGACACTTGAAGATACAGTCACTGCTACAGAGGACCCAACAATATTTCACATATGAGGACATGAATCCTTAAGATGCATTTGAAGGTAAGAAATTATTTCTATGGAGAAAAAACTGAGCTTCAGAGGCTAAAATTATTTAGGGTCAGTTAAAGGTTAAGGATAGGGCCAAGCCCAAGCCTTCAGTCACAAGTCACAGTCCTATGAGTTTCTTAAAAAACATTGTTTCCTCAAAATAAAGTAAATAGTTATTTCCCCTCAGTTCAAATATGTTTCACGGGAATAATTCTTTTCCCATGTGAACAGAACTATTCAGATGTGACCAAAAGTCAAACCATCTTTATAGTGTGAATTGCATTAGGTTACTTGTTTCTATCTTTCTCCCTGCTTTACCTCTTGATAGAAGTCTGCTTGGCCTCTTCTAAACTCTGATTTCAAACAGAAATTCTAACAGTGCCCCGTAGAGGCCAATTTGATTTGAAGTTTGCAGGAGACAGAGAGGATAATGTTAATAAAATTGTCAGACTGTAAATAGCCACTTGATGTTATTTAATCTTTCTTCTGTTCAAAAAGGTGGCAAGAATCATCCTCCAATTCTCTTATGAGGAAAATCAAGCATTAAGGGAAGTAACATTTGTGTCAAGTTCACTTCACTGCTGAAATGCAGAAAAAAAGCAGAAAATTCCTATCACTGGCTAATGACTGCGTCACACTTTGGTGAACCATGGCTAAAAACAGATGGATTAATAAATACTCCTAATAAGAATGAAAATGGGAAAAAAGTTCTAACTCCTTTCCCTCCTCAAATAGATAAGGAACAAGAAGGTGTCATCAGGCAACTAATCACCACACAGCTGCTACTTCATTCCCCACCACATGGGGTGGAGGAAAGGATCAGAAAGGCAAAACTGAGAAAACTTGTGGATTGAGATAAAGATACTTTAATAGGTAAAGCAAAAGCTGTGCATGCAAGCAATATATAACAAATTCCCTCAGTATTTCTCAAGTGCTTAGCCATCCCTGGGAAACCAGAGCTCAATTTTCAGCACATATCCCAAACATAGCCCCACAAAAACTACTATGAAAAAGTTTAACTCTTTAATCTAAAAGTAGCATTTCTACTTTTAAAAAAATAAAGAAAACCAAGATTCAGTTGCATATAGATTTTTTCATTTTGGGGTTCTAGTTTTTTAGGTATCTTCCACCATTTAATGAGTTTCTTCAAGGTAACAAAGTGTGATCACATCTTTCAACCCAAGGGCAAATCAAAGTCCAAAGGTGTTTCATCTTCAAGGCATTTAACATGTAAATAATCTGATTGAAGTTTAAGTTAAGAAAAATTACATTTCACATATATGCTTTGTGCATTTCTGACCCTACCCAAAATTTTTGATCTTCATATGCCTGCTGCTTACCCAAAATCACACATTGTCTTTATGTCAGAAAGCATTTTCATTAAAAGTCTGGAACTTCTATTATAGATATGCCACCTTTGTGTCTGCAGGCTGAAATTAAAGTTATTTAAAGGGGCTGAAAAATATGACTCGAGATTTTACAAGCAATCAGAGGCTGGTAGGAAGTGTAAATTAGAAAGATTATGACACAAATCACTGTAAATTCTTGTGCTAACCAATTACCAGCATACAAAGTACAATCTTTTTCCTGTACTACATTCGGCAGAGCAGCATCAGTGACCTGGCAAAAATTTATGCTCTAGGGAAAGGTGGATTGGAAAGATAATTGGACAGAGAGAGAAATATAATAGCATACAAAATCCTCTTCTGTTAGAATATAGATACAAATTTGGTCCATGATCTGTTGCCACTGAAAGATATTGTCAGATTAGTAAAGTTCATGGACATTGCAGTCTCCAGTTTATTTCCTAGAGGTCATTAATTAAATGTCTACTTTGGAAATCTGAAGAAAAAAGATGAAAAATTTAACTGGAAGTCTGTTAGGGACTGCCTGGCTACTGCAAATATGTTCAAATCCTACAGATATTAAAGAAATACTTTGAGAATGAGTTAGAAATACTTTGAGTATTTCTCAATACCCACTTGATATCCATCACTCCCACTTTCAAATGAGAATGCAGTATTTTTATTTTTCTAATGAAGTGTTATGTAGCTTTGAGGACCAAAAGATCACCTTTGCATGAAGACTGTGCTTTGTTATGCAGCAGCATCTAAAATGGACTCTCTTCTGTAAGGGCATTTATAGTTCCATTTTTCATTGCCATCAGTACACATCTCCCAGACTTCTTCCAGAGATGGAGCTCTGATTGTAACATTCATCTAAGTGGGTCACAATAAACACAATGCCAGACATCTGAAGTACTTTGCGCAGCAATTGGGACTTTGTTCTGAAGTGAAAATTCTGGTAATTTTCAAAAATACTTAAATTATGATAATCCTCTTGACAATTGTTTACTGAACCAGGAAAGAAAATTGTGTCACCACATGCATCCATGTTTCTCACACTCTTTTAATAAAACTTGGAAATTGGACAAAGCCTAAGAAAGGTAGCAAGGGATATTGAAAGTCTGGAGCAGCTCTCAAGTAAGGAACAACAGACAGAGTAGACTAAATTTGTACACCCTGAGCAAGAGACAACTGAAGATACGTTGGATACAAAACTGTGAATAACATGCAGAGGATAGAGAGGGATTGACTATTCACTCTCTTCCAGTACAAGCACCAGGAGAATCAAATGAGGATAGTAAAGCCATAAATTAAAGGAGATGGTTCTTCACGCAACAGGTTGTAAAACTACCTGCTCAACACCTTTCCAAAGGACCTTGTTTCTGAAAGAGGTTATCAGGAGCTTGTGGGGAGACTGGATGAAAGACTTGGAAGAAAGAACCATGAAGACATTTCTAAGGAAACAGACAAACTATGTCAGGAAAAGCCCTACTCTGCATGTAGTCCATGAGCAGGGAAATGTCATATATGCTCTGCTGGTGACAGAAAATGGCACTAGATTGGATCTGTGAGAAGAACATCTGTGTTTATCAATGCTCTCCATGTTTCACTGCTCTGTATGTATTTCTCTCTATATACTTACACTCCATATTTTTGGAGAGCTCAAAGAGCACCTCCCTCAAAAAAACTACAGGCAATAATCATTCCTAGGTTTCAATTTAAGATGTTTTGCCACAGTGTTTTTGTTTACCACTCTCAGAAATAGCACCACAGCAAGGAGACTCTTGTGTCCTGAAACCCCCTGAACACATGTTAACTCCCTAATACCCAGTATAGAATAAATACATTACTTTTATTTATGATGTTGAACCCCTAAACACTTTGTTCTTTGGAGTTTGTTCCCTTCCAATGAAGTGGAGTGGAGGAATGACCCTGTTTGAGGAGATATAAGGCAATCAAATATTTTTTTTTCTCACTTGAGGATGGGATGAATAAAAGTTATATAATATTAATCAGTTGTTACTGTTGTTATTATTGTCAAGTGTGTTCAGATTTTACCTTAGGCACTTTTCAGAGACTCATTTCTGTCACATTTTGCAAGGCTAAAAAAGCGCAGTTAGTAGAACTCTACAATAGCTTTTCCAGATCTAGAAGCTTGAGTTGGTGCAAGAACCCAATGGAAGAATCTGTTGTTGATGTAAAAGTGAGGGAAAATGCAGTCTATGGATGCCATTAGCTCCTAAATGTCAATGTTCTTGTAGAACATGCCTAGCTTCCAGTTCCTAATGAGATATGCAGTGCTTCATCTGAGTTCTAAACACAGTATCAGGAGGGTAACTAGATGTGTAAGAATAAAAGTTGTCGTGGAATATTGTCTTGTCAGTCATTAATTTCTTCAAGTGTTTTTTGATCATGGCCCTCTCCCAACATAGCCAGTTTTGATCAGCTGTAAAGGCTAATTAACCTCTACATGTTTTGATGAATAAAGGGAGTTTAAAATAGCACCTGTGCCAGTACTGTCACACACAGGTTTCTTCCTCAAAACTGAGTTACTCCTGTTGAAGCAGGAGATAGCAGGGAAAAAAACACGGACATAAAAGCTCCAAACCATGTGTTGGACGCAAAACCCTCCTCTCCCAAGGTGCAGTGGTTACCAGGTATTAAGGGGATGCAGAGCTTAATGGTAATGGGACCTAATAAATATGTGCTCACTTGTTCATCATCTGATGGACAGAAAAAGTGCAGCAGAACAGCTGAAAGGAGTAGCAGGATCTTGGTTTTTATGGGAAGTTTGAGCAATCGATGAAATCATCTATGGAACACAGAAGTTACATGTGGAACCTAAGATGAGGTTTTCACAGTGACAGATGTGATTAAACTGCTGCAGGACACAGACCTTTCCTGATGGAAGTGTTAATGCTGTTAAGCTCTACTGACAAATGTGTGGAATCTTTTAATGTGCCACTTTATAGTTTCCTTTGTTATTTCTTGATTTGCCACTCACAGCTTCAGAATTCATTCTGGGGAAAAAATTAACAGCCATGATAACTCTTCATTTTATTAAAATGGTCATCCTTGACTGTTTAAACTAAGCTCCTGGATTAATGTGATTAGCTGAAGATTTTTTCTTCTCTGTAGATTTTGTTTTGTAATCTAGTGACAGGATTGAAAAAACCAACAAACCCACTGCCACCAAAAAAGCCCCACTCCACCCTGAAAACCCGAATGCAGACACAATTTTGTGCCTGGTAACTACTAGCTGACAGGAATCGTGGGATTCATCTTCTGTACAATGTCCCCATAATTACATATTCTTACATGTTGAAGTACTTAATCTATTATTTCCTGAACATATCATGTGAATGAAGCCGCACTTATGTTTTTTGCAGGAACAATAACAGAGATTTTTTTCCCTGAAACTTACACACAGTATTTACAATGAAGATTCCTTTCTGTGAAGAGAAATTTAGAATAAAACAAATGTGCCACCAGTTGTCATGGTGCCAGGATTTGACAACTACAGCTGATACAGCATAGTATCACTTTCAAGCCAAAGTTTTTGTAGAGATAGAAGAGTCTTCAATCAGGAAACCTGATGAATTGATTCCATTGTGATACGTGGGCAGTGAGTGAAAGCAGCACTACCAGCCATTACTGAAATGAGATTGTGGAGTTAGAGGAGATGAGGTGGAAGGGAAGAGCAATAAAATCAGGGAAGTTTAAAAAAGGAGAGGATGAGTGGGAAAAAAGAAGGAAGGACAAGACAGATAATGTTTGTTCAAAAAGATACAAGAAAAGATGAGGGGAAAAAACAAAAACAAAGAGATGAAGAAAAGCAAGGGACTAAGGAAAAGGTAAACAGAAGAACAGAAGAGAGATTTACATAAGCATTATTTTTTAATTTACAGTCAATCAGAGTTGACTGAAATTATCAGTTGTTTATAATGGGAAATGAGGAGTTTTCTGGTTTTGTGTGGAGAAGGATAGGGGATTTTTTTCTGTAATGGAGTAGAAGCCATGTGAGTATTTTTTAAAGTAGGAGTATATAAATCATGTAATCACAGGAATTTCATAAATAATCTTGGTCTTTCTCAGAGCAAAAAGGTAAAGATACATTAATTATCTTGAATTACAAACATGCAAAACAAATCTAAGACAAATTCACATGTATGTGCTCAGCAGGGCTCTAAATTAGAGTTGTATCCATCCAACTGCTTCCATCTTTCAAGCAGCACAACCTAGCTCTGGAATTTCAAGCAGTAATATGCCCAGTGAAATTAAATTACCCATTGATAAATGTGGATCCAGTTACTTATTTGATAGAGCAGCTTCAGAATTGTCAACTGGGAAATAGAATATGTGCTACTTTGCGTCCTCTCTCTAGCAAGTCAGCACTGGCTCATGAAGTACCACCGCTGGTTCTGACCATCTCTCTCAGGCCAGTGGCCACAGAAATGTGCTGAAGTTCACTGCAAGTGAGGATATGCTTCCCCTGGGAAATGTGTAGATTCAGGGGAAATCAATGTCCATCCAGACAAAGTGGGAACCACTGAGGGACAGTGGTCAAAAACATTCTCATCAGAGAGCCAAACTGATTTCCAGTGAGGTATCTGGAGTGAGGAAGAGTTTGTGAAGCACATGGACTTGATTACCAAAGGAGTTTGAAGGGTAATAAAAGGAATCATAAGGAATTAAAAACTTTATTGCAGTCTAAGCTGAGACATTCTCACTTCATAAATTAGAATAAATGTCAGGCTTTCTTTACCAAATCCATGAAACATGTATAAACCAACTAAGCAGCATTTATCTCTATTGTAATTTCTATTCTGATATGAAAAGTTAGAAGGCTAAACAAGCAAACAAACAAAAACCCCAAACAAACAAAAAATGCAACACAAAAAAAACAGCTTCCAAAAAGAAAATTGGAGAACAGCTTTTCCAAGGGATAGCTCACCATAGACAACTGATTTAATAAATGAACTTAATACAAATGCTTTGCTTTAAACCATATATTTATTCCAAATTCATCAGAGAATTTAAATCTGCATTATGCAGGGATTCAGTAGAATCAAGTTGTACATACAAGATTAAACATGGGTTCAAATGCTTTGCTGAATCAGGGCACAGTTTAGGTATCAAGGAACAGTAACTCTGCTCTTTCTGCACTTGGTAAATTTGATAGCGATGTGCAGGTTATACCCCTGTCATGCCTCTCAAATTATCATCTGTGGGAGTACCACAGTGTGACTCTGACATACAGAGAAATAATGAATACTTCATGAGACTCTTAGTTATTATTTAATCACAGCTCCTTTATAAATTGATGGAATTTGTGTTGATATGAAGGCAAAATAGCACAGCACTGAAATGTAATAGTGAAAACAAAGCTAAAACTAAACTAAGCTACTATTAAAAGTAGGAGAAGCACAGAAGAGAAATATGAAGTAATGATTGAAAACACAGATATTTGAAATATTTTATCAAAAAGACGAGTGTAAAAAAATAGACAAAGTGCTCATTTCTGTGGCATGACACTACAATTCATTCTTATGCAGAGGATCAATTTTTTCCACAAATGTCCCATTAATTAATCTGTGAGTCAGGGCTAAACAGATCTGCAAGGAGAATGCATGAGAGAAATAAGCATTTAAAAACCTGGCCTAAACTGACGATTTTTTTCCTAAACTTATTTTTTCTCCAAGAATATGTACAGCAGATTAGAAACTACAGAGAGTCAAAAAGGAAATCTTTTCTTTGCTTACTAAACTGCTACCACCAACTTAACAGCCCAATCAAGATAATTAACTTTAAGGTTAACAACTTCAATAATTTCCTTATTCAGATTAGCTGTAGCTGGGGTTTGTTTTTCCAAACCTTTGTTAGTAATACCAATTTTATGTAGAACTAGTCAATATTCCAGATTTCATAACACCCATATTCTAAGTCCCAATTCTCTGTGCTCATACTGCATTATTTATACTGTTGTAATAAGGCCTGATCTAAAGCCCTTTGAAGTAAATGAAAAGACTCCCACTGACTTCAAAGGACTTTCTATTAGGCCCAGAGTATTTTCTTTACAGGGCTTTTGTACTTGATAATATCTGATATGGTAAAATTTGTGCCACCTCTCTCCCCCTCACCCTCACCCTGGGTGTTATATTCTATATTTACGGGTTACTTATAGACTGGAATTTGTTTTGTGTGTGTTATGCAAGGATAATTTTTAATGAAGAATAATGTTTTAAAAGCAAAAGATTGAAAAATTTCACTTCAAGAGTGTCAAAGTCAATTATTTTGGAAATTAAAAATTCATTTTGTGAGTACTGAAATATTTTAAATATTGAGTAAAATATTCATTCAGTATTTTAGGTTCATTTTTTCCTGCAGGTTTCACTTGGGTTTGTGACTAGGTTTATCTTCCTCAAACTGTATTTCTATTATTGAGTTTTCAATGTGTGCCAAATATAATCTTAGCCATAAAAATCCAACTGCTCATAATTTCAGAGGAAAACAAACGTTTTCAATTCACAGAAGTCCTTGCCCCTATTAACCTTTTTGCCTATGATAGAGATTTTGAAATAGCTTTCTTTGGACCAGCTCAAACCCCTGTGCATTATGACAGAGTTTTATTAATTTTATATTTCACAGTGAGTCCACCTTTGCTTGAGACCTTTGGGATACTCCCCATCTTTTCTTTCCCTTCTTCTAAATTAAAGTAGAGGATTCGCACTCTCCCACCTTATCTCTCTTTAGTCTTTTGTGTAGTAAGATGAGGGTGTTAGCAAGAATATCTTACTTCCTCCTTTTATGCAGTTAGGCCCTCCAAAATAATTTGGAGAAGGTTGTTTTCCATGCAGAATACATGCAACATTCATAACATTTTCATTATTTTTCATTCATTAGAGGACATCATTTTTCATTAGAATTTTTCAGGCCGGCAGCTTCTGGGGGATGTATTTTCTCTCTTACATACAAAATCTTGAGCAGAGGCAGATCAGTTCTTTTAAGATCAGTGACAAATGACTATGTATAATGATGTGTAATGAAACTATGTGGTTTGTTTTCTTTTACTTCCACTAGATAAACACCTGAATGCCCTGATCAGAGTGCTACAGTTCAAAGGATGTGAGCCAAAGTGTACTGAAATCAATAGAAATCTTTCAATTGATCAAAATGGACTTTTACTCTGAATTTAACACATCCTACAAATTAATTTCACTTACTGTCAATCTGATGTTATAGATTAATTTCTCTAATGAGCAAACTGTGAGCTAACTATTTTGGTTTCCATTTGTTAAAAGATTTTTGTGTCATTTATAATGAAACCATGAGTAGAAGGCATTTATAACAGAAAGATGCAAGTCAAGAAAGAGATGTAAGTACTTCCTAGATCCTCTTTCGAAGGTAGCTGTCTTTGGTAGTGAGCAGTGTCATGCAGATCAAATGGCACAATGACTTCATTTTACCTCCCCTTCCATGCTAAATGTCAGATAAAAGGCACCCTTCACAGCACTTGCAAAATAATGCTGAGCCCAGCAAACTCCTTAAATAGAGCAAAGCAGAGGAGTGGAAATATGGTTATTCAAGGACTCAACAGCCCCACATGCTGCAGCTCCATCCTGGAATTAACTAGAGCCCTCTTTTCTCATCCCCTTAGAACCTCACAAGTGTGCTGGCTTCTAGCCAGCATGGTGCCCCCTCAACTTGAAATGCAAGCAATAAGTAAACCCCATTTCTGAACTGTTCATGTAGCACCAGCTGAAGCTGGAAACCATCTCTGATGAACAGACACACCATTCTGGTCATCTGGCTGGACTCACACCAGCTGATTCAACTCCTTCAGATTGGAAGATTACAAAAGTTTCAGTTCTTTCATGTATTGATGTTATTATTCTCTGTCCTAAAGGCTGTCAGCTGGAGGGAAATTATCACAGGCAGCCAACCTGGAATTGCATGTGAGACTGTAGAGGCTGATATTTGTTCTTGCTGAGCACCAGGACAGTGCATACTGATTCATGGAAGAAAGAAATGTCATTATTCACAAAGAGCTTCCTCCAGCTGCATACGCTATTTATCACTTTCAATCAGTATTACTCACAAAGAAAGAGCAAGCTCAGGGCATGGACACCATGTTCACCCTTTTAACAATACCTAATTTACCAAACATGAGATATTTGTTCCTACTTTACAATGGCCTTGTAATGAGACAGGCAACTAAAAGCATTCATTTCGTGTTATGTATTTCAGGACCTCAAACAATTCTATTGTAGTCACAACAAAGGCCCATCAAAAGTAACTTGTGGGCACAAAGAGCTGGAAAATTCACCAGAATAGATATATCCATCTACCACACCTGCATGGCCACACAAATCTAATAAAAACAGTAATATATATAAGACCGGCAGAGAGACTTAAGATGCCCCTAACACCTGCATTTGCAAAAAAGAGTGCCCAAAACCATTTACAGAATCAAAGGATAACTGAGGTGGGAAGGGACCTCTCAGGTCATTTAGTCAACCTCTCCTACACAAAGCAGGGTCAGCTAAAGAAGGTTGCCCTAAGACTTCATCCATTACCTTTTTTTAAGATCTCAGAGGATGGAGATCCCTCTCTCTCTCTCTACACAGCTTGTTCCCATGTTCAATCAACATTAGAATAACAGAGAATAACAGTTTTTTTCTTTACACAGAATTTTCTGTGTTTCAGTTTGTTCCCATTGCCTCCTGTCCTGTCACTGGACACCCCTAAGAAGTCTTTTGCTCCATCTTTCTTAGCCTTCCTCATCATATGCATCACACATCTGTCATCCTCTATCACATCCTGTCCCGTTTTTGAAGAGCAAATTCCGAAACTAGAACAACACCTAAACTGGGACCTTGCTGCTACCAAGAAGAATAGAAGATTTACTGAGCATACTTTCCATATGAAAACCCCTCCTGGAAGTACCAGATGTGTCCTGCTAATAGAGCAAAGATGCAGAGCCTTCAAAGAGGATGAGCAATCACCTGTTGCTCTGGGTCGAGAATATAATATCAGCATGCATCCATACTTTCACACCTCGACATGATGAGGAGTGTGACAGTTTCCTGAAAATGCATGGGAATTTGAGTAGAAGTTGCTTCTAAAACATCATGAATCACTTATTTTTAAGATGAGCAATCTCTCGTCCCTCAAAATGTTATAGTGATACACATCTCAGTCAGTGCAGAAATACAGGTTACTCATCACAGACATCTTCATCCTTCCTGAAGGAAGAAATACGTTCATCATAAACAATCTGGTGATTTTAAAGAAATATGTTCATTATAACCCAAATTCACCAGTCCCTAGGTAGGCTAGGCAGATCAGCAGCAGAGGGCTCAGCAATACAAACTATGTCACAGATACTACAAGAGTCCCAGTATGTGCGAAAAATCATTGTGGGTATCAGTGGTTAAAACAGATCAGAGCTGGAGTGGTGCTGCCTTATTTGATTGGTGGTTTTCTAAGATTCTGATGATGAAACTTCACACCCTTCTGCAATGACACATGAAGATGAGACCACATCCATAAGAACAAACTTGTCTGTGGGTGGGTACATACATATGAGGAGGATATATAAATACCTTTTTTCTTATTATTTTTTATTCTCTGACCTATCTAACTCGAGAGTGTTTTCTAGCCCAGTTTTGAATAAATAGAGGAAAAATAGTTATAACAAAAGTGATCCTCTTAGTAGGCATAAAAGTGTCTCCAAGAAGAGTTTTCTGTGTCCCATTGAAAATAACTTAATATTTTTCATATTGACCCACAAATCTGCCTTTTCAAGGTAGATTGTGTCTTCATTTCATCATGCACTGTAGTTTTTACAGTAGAACCTTGCAAGACACACAAAAGTGTGTCTCCCAGGAATCGAGTAAGGAAGGAATGTTTTGATTTGCCTGTAAAGAGCAGAAAAGGACCTTGTAAGAGTGTCAAAATGACATACTGCTTGTCCTAGTAATATAGTTTTTCTCTTTCACCCTGGCTGTGATGAGGAAAGGTTGATCCCATTGTCTCTCATCATAGGAAAATATCAGTTTGAGACCACTTGAGGAACCTGAAGTTCATGGGATCCTGGGTGCCAGCGCCCTGAGGGAATAGGATTATACAGTTGCCTAAGCACTCTCCCTCATGTTTGAAAAGTCACAGTAGTCAGGAAAAGTCCCTGGTGAATAAAGAATCAAAAAACCTCATACTCATTTTCAAAAAGAGTAAAAAGAACTACCAGCCTATCAGCCTCCCTTCTGTGCATAGTAAGACCATGGAAGAGATCCTCCTGGAACATGAATTGAAACATGGAAGGCAGGAAGAAAAGCCAACAGGGTTTCATGAAGAGCAAATTGTGTCTGACAGTGGAATGACAGCATCAGTGGGCAGGGGAAGAGCTATGGATGCCATCTACCTGGATGTCTGTAAGGCCTTTGACATGGCAATCCACAACAATCTTACCTCTAAATCAGAGAGAAGTGGTTTGATGGATGGACTGTTAGATGGATAAGGACTTGGCTGAAGGCTGCATACAAAGAGTTAAAGTCAATTGCTCAATGCACAAGTGAAAACCAGTTACAGGCAGTGTTTCTCAGGGGGCCATATTGGGACAAGTGCTATTTAATATGTTCATCTGCAACACAGATAATGAGACTGAGGACATCCTTGACAAGTTTGCAGGTGACAACAATCTGTGTGGTGCAATTGATTCTGCACCAAACAGAACAAGCTGTGTGGTGCAGAGAGGGGGCATTTAGAGGGACCTTAAAAGGCTTGGGCTGGGCCCATGCAAACCTCATGAAGTTCAACAAGGCCAAGTGCAAGTCCACTTTGGATAGGGTTATGAACAAGCTGGTTATAGTGGGTTGAATCTGAGTTGATAGACAGATTTTTAGACCAATGGCGCTTCTCAAAAATTTGCTCATTTAAGCCGCACAGAAAGGCGGGAATTCCTCCTGTTCCAGCCCGCCTGAGGGAGGTGGGGAGGCCTCAGAGCCTCCTGGCCCGGCTGGGCCGAGGCCCCGCCGAGCCGGGTAGGGCCGGGGCCCGGCCCCCTTCTCCTCTTCCTGATGCCACAGCACGGACCTTGGGCCGCTGGGGGAGGAATCATCCCAGGGCCCAGGCAGCTAAACTCAGCCATGGACTGCTAAACCCAGCCATGGACTGCTGCGCAGCCGGGGTCTTTCCAGAGCGGCTTCACGGGACTGTCGGGTTCTTCCACCTGCCCCCCCCCCCCACTCTCCGCATGGAGCCAGCGGGAGCCGGCAGGAGCCTCCTTTCTGCAGCCAGCACACTTCGAACTGAACCACCATGCGGCCAGCAGCACAAAAAGAGCGAGGTTTTTCTTCACCATAAAGCCTGCATAAGACCATTTTTTTTCACCATAGAGGTTTCAGAGTCAGAGAGAGTGAGCCATGTGAGACAGAGATGAAATGGCGGCAAAGGGGCAGTGCCGCGTTCCTCGCGCGGAGCTTAAAAATCCTTCTTGCATGCTGTGGTAAGAAACTGTAAGATCTCAAACTGTTTGTCTCTTCAATCCATTTGAAGTATATGGGGGGATGGAAGACTTATGTGTGGCCCTTGAAGCTTGTGAAGAGAGAGTGCCTATGCCAAGATATACATAGAAGCAGCGAGAGGCTTTTAGGGATTTGTAGCAGAAAAAGCCTTTGTGTTCAGGCCAAAGTGGCCCATCCTTAAAAAGGCTGATAACCCCATGTGATGGCCCAGGTGTGGCAGTGTGAAAAAACTGATATTTTTTCATAGAAAAGATGTATTACACCACAGCAGATTGTTTCTTTCCGGGCAGGTCTGTTGTTGGGGGCAGCTTGAGGAACCATGTGAAGCAAGAAGAAGAAACCCTTCTTTCCTTAAGCATAAGAAGGAGACTTTTTTTTTTTTTTAGAACTGTAACACTGACTAGAATCCTATGTTGTGTTATCTTTCGTGCTAGTTAAAAAAGAAGAGTAAAGTGCTGAGAAGAAGGGAGCTGGGGGGAGGGTGTGCGTGTGTTTTAATTTCTTGTTATATCTTTTAACTTTTAATTCTGTTAGTAATAAACTTTTTTTCTCTTGGTACTGCAACTGTTTAAGTGTGAACCTGTTTTTTGCCTCGCAGCTATCTAGTTTTCCTCAATATGTTCTTATTTTGTTTTCCTTATAAAATAATTGATATTTTAGATGCTTGATGCTTGGTTGTGTCAAACCACAACACTGGTCTAGTGGAATGTGTTCCTGTCCATAGCAGGGGGGTTGGAAATACATGACGTTTCAGTCTCCCTTCCATTCCAACCCATTTTATAATTCTATATGCACAAGTTTGATCTAGCCCACATTTTGATTTACTTTCTTTGGGAAAACTCCTACCTTCTGTTTATTCACATGTATTCTAAAGAACAGGATTTTTAATGAGAAGAGTAAAATTGACATACTTATGTTTGCAGTAACCAATCCTCCTACACAGTTGAGATGGGGACAGTATTTAAATTACTTTTCTGCATCAATTATTTGAATTTCTGAGCAGAAAATTAATTTGTTTTTTCTCTGTTGAAAAGAACTCGATGCATATTCCTGTGTTCCAGCTGGACTAGCAACACAAGAGGAAGAAGCAACAGCACACCTAAATGAAGAAATAGAATACAGATCTCTTCCAAAAGACAATTGTATTTTCTTCAGATCCTGACGGCAAGTATTTCCCTGTCATGTTAAACACAATACAAGCAAAACCTGGACGACAAAGAAATGGAAATAGTAGTGAGCAGAAATTTAATTACTATATTCATGCAACACAGGACTGTGGGTAAACTGAGTAAACAGCAGAAATAGTGTAGCTTTTCATCTGATCCCTGCAAGTATATGTCCTCTCCTCTCACTTTTCATGTTCTTATGTAAATATTTGCTGTTAATCAGCAGTAGCCAGGATGAAGAGGAGATTACTGGCCTAGATGGGCCTTCTACTGTGTGCCACTCTCATATATTAGCAAGACTAAATTCATCCTCAGTTGCAGAGTCATGGCCATATGAATACTCTCAGAGCCATTGCAACCAAGTTTAGCTCTCCTTGAATCATGAACTACCATAACAGACATATACACAAAAATCTTCCTGATCCCTTTCCTGTACCAATCCTACCATCCATCTTCTGTTTCCAAAAAAAAAAAAAAAGAAAAAGGAAAAAAGAAATCACACGTATACTGGCAAAATTTGTACCTGAACCTTTTTACCTGAGTGTGGAATTGCATTTTCAAAGCAGAACCTGTACTTGCAGGTGTCTCTCTTGTGATTACAGTCAGAAATAAACTTAAAGCCACACTGCTTGGCATTTCTTATTCAAAGCCTGGGTACAAAGCTACAGGTGCTGATGCCAGTGGCACATGATTTGCTCCTGCAGTGATATCGCCTGATTAGCCATCTGCTACTGCATCAAGAATTTTGTTACCTTCAGCTTAACCATGTCATGTTTTCAGCTAATCTACATTTTGGTTTATGAAGGAACATTGCAGCAAAAGCACTAGTGGTTTATAAAGCTGGTAAAAACAGTGATAATTGTAGAAGGAAAAAAAAAAGGCAAATGAAAATATTTCCTTGTTGTCTGCTCTCTGAAAATTACAATACATTTAAAGGTGAACACTTCCTATTATCTCTACTTATATAGACATTATTACTTGGAAAGGGGTACTTAGGCTTTCTGTAAAAATTAAGCAAGTTCAGGCATTGAGTAAGGAACTCATATGCTTCTGATAATATTCAAAAACGAGGGCAGAATTCAGACTAGAACACAAGTAGAGACTTGGTGGCAGGGAGGTATAGCATAGCCACAAGGAGCCTAAAGAGATCAAGAAAACCTGTGCTGTCCAAAGGAACAGGAATATTAATGTCCACATCAAGGTGAAGTCAACCATTTTCTCTGGTAGTTTCAGCCATCCCTACAGGCCTTGCTTGCCTCTAAATCTACTTATATTGTTGAACATATTTGTTTCAAACCATCTGCTTAAGAGCAGGGCCTAATGGAAAATAGAAATGGCCTTGGAACAATTAATGGAAGGCAAGTTCCATTAAATGATAAAGGATTGAGGAGCCAGATGGCTGGTATCATCGCTGACTTGCAGCTAGAGGAACTTGCCTGACTTATCCTGCAGATAGAAGTGATTAGCTCTGGTGAAACTAGATTGTCAAGTGTTCTCTCATAGCCTGTGTGATAGGGGGGAGAGAGAAGACCTGTATAGTTCTCCCTAGATTTAAGGCCTGTTGTGTACTTCTGGAGCTTAACAGAAAGTCACACACTAACCTTCACAAGGTGAATGAGCAGCACACTGAGCAGACCATACAGTGTTCAGAACAAAACCAAGCATCATCATGATCTGCTCATATTTACCCCATACTCTTCTTAAGATACAGGGCATTGCAGAGTGGTACAGAAATTGGCTAGTCTCAGTCTTTACTAGCTGACAATTCAGATTTTATATTGGACAAGATCCTTATGTGGACACCAATTTAAGCCTTTTGTAAGAATTTGAGTGGTGTTTGCTTGCAGGGAGATAATCCCTTGATGTTTTCAGTCATTTTGGTAGAGCAAATACAGAATAAAAACGAAGCTCATCACACAATCACACACTTTTTTCTGCAAGTTAGAACTTCCTTTCATGTTTCCTTTTAATTTTTTATCAGATTCCCAAATGTCCTTCTTCAGGTCAAAAGCAAGGAAAACAGATCCATAAGAGAGATAGCTCAGACAACAGAATTTGTCTTCCAGCATGAGTACATTGAGGTACCACAAATCCAAACTCTTGCTTCTACACCCTCAAGGAGATCCTGTTTGATATGTTTCAATATGAACATTTATTCTTCCACCCATAAGATTTTGGCTGAATCTTAAATACTGTTTATCATTCTGCAGGGTCCATGACTGAAAGGCAGAATGTAGCCTAGAGATCCAATAAATCTTTTGGAAAAGAATTTTAACTGCATATGAAATTTAATATAAATACAGAATAATCTATTTTTCATATAGGTAATGAAATTAAGAATTCACTAAAAGAAATTCCATTACCTGGGAAGCACAGCCTAAGCTACTAATGTGTCACAGAATGTGTTAAGATACAAATTAGGATTTCTATGACAGGAGCTTGACTTTTACACATTTATGTTCATAGATTTTAAAGTGATATCAGAATCAACTTTTTAGGCTATGACAGAGTTTATAGTTGAATTTCAAACACATCCATTTCTAGAACGAAAAATATGTTCTTTAAATATGCCATGGAAAAAAATACACGGGACTAAATAAAAAGAAATGAGATTTGTTTTAATTTCCTGCAGAGAAGAAAGACCAGGAAAGAAAAACCATTGACTTTTTTTTCTTCCAGTAATGCAAACATTAATATTACAGAAGTTACAAGAAGGTAGTCACTTTTCCCAGGGGTAAGAAGGAAGCAGAAACAGAGGAAGGAGCCAGGATGAAATAAATTAATAAACAGCTCTAGCACATGGAAAAGAAGCTAATATAACCCACTAGGATATTTAAAGAAGTATGTCTTCATGGGGAAGGGGATCCATTTTTCTCCAATGCTTGACCATCTAATTGAAATATCAGCAGATTAAACAGATAGAAAACAAGGAAAATAGGAATCTACATGATGCTGCTCTAAGTAGGCATTGGTCCCATTAAAAAGTGAGTGAATTATTTACGTACTCTTGTCATGGCCAAAGGGCCACAGGTGAAGGCGATTGACACACATGGACCAAGCATCAGTGATGCAGCAATGTTTATTGAAAAGAGGCACAGATATTTATACTGTTTCACCTCCTGCATAACAATTTCCATTTGTTCTGTCTACATACTAGCTAATGCATAGTGAGCTGTAATGTTACTTTTTCTTTTGCACATTCACTTATCTTGCTTCAGGATGTTCTGCAGTCTTCAACAGGGCGTTCTGTGCAAAAGGATGTGATTTTTGCACTTTCTTCTATCTGCATCTTTCTCATAGCTCCTGCTGTACCATTACTAACAAGTTAGCAACGCTGTTCATGTTTAACCCACTGTGTTCTGAAACACACAGGAATGTGCAGTGCATGCTCTGGATGTCTTTATTCCATGAACACAACATATTTCATTTGGCACATAGTTTTTAGCCACCTAATTTTGCTCCCTAGCAGTGATCAGCAGCTATCCTTGTAGGAAGCTGAGCTTACGCATTTGGAGTACCTGAACCTTTTGGCCTCTATAGCAGTACATATGCCATAGTAGGGATCATGAGCAACAGCAGTAAGAGATATAATATGTAGCTTGGTTCTTCCAAAGAACAACTTGAAGGTCTGTGGTGGATATAAGGGACACTCACTGTGCAAAATCATGTCTTGTTACCTTCAGTTATGTGTAGTGTATGCCTTCATTAACAGCAATATTAGAAATCACCCACTGCAGTTCCTGAGGAAAAATGCTATGAAAGTATTCCACCAAAATGCTCTATTTTACCTATAAAAGTTGAACCCGCTGAGTTACGTTAATGGTTCCATTTACATGATTCCAAACAATCTCTGTTGTAAACTTACCAGTTTGAGTCCCCTCAATTCTACTGGGCCAAGCCCAAAAGTCTCAGCAGAAGTAAGGGTTTATAATTGCTGGTTGTTACAGGAGCAAAATTAACATTTCTTCTGCCATGCCTGCTAGACAAAGGAACATGGGGATAAAGGCAGAGATAGATTTATGTAATTTGTGCATTTTCTATTCATGACAGTCTCTCAGCATTGGATATCCTCTTGTTTTCCTGTTTCCCAAACAAATGTATGGGTTTGTACACTCCTGTATTAAGGCTTCACTCCAAGACTATCCTTAGTCACCTTTCATCTGGTTTGATTTTCAACAGCTTCTTTGGGAAGTCCAAAAAACTTCACCTTTCTGTCATTTTCTCTCTCTGTCATTGAGGTATAGGTTGTTTGCCTCCATTTTACCCACCAACATCACAAGAGACAGACAGGTACAGCACAGATACTGCTTTGTGTGTTGTGTCCTTTTGGTACTGGCCCTTCTCAAGGTGAGGAATTGCATTGGCTATAGCTCAGATTTGTCTGTTAAGCAGCACTGGAAATGTGAGTGACTTCAAAAGAATCATAGCCTCATAGAGCCCTTTAGGCTGGAAAAGACACCATCATGTTCACCACTAAACCATGTCCCTAAGTGTCACACCTACATGTCTCCATGAATGGTGACTCAACCACTTCCTTAGGCAGCCTGCTCCAATGCTTCACAACTTTTTTGGTAAAGAAGTGTTTCCTAATATCCAGTCTAAGCCTCCCCTGGTACAACCTGAGGCCATTTCTTCTTGCCCTATTGCTTGTAACCTGGGAGAAGAGACCAGTCCTGCCTTTGCTACAACCTCCTTTCAGATAGTCATGGAGAGTGACAAGGTCTCCCCTGAGCATCCAGGGTAAACAATCCAAGTTCCATTATCTGCTCCCCAAAAGATTATTCTCTAGATCCTTCACCAGATTTGTTGCCTGTCTTTGGATGCTTTTTTTTTTTTATTATTATTATTAAACCTGAATTTGAAGTGCTGAAGCTCAGCCAAAAAAGTTCATTACAAGGGTGGACATATATGGAGGATGCACAAAGAAAGGAAGCCTACTTTGGTGTTAGATGTTAAAGATTTCAGAATGGACAGGATCAAACAACAGTATTTGATATGGTCAGTGCTATCTAAACCACTAGTACTTGAAAATTCACTTTGACACTGGAACTCAATGTGCTTTTTTCCAGGAAGGAAAAGAAAACCCATTAACTGTGTGTGCACACAGGTTCACAGGTTTGTGTATATGCACACACATTTGAGGTAGGTTTGTCCCACACACTTCAAACACAGGTTATCTGGTCAGTTAGTACTCACTGGGTATATTTAAATACCTTTATTTATATGGAGGTTTTGAATTGTGGTTGTTACAGGAGCTGTCAGCTGAAAGTATTACAAAAACATTTCTTGATTCCGATTCTTAGAATGCAGACAAGTTTTGATTTTTCATCAGACTTGTTACATTGCATTTTTGAGCTCAGACAAAACTTTTAGAAGAGGAGGACCACACTATCAGTGGATTTTTCTCCGAGCTCTGACTAATTAATACGCGAGGTTGAGTTACTGCTGAGAAGCTACTATTAGCACTACAGTTAAAATTCCTGGAGGAAAAGATTAAGCTGTGTGGTTTTGGACTCTATTCCTTCCTTAAGTAGTAGTATATAGCTAAAGCAGAAAAGAGTGCCTTCAAGCATTAAAACTTTTTAAAATCACAGCAAATATTTTACAAATCTCTTCAGGATTGTTGGATTCTGTACAATTGTCTAGAAGGGGTCTTTACCATAGAGAAAGAAAGCCCACAGTCAACTGCAAAGATGGTTCAGTTACAGGATTCTTCCTATAGGTTATCTTCAGCCTTGCTGTGTTTGGAACATGTAGCAAAATTGAAGAGAGAAAGAGTAGAAAGTTGAACAGGTACAAACAACTACAGTGAAATTATTGGATATAATTTCATTCTCAGACAGATTTTTTGCAGCAGTCGTAGATTTTATCACCTCTGATAAGCTTGGGTTAAAACCATAGCTACCCTAGACTTGGTCCCATATGTGAGTAATCAAGTAATCACTACCAATTTTACATTGTGATGTTCAAATTCAACATGAGGATAAAAAGTCTAGTTTGGCGTGGACAAAGCATAGATATTTTCAAGTAGTCTTAAGTATACAAGCAGCAGCACTTTAAAAAAGAATTTGAAACACATTTGACCAGTAAGAACAGCAGTATTTTTCAGCATTGCATTAGTCTCAGAGTTTTTTTTTCTAACACTTCACAGAGCTTTTTTTAGACTAAGTCAAGACAAGAGCAAAACCAACTGTACACTGACCTTTATTCACCACATCTCAGTGAAATATGGTAAAAAATTACTTAGATTAAAT
Source organism: Lanius collurio (assembly GCA_020086605.1). NCBI lineage: Eukaryota > Metazoa > Chordata > Aves > Passeriformes > Laniidae > Lanius > Lanius collurio. The sequence goes on along the minus strand of JACBWW010000015.1, from coordinate 25,795,073 downwards.
AGCAAATGATCCACTATTTTTCCTTCTTTTTCAGCCCTTCACATAACATTGTGGACATTTTCTCCTAGATTTGTTCTTGCAAAGTTAAAAGTTTCCACTCCCAAAGTGAATTCTCTTAGATCAGCAGTAATTTTACTGTGTGTTCTAGACTACAAAGGCATCTATCATGGGCCACTTCCCAAGTCTGAATTCCCTGGTAAGTATTCCTTAAGGTGCTGTGACAAGACTTCCAGAAAACATTTTTTAGCTCTCTAAATTGGATGACAGTGTGATCCTTCCTACTTTTCTTTCAACTTACATAGTTTACAATATAAAATCAGCAAGTGCATGGGGACATGAAGCCACCAGTGGAGCATCTGGTAGAGCAGAGAGAGGCAGATCAAGAGAATACAAAGCAGTTAGTCTGAAAGATGAAATGTCTCCAGAAAACCTTGTCTATGAGAGTGAGCATACTTGTGCCCACACCAGTAGCAGGCAACCTCAAGTGTCCATCTTAAATAACATCTCTGATCTACATGGATCATCAATCTAAGCCAGTGAAACAATTCCTATGGGACTTCTATAAGCAAGAGGTATAACTTTACCCCTAAAAGGAGAGCCGTAAAAGATGAACAACTTGAAAATATTCCATTGGAAAAATACAGAAATTTTGCAAAGTTCTTTTCCCTCACTGTGTCTAAATTTATATTTGAAGCTTGCAGAAGATAAAAAGGGATGTTTTTGAAGGGTTTTATTAGAAACAATTTATCAGTTTGAAGCCACGGAAATTAAAAATTTAGCAAATGCTTATTAACATGTGAGGAAAACTGGTGGAACATCCATTAACTGCAACTAAAATATTAATAAAATGCTCATAAACATCACAAAAGTGTAGAGCATTAACACTGTCCCTTGAGTCACACATAAGTATAGATAAAGATGTCCCGTGCAGCAGGATTATTGGGGAACTGCTCAGCTTCCAACTCCATAAGCATTTTACCAAACACAACTACTATTCCAAGGAAAAGATCATCTTTGAGAACACGCACACTCTGACTCTTCCATAAAACATTTATATACACCAGCTTTCATTTTTGTTTCGGAGAGTTTGGATCACTGTTCCTTGTTTATCTACTTTCTCTACTACCTTCTCCTCGACCAGAATTCATTTTTTGAGAAAACTTTTTTCTGTTTAATTTGACCATCCAATTTGATTTGATACAACTTTTTATTTGTAATGTTTGTCTTTAAAGTTATGTGCAAGCAGACAAAAATGAAGTTAAAAATTCCCTTTAAACTTGTAAGGTCAAGCATTGTATGAGAAAGTTTATGTGTTTATACATATTATACACTGGATTTCTAGTAAAACTACTTAACATCATATTCCCCATTTATTTCATGAGCATGAATATCTGTCTGGGAGGCAAGATTTCCAGATTTTATACCAAGGAAAAAACCAGTTACATTTGCTCAAAATTATCAAGGAAAATGTATAGAGAAACAACTACCTAGGAACATAGGAAATCCACACAGAGATCCCTGTAAGAAATCAGGCAGAGGTAAAAGCTGACACTATCCTTCACCCCAGATGAATATGCCTCTTCTTGTCAAAATTATTATTAATTACTTATGAAACAGGGCACAGCTGCAACAGGGAGACAGAAAAATGTCATGCAACAGCAGTCAGCAGCTCAGTAGGTCAACACCTCGAGGGATGTTTGTGCCCTCTGAGTTTTCAGGTGCGTCTGCCTTTTCCTTCCTGGCCTTAATCCACAGCCCATCACATCCTCCTGAGGAACATGATATGAAAAAGTTCCCCATATGAATTTCTGGTTTGGTGTCATCTAATGATATCTCTCAGGTCTTTTTCCCATCATCTAAGTACTCAGCATTTGGAGACACAGAACTCCAAGTTACAGAAACATCCCATTCCACCTGCCCAAGCTGCTATCTACTTTTTCTTACAAGACATTATTAATTTCTAGGCACTGAACCTTGCCTCCATCAGTATTTGTCAGCACAATGGAGGATGAAGCGGGTCACTCTTGCCTCCCCACTGTTGTGACTAGGAGGAGAAGGTTGCACCTGACAACATGGTGAAGCAGAAAACCTTTTTCCTGAGCAATACACAGAGGATTTTGGGGAGAGGATGGGCAGATCAGGCACCATTACTTGTTTCCTGGCATTTCTACCATGATAATCAACAGTAATACCTTCTACAAATAGTTTTCTGTGGTTCTATGACCATGAGCTGTTCAGAAATATTACTCAAAAGCCACATTTTCAAACACCCCCTCTGAGTCCTCCCATGCGAAAGATCTGTTAAACAGGCAGGAGATATAGATTTTCTTCATCTCATAACTTGCATTTGTGATGCAAAACACTGATAAAGTACTACCAAGGAACAATGGCACATATGTAAACATAAATAAATACGAGTCACAGGGAACCAGAGACAACCTCACAGAGTCCCAACCCAATGTGGCCAGAATGGTGCATGTCACCAAAGACAACGCTGAGGCAGTTCTATGAGATTATCTGCCCCAGACAATGTATCTTCTGTGCCATGGCATGAGATGCTAAGACAGATTGGTCACATCAGGCCCTGAAGAGATGGACAGATCTGTTCTTGAAAAGGCTGTCTCTACCTAGCTTAGTCATTGGGCTCTAAAGCACACCAAGTCCTGGTGAAGAGGAAATGTGGGCCTAAAATGTGTAGAGGTAAAATCCCAGAAGTCTGCCAAGTGAGTAAGGGGATCCTTCTGCTGCTAAGGTTTTCCCCAGACTCATCTAAATTATGCTATCATTTTCCAGGTTTAGGGAAAAATATTGACCATAAATTGAACATTGACAGCAGGACTAAATTTCATACCATTATTGCAGATGCATTTCTATTCTAAGAGGAATTTTACTGAGTGCATAAGCTATATTTGTATGGATTTGGGCAAGCAAATACTGCTGTGAAATGAAATTCCCATTTTACTCCCTCTCCTTTTATTCTTTCTCCATAAAAGGTAAAGTTGAGCTGTTTGAGAGAAGCCGCTGTCCATCAGACATTACAGCTGCAAGCATGCTTTCTGTTTTTGATAAAACTGTTGTGTGGAGGTTATTGTAGACTTTCTGAGTTTAGTGGAAAATGGTAAGGATAGTTTGCTAAAAAAACCAAACTGTACCCTGGTTTTATTTGACCCTTTCATCCTTTGCCAATATTTCTTTCTCTCTTCTTTTTTGCTTTTTCCTCCTCCTGAGCCCTCTTAGTTATCAAATACATCCTTTCAAAATTATCACTGAGGTAAGCATTTACTGAATAGAAATTTCTTGTTGCAGTGGAACAGAATAATGAACGACCAAGGAACTGCTTGTTTGAATATATACAGAAGACCCTCCATCTCTTATGCATGTGGGAGATTTCCATTAGTTTTAACAGGCATATTGTGAGTGCACTGAAAAGTGACAAGATGTCTGTAGTCACTCAACTGCTAATTCTTCCCACCACAAAAGTGAGAATAGTGCAGAAACCTCTTTAACTCTGTGTCCTGAGCAAGTGGCTTTCTGAAACACTCAGCCCTTAACAAGTGCATGTGGCAGGATGTAAAGCACTGATCCCATCTTTTGGGCATTTTAAGATCTACTCTTTGACATTCTTTAAAATGGTAAAGGGAAAGAAATAAATAAGAAAAAAAAATTATGAAGACCCTCCACATGTTGCTCTTCTCTGCAGAAAAAATGACCTTTGTGTTTTGGAGCTGTCTTTTCAGATGCTATTTCCTCAAAAGTATCTCTATCAAGGAGTTCAAGGAATTACCAAGGAAAGCTCTCTATTCACTCTGGAAACTAAGACTTAAGTACTGCTTTATTAGTTATTTAAATATACAACATCTATCTAGGACATGAAACAAACTGCTTTATATGTTCCTGGAATGGATTTCTTAGAAACATTGGTTTCTCTGCTATTTTTTACTTCTTTTTGCAATTCAAAAAAATTTCTTTTTTCCACTCCTGCTTTGCTAAAATCCTCAGGGTACATTGAATCATTTCCCCCAAGCAACAGAAACTCTTGTGAAAATAACAGGACTGGCAGACAAAGAATCCAGATCCACTAAAGGTGTGCTCCTCCACAAAGTCTGCTGCCAGCAAATTAGAGCAGTAAAGTCTAGAAGATGCTGGGGGATCCTGGGCTTTGAGGCACTTAGCCCAGTAACTTCCTGCATACTGGGAACTTGCCTGGCTTACCCCTATCAACAGTAAAGCTATCCCCTGCATTTATCTTCAAAGCAGCCTGTGCTAAACGTGAGAAAGCCTATTTGCCTTAAGGAATGCACAGTTTGCTAATTACTCCCTCAAACAGAACAGATGTGAACACCTGATCAACTAAAAGGATATTAACAGTGCCAAGAAGACAAAGATGGTAAAAATAGCATGGAGAGGAAGCTGATTTTGTTATTTTGGAGCACTCCAGTTAAAACTATTTTGATCCAGTAGATTCTGACTGTGTCCTGGCACTGCACTGAGAAAATTATATTTATAATCATGAGATGTCTTAAGGGCAAACAATCACATTGACATAATGTTTACCTCAAATCATATTAGTATAAAAGAAATAAAAATATTCATTTACAAAATTACTGAAAGGAAATACCATTGTAAGAATTCATGAAGTCACAGGAAGAGAAACCGTAGACTTACTGATCAACTTAGTAAATTTGTCCAAACAAATCCTTACTTTGCTGAAGGTAAGTGATCACTTGCAATGCAATGAACACATTCACTACAAGGCATTTCCAAAACCAAACCAGTATGTTTCATCTAAATGTTTTTTTTTCCTGTCTACAAGAATAAGATGGTATTTGTGTCTCATTACTGCATCTTGATAGAAACAAGTCAGGATCAATTAAAACAAAAGGGATCACAAAGTTCTTGGGGTGAATGATCCCAATTATGCTTCTAAAGAAAACCGAGTGATTCAAAGAATAAATGATGTTAAGAAGGCATTTGGCCTCATTCAAATTCCCTGACTCAAGACCACTGTAAAGAAAGTAATCTTCCTAAATTATCTTATGTAAAGGACCTTTCAGTGGGTTTTCCTCCTATGTTTCCACAATGGCCACAGAAAAGTCATAATCGCTGCAGAAGGCTCAACTACCCTTGTCTCTGTTACAGCTTCAGCTGGATTGTATTTGCACAACATGATCATAGTAACTGGATAAGGTTCACTAAAACTCATGAATAGCTTCTTTCTTTGGGATAAATATATAGAACATACATGCTGCATGAATGCCATAATTTTTGGGATACAAAATGCCAGCTTTGAAGACAAGAGAAAGGTGGCACCTCTAGAACTCATGAAAAGAAATCACACTTACCAGATTTAGACCAGACTGGGAAAAGAATGAGAGTTCTCACCGGAACTTTTCCCTACCTTGCAGGAATTCGCTTGCAATCTGTAATCCCATTCCAGAACACCAGCTGGTGTCACTGAATGACATTATCAATCCTGCAAGCAATGATGAGAAGCTTGGCTCTCAGCAGCTTCCACCTTGCAAAGGCTGCTGCAGATACTAGCACATACCACACGTGGCATGCAAGTGATTGAGCAAGGATGCTCTGTCTAACAGGCTGTGGCTGGGTGATTGTCGCCAAAAAGACTCTGAATCATCAGCAGACTGGGACCACTGGCACCTACTGTCATCCCAAAGCTTAACAGATAAATTCATGTGGAGGCAATGAATGCATGTGTGTTGAGGAAGGTCTCCTGCACAGACTGTGAAAGTTACAAAAGAGTGCTCACCAAAAAGTTGAGGTTAACTCTTGACTTACAGTGTGCAAGGTCATTTCAATCTATGTTTTGAGGGACAAATAAAAGAGAATTATTATATAATTTAAAATAATCTGTATAGACTGAGATTTACCTCCCTGAACCTTAATTTTAGACTTTCTTTACAGACAGAATAAGACATTAACCCTCCAGATGGTGATTCATCCCATCTCTGTTGAGAGGGAATGAATCAACCTCTTATTTTAGTGCTTTCTCTGCTGATTACAAGAAGGGCTGAGATTATTATACTCTTATAATAAGGGCCTTATACTTACCACTCTTTTGAACACAGGTAAATCCACCCATTCTGTGTTCCAGATGCCATACAGTTCATCCAATATTCTTTCATTAGGGAAAAATACTCTCAATCTATATCAGTGTTATCTATTTAATGCTGTACACAACCCTTTAGGACAATAAATGCACACCTTAAGCAGCGAATATGAGACTATAAAAATAGGGAACCAAACATTGTCTCTGCTCATCTACAAAGTTTACTCTGGCCAACAGAAGTCAGGTTACAAAAAGCCGTTGAAGGCATCATAGTGATTTCATGTCAGGTGTCACAAATAGTTAAAATTTCTTGCCTGGGATCCCTGACTGCAGAAGTACATTAATTTAATAGTGTACATCCCCACAGTGAATTTGGGAATCATGCAAGTTGCTTCATTAGTGGCCATGGTCACTTGCCTCTCCTTTTTCTATGCCTTTCAAATTAAGAGTTCAAATAGGAGTTCAGTAGAAACATCTCCTGTAGAAGGCTGGCAAGCATGATCCCAGCAAGTCACCTGCATTGCTCACTGCAATTAGAAGGAAAGGTGTGGTTTTCAAAAAAGCAAGCTTCTTTACTTAAGCAGCAACTATTGGAAAGTTCTTTATCAATTTTGTGTATTCTTCTGCTCTGAATAGTTCCTATCTCAATATTTTCCATATTTATTCAATCAAGTGTTATTTTATCCAGATTTATGGTAGGTAAACTAGTTATACTGAGCAGAACATGATTGTTTTCTCATGGTTTAAAGCATTGCTGATTTTTATCATACACTCTACATAAAAAATCATCTCTCTATTGTGAACATACTCAAGTACTTACTTCTAGTTATTTCCATTTTCTCCTGGAGTTTAGCATGCATCTCCTCAAAATGGATGACATTTATTGTCTCTTCGTTTCTTCTAACTTAGTTTTCCACTTCAGCTGCATCTACTGCAATGGAAATTTGAAACAGCACAGTGAGAAAATGAAACACAATATATTGAGCTTCCTGCTACCTGACCTTTTGGCTCCCTCTCTAATTTCTTTTAAAAAGGCAGGTCTTCTGCTCCATTATTTAGTGGTTTGTACAGAATAAATTCATCAACTCTGAAACTGGTTCTGCAAAACAGACATTAGTTTTCTTTAAAAAATCCTGCATTAAAATCTCTTATATATTTTTTATTCTGTGAGACTTCTTGGCATGCAACTACCATGGAAAAAAAGCTTTGCCACCAGTTCCAAAGCCAAAGTAACACTGCAAAAGCTGCATCTTCCAAAATTCACATGGTCTTTAAGAGGGTGGAATTAGGCCAAGTATACAGACAGCTATTGTTAAGCAATATGGTGAGAGCTGTATATTTACAAGGAATGGAGGAAACAGGCAGTTGCCTCTCTTTTCCTCTGCCTTTACCTTCTTGGATTCTTCTCCTCAAACAATTTTGAACTTGTAATGAGATATGGTGCCTTACATATGGTGGAATGTGGCTGCAAGAATGTGGCTGCAAGTATGTAGGAAGAACACTTAGGGAACCAAAATTCTCTTTAGTATTTGGGGCTTTTGCTTGCGGGACTTTTTCAGGGTTTTTTTGGGGGGTAAGTTTTTTTTCTGTTTTGTCTTGGGTTGAGGTTTTTTACTTAAATTTCCCTGATTGTTGAGGATAGACATTAAAGTCCCTCTGATGTTTCTGCTCATGTGCAGTTCAAAATTAAAAGTTCGCATCTAACAAGTTTAAAATGTTCTCACTGGAAAACTGCCGTTATGCTGGTAAAAGTTTTCTTTCCAAGAAAATTTGGAAACTGGCAGTTTGCTATCTGCAAGCTTGATTGGTTTTATTTTCTTATCTATAGACAGACTCCTGGAAATTTGTTGTACAAATCCATGAGGATGTAAAAAAAAACACACTCCCATTTTCTTACTTTTTCATTTGCTTTTTCACTCCATACTGTTTTGTACACTGTTTGAAGCTGTGGCAGTCTGACCCTAGAGTTGACTGAGACGGACTAATGGCATTACTAGCTCAAAAGGACAGGAATCTATCTAGAGTCATCTAGTTTACATGAGGTAAAAGAAATGAGTTTTCGATTGGACAGTTTCATCTGAATCAGAGGAATACGTTTTTTTTTTTAAATGTCTCACATTTCTTTTCTTGAAATGAGGTTCTGCCCCTCATTCATAGTAAATTTTCTCCCCCAGTTATAAACCAATTTTGAAAATTTTAAGTTAGTCATGTCAAGAAATACTCATGCATACCCAAAGCAATTTTCTAATAAAGCTATAGTGCAGTCCTAAGATAAATTTCGCACCAGGAAATTTCTGTCCCAAACCCAATGCTTCCCTCTCATGAAAACAATTCCTAAAAACTGGATAGCTACTAGAGCAGAATATACGTATCTCTAAGAAAGAAAACAGAAAGCAAACTCTACATACTGTAGTCTAGTACTGTTTTCTAGGGAAGTAATTATGATGAGGCAGCTAGGTGTTTTCATCTTTCTTCTTTTTCCTTGCCAAGAACAGGTTCTCTCTGTTATGCTACTTACTTGGTGGATAGAGCTAGAAAAAGGTGTTTAATGAAAATTACTTTCCAGAGGAAAATGTTTTCTTAAAACCTTCTATTCATTAAGTCTCCTACGTCAAGGTTCTGATCATCAGCTAAGGTTCTCCATGTTGGCACAGCTGTACCTGTTGTGGACACATATGAAACAGGCATAAGAGAGCTACAAAACCAAAGGATCTTTCCTGACCAGTGTGGAAGACAAGCAGCCCATAACACAAGATGTTGACCAGCTTCTTTGGAAGGGCCCAATTCATAAGGTTTTTTTTCTTACATATTTCTGACTAGTCCTATTAAAACTATTAATAAAATCAAAAGGCAACATGAACAGGATGAAGAAGTGAAATTGGTGTCCTTTATTGCCGGCATCAAAGACCCAGTTTCACAAGCTAGTCTGACAGCTTGTTATCCCTTCTTTATTCACATCATTCTATCCTTGGCAGAGAATATTCACAGATTTCATCAGTTTTGAAAATGGTTATATCCCCTCAGAGACACTCTCTGGTAGCTTTTCAGCTTCATACTAAATTAAAACACTTTATTGTCATTTGTGTACCACTATACACACACATATAGGAATATTTATTGCACTGGTGAAATATCAGTTCTTATCTGTTCATCTTGCTTCCACACTAATATTACTTGTAATTTCATTACCACCTTATAAAAATCTCATAGAACCTCAGCATCAGAACAAGAACAACCCAAATTCATTACTGTTTCAAGAAAATGTTTTCACTGTGCAGTTTTAAGCCACTTCTAATGCAATAATTTTACACATCTCAAGGTGGTCTTGCCTTACGATTCCATTAAAAAAAAAAGATTTGCCTTCCCAATCAATGACAAATCATTACATGTCAACTTACACGACTTTCTTTATGCACTCTAGATGTCCCAAACAGCTAGGCTTCCTGAGGATCCATGTCCTCTTTACATGCATTGCTTCAGGTGCCAAATTTGGCATTCAAAGAATGGTTTGGGTTGGAAGGGACTGTGCAGTTTAGCTGGCAGGTGCAGTACTATTGGATAGAACAAGGATTTGTCTGTATTCCCATACTGTCCTTACAATTCAGTGCTAAAAATGAAAAAGAAGAAAAAAAACCCAAATAAAAAACCCCAAATGCACAAAATCAAACAAAACCAAATGAAAACACAACAGGGAGTTGATCATATCTGCTATTTTGCCTTTTGCTGGAAGAGGTGTAATTCTGAGAATTTGATTCTCCTCAGTGAATAACATGCTATAGAAGTTCCTCACTGGGATCAGCTTCCTTATCTTACATAAGAAAGATAAGTCCTGAAACATATTTTCCATAATCTTTTTAATGTAGGCCTAGATAGTATATAGTTTCATTATATATTGTCTAAAAAGGGTAGTCAACACAGTAGTTGCAAGAAATGGCAAATTTGAAAAAAATAAATGGCTAAATATGGGCAAGGAAACGATTCTTACAAGGGGACAGTCACATTTTCCAAAAAATTTTCCTGCCATAAAATCTTAGCACTTCTGGATTAGGACATATATGTGGCAATATACAGACAAGAAGACTCTTAGCGGCCAGTGAAACAAAGGAGAATGCTCCAGCCATAAGTATCCATAGTTTTTTTCCTTTAACTGCAGACCCCAGAATGTTTTCTGAAAGGCAAACATCATCACGGCCATTTTTCAGGTGGGCAAACTAAGACATCTCTGTTGGGTGAGTTGTCAAGGATTGATAAGTGGCTGAGTAAGACATAGGTTTCTCTGCCTGATCCTTCTACTGCCAGGGAGGAAGATTGTAGGAGAGATACAAGTCCTCCTCAGGACTAGCAGAGGGAGAAATGTGCCTGACATATGACTCAACCCTATCATCTAATTCTGTAACTCGATGTTCTTTCATGGAATATTTCTTCTTACTCCTGGGAAAAACAGGACACAGGGCTGAGTGGACACTTGATCTCAATCCAGCTTCTCTTGGGCTGCAGTCTTAGACATACTTTATTTAAAGTTTAAATTTTACAATGTTTGATTACATATTTTCATAACCACAAATCCCAGGATCTTGAGACCCATCTATTCCAATTTCTGAGAAAATGCTAGTAGCATTTAAAGACTGAGGGGGAAAAGATCAAAACAAATTCCTCATTGCAATGGAAACAAATATAAAACAGACTTACAAAAATCAATTCCAACCAAGTGACATTTCTACCCGTGTCTCGCTATGTTCTGTAGAAAAGAAAAAGTTGGGTTTTTTTTAAAATAATCTCAAAAGAATAAAAAAAAGACTACTTGTTAAGGCATTGGTTTACTCTGAAGAGTAAGTGGCATGCTGATCAATCTGGTCTTTGGTGAAGACAGGACACTATAAATATATCTCAGGGTTTTATTATGTCAGTTTTTGGGTAAAAAACTAAGGAGTCACTGGGTTTGCAGCAAGCCTTACTGGTATGTTAGAACAAACCAGTAACTCAGAGGTTTGAGAGCAATGCAGGCCATTTCTGGCAGGCAACTCATCTTCTGTTCAGGGATATTACACTTAAATTAGCTATGCAGTGCTTCCTAAACAGTACTTTATCAGGGATCTCATCTGATAATCTCCCTCATTTCTGGTTCCAGATAGGAACAAGCAGTGTTCTTACTAATTTCTTTTCACTTATATTAAGTGAGTGTCTCAGCTTTCACTCACTGTACCCACTGCTATTTTATCTGCACTGTCGGCTTTTCACCCTGATCCTGCACTGCAGGGCAAGAGCAAAGGGCTGTAGCCTCTTTTATTTTGGCTCCAAAATTTTGAAAGCTATTCGGACAAAAGACAAATCTTCTCAGTCCGTATTCTTCTGCCTTTTTAAGTGCCCCTCCAGCCTTGCTTCTGACCAGCTGCAGGTACACCTCCCACCCTAATGGTGGCAGAAAAACCCTACACTTCACTCCATTGACTGCGGCTAAAGCAGACTGCAACAGGGGAAGGAAACGGGGCACATCCTGCCACAATTAATAAATAAATAAATAAATAAATAAAACCATCGACAAAGGGAGAGATGCTCAATAGATCATTGTGAGGGAAAAGGCTGCAACTGTTTAATTTAGAGATGAACTCGGAAGTTACATAAAAGACTGAGCCAAATCTATAAATGATAAAATCAAGAGGCCTTATTGCTCACATCCCCCAGACTAAAAGAAATGCTATAAAATTCTTTCCAACCCTTGGAATTCACTGTTAGAAGACTCGGTATTTTTAGCATGAAATAACAGCAAAACAGATTTGGTACCTTTGTGGATGTCTCCTAAACAGTTATAGTAGAAGTGGAATGAAATAAGTGTGTTCACATAACAGACTAACAGGTAAAATGTATTTGCTTAAGAGCCAAGCTAAAATTTGGGTAATGTTTTTGAAAATTCACTTTCTTCTAGTAGACAATTATGAAATTCCCTTGGCACAATCAGCTTCTGAGTCAGCCAAAGCCAGTCATGTATCTCCTACACTTATCCCATGGTTACATTACACAATATGACAAGTTAAACTAAACTGGAATCACATCAATCACCTGATCGTAACACAGAATATTGTTTAAAAAAGAAAATCAAAGCAAAACAATGTTTCTGATTACAAGTACCAGTCAGAAATTTCAGAGCTTGCTATAATAAATTAAATGCATCATCTTGTGTTTCATGGGGCTAAAAAAGAACTTTTTATTTTTAAGACAAAAGACAGTCCAGCATAAGCAACTCAGGAATCTGCCTGTTTTAGATCCAACTATGGTAAAATGCAGTAATCACTAATTAATATTGCTAACATTTTCATTCCTCCTACTTTCTAAGTGTGTACATCTGTTAGAACGATTGATCCCTTGCAGCAGTGACAGGAGGAGCACTGAATTTTCTCATTATGATCAAAATATGCTGAGTGATTATAACTTACCACACCTGATACCAAGCCTCAGCTCTTCAAAATTTATTGATATAATTTATTTTCTGAAATGTTGAAAATGGGTAACAGACAATCAACACAAAACTGGAGCTCCTTCAAATCAGAAATATGATACTGCTCATGTAATTCTGGGAAAACTCACAGAATTCACACATATGGTTAAGTTGAAAAAAAAAATGAATTTGGTAGATTGGGTGGAATATAAAGACATTGTACAAAAGAAATCCTCGTCCTCTTGTCGGGGTACTATCCATGCTACTATAAAGCCCATGCAACAACCATATGACATGATGAAATACAGCATCAACTAAAAAGTTCATTTCAGAGGGATTTCTGGAAGCTGCCCAACCTGACATGGGACACAATGTTATACAGATTGAGTCATATTTTTATTCCTCACTGTTGCACCAGATAATGCTTACAAAACCATTATCTTTCCCCTGTTTTTAACTCCATCCTAATTTTGACTGAGTTTCTGCCTCCTTCTCCATATCCCACTTGGTAAAGGCAAAAATTTCAGAGTTAAAAACCACATTTGTGAAGTGGACAAAACAATTACCAAAGACAGAAACAGTGGGAAGAGAACAGTCAAAAAGCACCAAACCCCCTGGAAAACAATCTGGTTAAAACATACCTGCTACTGTAGGTTGTCTTAGGATCACTGGATAGGAAATAGATATTTGTCTCCAATCATGGCCATGGGCAGTGAGAGCCCCCTTGCATTACAGAGCAGGAGCCTGCAAAGCTGACATCAAACAATGCCTCACCCGTGTCTGAAAGGCGCAGACAGGGGTCAGCTCTGTGACTGCCAGTGGTGATTTAAAGCACATGTGTAATTGGAAACACAAATGGGAGCTTGTGTTGTTTGGCTTTAACAGAGAGCTTTTGAGAATGGCACCATGTTACTGCACAAATAGCAAAAAAACATCAATCAACCCTGCAAAGAAAGAGTTACAGAATGGGCCAGGGGAGTTTTCCTCTGCCAGGCTATAGAAACTTAAGTGCTTCCTGGCAGATCCAAAACACCCAGCACAAACTCCTGTTCCTCTGAGAGGGACTGTCACCTCACAAGTAAGAAGCCACGAAGAAAGAGATGTAATTAATAATGTTTATCTTCATATGCCGGGTAGAAGATATCAAATGCCTCAAGGTCTGAGTGTTTGCAAGAGGCATGAAGTCTTAACAATCCGATGCTGCTTTAAGAAGTGCCACTGCAGCTTGGGTTTTTGCCTTTTAATAAGGAGGCCATTCTTCTCCTAGGCCCTGGAAAGTCTGGGAGCCTTCAAGCTTCTGATGAACGTGAGAAGCATAATCTAATGTGCATGTCGTGCAGAAACATTCATTTCGTCAGAGGGTTCAAGCTTATATGCTACTGTCTAGCGTTCCTAGCTGCTCCTCTGCAGAACAGTTGCTGGTTCCCCTTTATGATATTCTTTATTAATTTTCTGTGTTTTTATTGTGTCACACTTGATTGGTTTTGTCATTAATTTTGTTCAATTAAGATCAATTGCAGTTTCAGCATTACCTTGAATTGCAGCAGCCACACACCTACTACTGAAATTTATTCAACCACTCCTTTTACCAGCATTTTCCCATACACCTACTCATTCTTCTTGAGCCACAATTAATTCTGCGTTATCCTTCTTATGATTAAGTACCTAGAACTGAATGTAGCTTTTAAAGTAAAGCAGAGCTACTAATATAAATAGCGGCACTTATAATTGTTTTTATATTATTATTTATCCTCCTGCATCATTCTATTTTTTTGGCTTTTCTTACCAAAGCTGCAGATCAAGAAAAGACTGTATTGATCTGCCAAAAATTCTTTAGTTAAATTGTTTCAAGATCTCATTCTTCTGACTTTACCTCATAGCCTAAGGCAGAATCTTTTTGACTCTGAATTCCTAAAAGTTCCCTAGACAGCAGCCATATGTAATGTTGCTGCAACATTCATGCAGAAGATGGACAATAGCGTTGTACAAGCTAACCACAACATTTTGAAATACCATCCCTTGTTCCATATGACTAGAATAGAGGCTGCCAAACAAGAACAGAGTGTGGGAGGAGGATCTTCAAAAGCTGTTAGCTTTAGACTGAAATCCATAAAACCCAGCTGGAAGCTCTTGTAAGTGAAAGGTTCTCCATGTTTACTGCATGCTTCCAAGGACTTGCTGAACTAACGTGCTGCTGGAAAAACAAAATTTCACTTCTTGAGTTCTTTCCTCTTTCAGGAAATGGCTGCGTTAAGGTCAGGTAGTTTTCAAAATTTAAGTCCAACTAGTGCTTTCTCAAGGGATGATACACAAGGATGCTGTTTTCTGAAAAGATAAGGAAGTCTTCTTCACTAAGAACTTGACAGATATTACCATGCAGTGGCTGCACTTCAACATCAAAGGCTTTCTCCCATCCCACAGTTTTTCACCAGTGTGAATTCTTTTCTCATGTCACTCGAGTACTTTGGAGAGGAAAACCAGATTGAATATTCAATTTATTAAGTTTCTCCAGGCATGGATATTCTTCAAGTATGACTTCCAACATTGTTCTGCTTTCTGTTGGTTCATTTTTGATCTGGATAAATCAAAGTGATGTACACAGTTTTGCACCCGTGGCTAGCTTTAGAGAAGCCCATTGCTTTGCTCAGCCCTGCTGGGATTTACTTTTGTATGCACACTTGATTTTCCTGGAAATTTGAATTTCCCTTTGTCTGATACAATTTCATGGCTGTGGCAAACCCACACGGTTCAGCAGGAGGTTGGAAACTGTTGCTATCGTAGTGCCAAGAGATAATTAGCTCAGCAATGTTAACACACATGCTTGGCATTCATCATCAGACAGGGTAGGAACAGAATGCAGCAAGATTTCCACCACAGTTGTCCACTGACCCTGCTGTCTGCTCTTTCCCAGCTACCCGCACTTCCACTCTTCCTCAGCAGTCATGTCATCAGTTTGTTCAAGTATCAGGTGCCAGAAAGCACTATGAGAAACACGTGCATCTGTTCTTCCTCCTCTTTCATGGCACCTTTCCTTCTCATGTCTCCCCAACATCCCTGCACGGCCCAGGTCCTCTCTTCTCTCCATGTTGACCAGCAGAACCCTGTGAGTTGGTTTCCTACTTTCTAGGAAGGGCAAATGGAGCTCAGAAGGATTCACATGGAAATCTACAGCTTTAAAAAGAAAGCTCACTGACAAGGCCAGCAGAGGTGATATTTGAATGCCTGTGTTTCTAAAGTTCTGTGTTGAAAAGCTACTGTTTTCCATGCTTGGTGCATTTGACCAAGGAAGAGTGAAGGGAGTTTTCAAAATCAGAAGACAGCTTTGCACACAGGGTCTCTGAATAGCTTGCAAATACTTCATTATTGACAATGTAAAACAGTGTAAAATGCTTTGTGCCTCAGAAGTGGTTGAAATCCACTTTCTTGGAAGCAATACCTGTGGGGTTTATGGATTCCAGCCACAAATCTTTCCTTCCAAGCAGCTCCATTTAGCTCCTTGATCATAATGTTAAAAATCCCAAGAGAGGCCTGACACAGTAACTGTTATTAATTATCATTTGTTCATCTCTTTATGACCTTTTTTTCTGAGAAAATGGCTGCCCATTAGTTGGAGAACATTTCAGATGACAGTGCCATTTCCTAGACAGGCTTCATGTTGTAACAGTTACCTGAAAGAATAATTTCTGTACAGTTCTGCCTATCTGGGGGACGTTTTATACAGTAGAAAGGAAAGAGATTATTCATACAAAAGAAAAAAAACCAAACAAACAAACAACCAAACCAAACCAAACAAAAACAAAAAAAACCAAACCAAACAAAAAACCCAACCAACCAACCAACCCACCAACCAAACAAACAAACAAAAAAAATCACAAAAACCCCACAAGAAACCCACAAGAAAATAAGAGCATCTTCACTCTTAAAAAAAACCCCAAACCAAAAACCCCATGCCTGATGTATGTCCTCAAGCTGATGATATTTGATATTATTTCTATTGGGACTGTAATAGGTTTGGTTAATCCTTGTGAGTATTTCATACTATGTTAACAGCTATTATTATTACACAATACATTTTCTAATACATCCCAATTAAGCAGTCTCCCAAGGGAATAAAAAGAACTCTTTTTTACTTGGAAGTACAACAAGTAAGCCAGATTGAAAGTCATATTATAAATCTCGAAGCAACAATATTTTTTAAAAACAGCTCACAACAAACCTTCCCTGGCTTGGTAGCAGCAGCAAATATGTTAATACATAACAGCAAGTATGTTACTATGTATGGGAGGGAAAAAAAAGGAGAATAAACCCAATGCTTCTGCAAAAGTTATGTGGAAGATAGATTTTAAAAAACACAAAGTAGTCCCAGAAATTCTGATGCTAGTTTACTGGGCTAATCTGAAATACCACTGAAACCCTTTCAAAATTCAGGTCTAATTGCTTGTGTCTGAGATGTTGGACAGTCAGTTCATTCAGAAAGTCAACAGGAAGTCCTAATTTTTGAGGTTGGTGTGCACATACAGGTCTTACCCACTTTATCTTGGATAAAGAAATGATGCTTGCAATTTAGCTCTTCCACATCTTTGGCTACAGAAGATATGACCGCCAGTAAACTCTGAGCCTAATTTTATCAATATTTTTAAACAAAATGTACAGAACTGGAAGATATTCATAATATCTCAAAGAAACCAACCCATTTATATGCATGTGTTTGACTATCTTAACCCTATAGAACTAATATTTACTTCTAATAAAAGGAAGAGAGAGAATTTCAAAGTGAAGAGGGAAGAATTAAAGTGCAGAAATAGAAATCACTCTGGCTAGTGTGATGAAAAACATGCTCATTGCATGTCAAGGAGGTCAGTCTAGTCAGCATCAGTATGTGAAAGATTGGGAACAACTGCAAATCTTGTACCACTACCTTTAGGGCTGAGGCAAAACAGAAGCGAAAAAAAACCTCTAGTAGTAAATCCACTGCCATTTTATTTGCAGTGCACCTTCTTTAAATTCCAAGCAGATACAAACAAACTGCATGCTAGTTCTCTCTGAAGGAATATTGGTTTTGGAGTGGGATCAGCAATATTCCCTAGTCCCCATTTTTATTAGTAGTCCACAGAAAAATTTCAAAGCAACAGTTATAAAGTACTGAACCCCATTACATCATCAGAAAGCACATCAACACACCAAGCAGCAATTCTTCCCATAAAGCCACACTGCTTTATGTAGGAGACATTTCCTATTCAGGCAGCCCCTTAGAGAACTGGACAGCATTTGGGATAATTCCCAAATATCAAAGAATAAAAAGTAGGCAGAAGTTAAAGAAGAAGTCAGCCAAAATATTTCTCTTTCTTTAACCCTGAGAAAGAATCCTTTGAAAAGTGCCAGGGCAGAATGTGTCCATCCTGATTATTTTGAATAATCCTTTGTTCTTCCAAGCCTACCCATTGAAATGAAACTGGAAATACTAAGAATCTCCATTAACTCCGTTGGGCTGAGGGGAATAAATATGAGAAGAAAGAATGAAAATCATGTTATAAGCTTTAAAAAAACCTCAAACAAACAAACAAGAAATGAATGAACCAAAGATAAATATGTTACAGGGTAAAATAGAATGAAAATCTTCTTTCTTTTATTTTTTTTTCTTTTCTCCACTTCCTGTATTAACAGCAGAGGGCTGTTTTTCCACGAAGAAATGCCTCTTTACAATAAGCATGTCCAAACCCGATTAGAAAACTGTTTTTGCCAACATCATTTGACTTTAGTTAAATTGCTATGGTTTCCCACTCTTCCTATGAATCAGGACTCCTTTTCCATCATCCATCACTTTCCACACAGACTGCACTGTTCTATCTACCCTGGGCCTAAAAGAAATAATGCCCTGGCTATACATCTGCCTTCTTTGTGGTCCTTTACATCCACTAATGAATGTACATTTAAAAAAGCAACAAGATGCACTTTTCTTACTTAGGAGAAATTAGGACATGTTGAATATAAAACTATTTTCTCAGAGCTATGCAAAATATTTAAATGTTTAAATATTTACATATTATAATAGAACTCACAGATTCCAAACAAGTATTAGAGATCCTTAACTTGAGGCTCTATATAATGCAGACAAAACACAAAGTGGAACACCCCAGAATAACAGGCAACAGAAGGAGGGAATAGGAAAAGTTAAAAAAAAAAGAAACAAAAAAGAAAATAACTTATGGAAGAATAATTGAAAGCTTAGTGAGTTGTGGACCTTGTTCTTATTATTTTGCAGTACTCTGTCCCTACCAAAGTAGCACAGAGATAGAAAAAAGGTATGGAGTGGATTTGTGGCATCTGTGAGTCTGGCCCACAAATTATAGTTAAATAAGAGAAGCAATTCAAAGGAGAGGACAAACTGAAGCAGAAGCTTCAGAAACAAGAACAAAACAGATTAAACATTTTAATGGAAAGGAGAGGAAGTAGAAACAGCAGAACAGGTGATTTTTCCTTGTAAAATTCATCACTGGTACTGCCTGGGTGAAACTCTTTCACCCTTCACAGGCTCAGCCAACCATAACGAGGACACGGGCTCAGTCTGTGAAGAGACCAGGAGCAGAAATGTTTAGTACAGCATGGACTGATTCTCTAAAAGGCCTGAAACAAAATCTAGAACAAACCTGGCTCTTGTTTTAGCTAAGTGCTGACTGCTGCTCCCTGAGAAGATCAGACAGGAGCCCCAGATTGCATCCTGCAAACTTTTGTGGGCAAGAAAATCAAGACTGTCATGATAAACTCAGCCAAGTGTGAGACAGGTTAGACCAAAATAAGAATAATAGGGGAGCTGTACTACAGGGGAAGGTTTCAAAGGAAAGAACATCCAATATGCCACCAGGCGTCTGTACTGCTGAGGGCAGAAAGTGAGATAAAAGCTGTAGGTCACCCTCTATAGAAGTAACAAATGGCAGTAGTTAGAATAAAAGAAAATAGAAGGCATAAAGAGATAAATAAATTCTCTGTAAAAATTAAGTCAGGCTTGACATTCAGACATCATTGCTGAAGGCCATACTACTGACAAAGGCCACTGATAGGCATCTTTTTTAATTCACCCATTTCAAGTTGAAATCACCATTAAAAAGCCAAAACACTGTAACAAAAAAACCAAGAAACAAAAACCAAAACCAAAAACAAAAACAAACCCAACAAAGCAAACAAACAAACAAACAAATAAACCAAAACAGAGCACTGTATTTTCCTTTCCCTGAACTATATGATCCTTACCAGCCACACTTGGGTACTGAAGCCAGCTCTGGGCTGCCCAGCATAAGAGAGAAATGGAACTACTGGAGACAGCCCAGCAGAGGGTCACAAATACGCACTAGAGAATTCTCATGAGGAAAGTGCAAGAGACCTGAGGCCATTCCACCTAGAGAAGGGAATTTTCATGGGGACCTAATCAATATCAATATGCACAAATATCTGAAGGAATGGTGCAAATAAGATGGAGCCAGGCTCTTTTCAGTTTTACCTAGTGACAGGACTAGAGGCAGTAGACACAAAATGAAACAGGGATGTTTTTTGCTCTCTGGACACAAGAATGCTCTTTTCACTGTGATTGTGGCAGCAATGGCACAGGTATCTCAGAGAAGGCCTCTGGAGTGTCCCTATTTGGAGGTATTCCTATCTAGAAAAGATGCTGGGTAACCTGCTTAGGCAGGGGGGCTGGACCAAGATGACCTCCAGTGGTTCCTGTCCAGCCCCAACCATTCTGTGATTCTCTTTTACCATAATGAATCAGTTAATATCTTTCATTTTACAGAAAAAACAGTAATGTTCTAAGAAACTGCCCTCCTTTGTATCTTTAGGCAGGATGTTACTTGACACAGGTTGCCTTTAGACTCTTTAGTACTGAAAACAGAGACAAAAGAACATGTTCAAAGTGGATGAAAGAAGTTACACTAAATTCCTACTCCCACAGCTCACTGGAATTTTTATATTCATATATATTTTCACACGGCAACTGTGATCTCTTTGCTTTCACTACATGTTGCAAAGAAAATCATAAAGGCTTTTGAAGGGTTAATAGTTGGTCAGCAGATATTTTAGGGTATGTTACCAACATGAGTAGCATGCATAATAGATGTTTATGAAAATGTCAGTGGGAAATGTTACACATAAGCAAACTATTCACTTATTAGAACTTAAAACAAGGTATTAAATATGTATGAGTAATTATTAACTTTAAACAAGCTATAGCTGTACACATTCTTAATACTGTTCATGACTACATTCTCATCCCAATAGCTGAAAGTAACTTTCATTTCTACTGATATCCTCTACTTATTTCATACAAGAGATTTAAAAGAAATGTTTCTAACTGGAAAGGTGAATTACCAAACTGAAAAGTTTTTCACTTCTTTTATTTTCCGGACCTGGTAACGTTATACTTCCAGTGCATCCCCAAACCAAACACAACATCCTTGACTAGTGAAACAGGAAGTAGCAACTGTCTGTTACAATTAACGACAAAATTAAAGTACTGTGTTAGGTGTTTCTCAAATATCTTCTGCTTTTCCTTAAAAAGATATGTTAATTTAGCATGACAGCATTTAGGACTGCTAAGATTGTCATGATGGTTCATTGTATTTGAAAAGCATAGTAAGATGGAAAAGTGTTTAACCTTTCTCTTTGGTGAACACAGATCTTATTGTCAGCTTTGGAAGCAATATAGCTATGATTTATTCAGTGAGCTTGATTGGTAGTGACAGAATACAGGAATCTTTGGGGTTGAGCTCATAGATATCATGTGAGATTTAAGGGAAAATTATTTCTAAATGTAACTACACTGAACAAAACTAAATTAAATGGTTAACTAGTCATCAGTTTACTGATACCGGGGTAGAGAGGGGAGAGGGGAGACATGGTCAGATTTTATGCACAGAGTCTGAATAGAATTAAGCTGATCCAGGCATTGTTTCATATATTATCATTTCATTCTTTCTTGATAAGCAGAATAGCTGGGACAATTCCCTCAAAACTGAGAAAAATAGGAATGCTTCTTTTCTCCAGATGTTCATTGCAGACAGAGGTACATGGGGAGAGATACAGCTGTATAAATGCACTCACACATAGAAACTCACAGAGAAAGTAAGTGATGAAGTGGTGTGATAGAAAAACTCAAACTCATATGCTACTCCCACGTGGCAGACACCAGCAAAGTGGCCGCAGCATTCCAAACACATGTACACAGATTCCTTATTCCACACAAGCCTCATTATGAGTTCTGCATATGCCATCTATTTACAGTTCATCTATTTTAAAGAATTTAAAGGAATTATAGCCATTATGTGTCCCTCTGCCTAATCATCAAGTGCCTTTGATACTATCAGTTCGGATACATTCACTGCAGCCAGGCAAAAATAGGTGTCCAACAGATTTTAGAAATCTCTGACTTCTTGATGTCTTGCTAATAGGTAATGGTGTGAAAATACCAAAAGCAGTACCTTTGATGCTGACAGGGTCTAAACCATGTGCAGTGTACTGGTGTGTGGTGTGCACTTCCAGTACCTGGCAGAAATCTCTGCCTTTACGATTTTGGAATTTTGTTCTGTTACTAGGCAAGGAGAAGGTTTTGCCTATTGTGGGCCTCAGTGACCTTTGGTGGTAGAGAAAAGGAATTAGAAGGAAACTACAGTTGAAGATACTGGGAGGAAAATAGTCGGTAGATTTTAATTAGAAATTTTAAGTGCAATTCTTTGTCTAGACTGGCAGCTCATCACTGCTCATTACTCATCTCTCATCAAAAGAGAGGGATATAACCTATTGCTCTCTTTCTGCATCTCCCAATTGTCCCTCCCCATAATCAAATCAGGAAAGCATGGATTAAAGTCTCTCTGGTTTCTGTGTCAGTTGCCACAGCATTCCCTGACAGCCTTGTGGAGGAGTAGCTGTGAAAGCTTTGTTTAACTCTGCATGTCAAAGTGCCTCTTTTGGACCACTGGGGGCAGATGCAGAACTCATGTGCCCACCCCTCCTTTGGCTGCTCCTGGAGCAATGCTCCTGTGAGTGCCCAGAACAGGGAGAATCCTCAGGGGATTGCAGTGCAGCACACAAGGAAACCTCTATTAAGCTCACTCCAAGGGAGCTTTGCCAGACATTTTAAACTTTAACTCAAAATTTGCCTGAAACACAGCTCTCTGAGACAAGACAGCCACGCTGCAAGTTCTCTTTGGAGGCAAAAACTACAGCTTTTCTGGGAACAGCTAAGACTTTCCAGCAAAAAAAAAAAGAAAAATGCCAGAGAATGAATTCCTCTTTAATTCAATTAATCATTTTAGCTGTGACTTAAATATAAGGCAAATGTAATAAAAACATCAGGCTGAGACAAAGTGCTGTCAAAGTGTTGGCTGGAAGCATTAAAACGTGACAAAGTTGCACACAGCTGAGTAATGGCTGCTGTACTTGCTGTGTCTGTTTATGACACCACTGCCATGCAGTGTTCTGTACATTGCAGGTATTTTAAATAACTGCTTACTCTGTGCCCACTGCAATCTCAGTTTTTGGAGGACCCACAAAGCAGGTCTGCTTTTTTAAGTATTGTGCAATGGTCATGTGGGCACCTGAAGCCTTTCCAGTCCTGAAATCCCTTAACAACAGTTCCCATGGAGCAAATATGTTATTGAAAGTGGAAGGCTGTTTAAAAATTTCCAGAGAGTGACAATCATGCCTATATCAGCTGCGCAGTAATTTTGAAAATTATATGTGGATTCCCACAGAAGTAAAGATCTGACCTGTGAAAGTGCATTTTTAACAGCTAAAATTCCTGAAAGTGACAGGAAGGTTAAAAGCATGTTGAAACAATTTAAGGAAGAGACCAACCAAACATCAGAGACTCACTGTAATTATTTCAACTTAGGCATTATAAATCCAGGAAGTTAATAAGTAAGTTTTAATTTAAAATAAGTAAGCTGAGTTGTGGAAATGCCCTCACCACCAGCAGATAAACTGACTGCTTTTACCAAAACTATGCCCTGGTAATGCATGGATGATTAATGTATGATAGATACTGTGACTTGAGCTCATAATACAGTTACTGTAAATGACAAATTAGATTAAAATAAAATTATAAGTTTGCCCCATTTTGGCACTAGATCTTTCAATGGAGTTGAATACAAAGAACATTTGAAGAAGATGAATAACTATTTTTTTTCTGGCTAAAAAGGTACTTCATCTAGAAGAGAATCCAATTTTAAATTAGTTTCACCAGATAAACATGTATTTGTTTGAATTTCATGTAAAATTTATTCTTTGCTCAGTCAATGCTGTAATTCCAAAGAAGCAATATATAGTCTTCCTCCTTAGCGAAGAGAGGAAATTACTGTTAACTGTACAAACTCATCTCACTTTAAAGAAGAACCAAAACTTTTGTAAAATTTGAAAAGGGGAATAAACCATGACATGAAAAAAAATTCGCCTTCCCTTGTCTTTATCAGACCTTATCAAAGTTTCCAAGACATATAAGTAAACTGAAAAAACTGGGAACTGCAGTGGGAAGGGAAATTCAATGTTGGCAAAGTAACATATGCAGTAGGAATAACTTATATTTTTACTAGGCTTTAAATCTGCTATTTAATCCCCCCCCAAAAATAGCTAGACTGTTCCCCCAACCCAAGAAAATTACATCTACAAAAATTTAAAGATTATTAAGAAAACCTACTCTAAAAATGCTACTTCAGAGGTGGTTCTTCACAGAGGACTAAATGCCGAAGATAGATGCCCCTGGAAATTAAGTATAAAGAAATGTCTCTTTAAGGAGAGTCAAACATTCATGTTATTAATTTTAAGGTACCCACAGTGTCCAAATGTGCTGTAAAGGGAAGAAAACTTCATGAACAAGAATTAAAATCTAAATATGGAAAATTGAAAGTTGATCTTGAGAAAAGCTTTCCCATCCTACACATTTCCTTGTGAAACTCATTGCTACAAAGTATTGTTAGACTCAGTAACTCAGAAGCATTCAAAGTAAGATATGGATATGGAAAATGCCCAGGGTTTTGTACCATATCAACAACAAAGTGTTTTAGAAGGGATATAGGCCTGACTATCTGATCATTAGCCTTATTTCCCTGTAAAATGTAAAGTAAAACTGCTGTTGAGGGGAAATACAGGCCTGAATGGACCAATCATCAGAGTCAACACTACAAGACAGTGCCCACACTGCCACTGCTTCCCTGTTGCCAGTGGCCTTTCTTAAAAAAAACATTTCTTTAAAGCTCAGTAACCTTCTCACCATTCACATATTCAAATATACCCTTTATATGAGACTAATTTCTCATATTGATATCTTGGATTTTGGACATGCAGGCATCCGATCTGTAATCATCTGTCATCTAAAGCACGAGTGTAATAGGATGATGCCATGGTTTTCATAACATGCATTGCAATCACAGATCTGTTTCTTAGAGCAAGAGGAGACCATTAGATAATGCAGTGTTGATTTATTACACAGGTAGACAGCATCATAAGGAACCTGTTTTGCAGTCCAGTTGCCTTTTTTGATTCAGACAACTGTTTGACATGTTCACAGAAGAGATTAGCACATTTGGATACTGGCTTGTGTTAGTTACAAGCAGGTTTGGACAGTTCCTTTTTCTTTGATATGTGCATGGCCCAAGGCTAGCCTGAAAATAATAAACTTGTTTAACAAAATATCTTTCAGACTAAAAGAAGGGTTAGACATATGGAAGAAATTCTTTGCTGTGAGAGTGGTGAGAAACTGGAATAGGTTGTCCAGAGAAGCTGTGGATGCTTTCTCCCCGGTAATGTTCAAGGGCATTAAGCAACCTGGTCTAGTGGGAGGTGTTCCTGCCCACATCAGGGGGATTGGAACTGGATGATTTTTAGGGTCCGTTTCAACCAAAACCTTTCTATGTTTCTATGACATTGACATCTGGACATTGCTTGTGATGAAAAATTTAATAGAGCTTTCAATGTTATATGTGAAAGAAACATAAATGACAATTAAAATAGACACTTGTCTGTAAAATTGGAAACTTAGGTTCAGTAAGTGTTTTAAGTGGTATAAGATTTCTTAACTGAAGCTCAGAGTTATGCCAATCCATGCGTCTAATCTTCAAGAAATTGGCCTCCAAGCATGGATTCCCTGAAATGTTTAGTCTAACTCCAAGACAAATAACCAGCCTCTCAGCGACAGGCTTCTACCAGTCCCTTACTTTGATGCCAATACATGCACAGAACTGTAAAACTGGGACCTCTGGGAGGAGCAAATTCAGAGAGCACAACTGTGGTGTCTGGAAGAAGAGACATTGTGGGTTGCCTGCCACCACCTTGTTGTCACAGTAGCTCCCTTTGGACGTGGGTTGGTGCACCCAGGGTGAGAATGAATCAGCACTGTGTCATCAACAACATACCACTTCCCCTATTAGGAACACCTGTTGATAATTTAACAGCCTGAAGAACAACTGAAAAATGAGTCTTGGTGCTGGCAGCCAGCACATCTATGCAGCATTAAATCAGCTGTTATTCAAGGCACTGGCTCCTACATTCCTGTTTACAATGGATTAGCTCTGTTGGTATTTGTGTGTGGAGAGAACAAAAGAAAAGAAGAAAAGTAGGCAGTGTATTATCACCTACGGTAAGAGAAGGCTGCCTGCCTCTGTGGCATATCAAAACTAAGACTAACCACACGTATGTGTAAAAACCAAAACTAAAACCAAAACAAACCTAACACAACTTTTAGAAAAACTGTTTCCATTAAAAAAATGAAACCACCAATAGATATCTTACATGGAGGACAGAACTGAGAGGCAAAGCCAGACACTTCCCACCAGGAGGAAAATGAGAGAGCGGATCTAATCTTCTAGTCCCAGAGGAGAGAGAAGTGGACATTCCTCTTTCACTGTGGCCTTAGATGGAAAGCACTGAAAGGTTTCACTTCAATTCAAAGGTGAAATGAGAACGTATATGAAATAATCTTCAGTTCCTTAGTGCTATGGACATCCTGTTTATCAGTTTTCTATCTCACCACTGACAGATGAGCAGGGGACCAAAAGGCACCTGAACAATCCAACCTAGTCATAGCCGTTCACCAAGATCCTTGCAGCTGTGTCCAAGAGTAATAAAAATGCTGTCCAGATAGGATATCTCTGTCAATGTTGCTGTTGTGGCTCTAAGCATGTTACATTAAATCTAACCAATTTAATCACTGACAATTCTAGACAAATTTCCAGCTGTAACATTTCACCAGAGCATATTTTTGTGATCTAAAGGAGGGAAATTTAAAGTACAGATAACAGTGTCATGGAGGGAGAAGACACTGACACAAATAGTCAGCAATAATGGATGTATATCATGGTAGTATTTGTTTGTGGTTTCCTGTGTCAGGAGGGAATCATTGCTCCTCTTTTGCAAGCCATCCTATTTCAAAGGACACAGCTACAAACTTCATCATGGCAATTACAGTCAACATTAAGAAGATCTGAACAATCTCTAACATATAGCTGAATTTAGAAACAGAGCACTAAAATAATATCCTCCCTAAATTGCTTTTTGACAATCCTAGAAAACGTTGTCTATTCCATTTTTTCAGTGAAATTAAAAATAAAACAAAAATATTCATAAAAGAATACTTGAAACAATGTTCAGAGCTTTATAAAAGTCACAGTCCTGGCTCTCTCAAATAAATCTCAATGATTTGAAGGGAAAGTCTAAGAAGAAAATACTTCAGGGAAAGTTTTGCTCCAACTATTGTGATACCTTCAGATATTTCCCTCTTCTTTAATTTCTCTTCTTGATGGAAACTTTTACATTCTATATTCAGAGTATGGGCTCTTGGAGTGTAGACTGGTGAATTTCGTCATTCCCACACACCTTTGGACCCTCTCTTTAACTGTTTGTTCTTATGAAGAACGAGGACAAATTTCATGGAATCACAGAATGGTTTGGGTTGACAAAGACCTTAAAGATCACCTAGTTCCAACAGCCCTGCCATGGGCAGGGAAATCTTTCAGCAGTCCAGGTTGCTCAGAGCCTCATTAAATTTGGCTTTGAACACTTCCAGGAATGGGACATCCACAATTTATCTGGGCAATCTGAAAGAATTTCTTCCCAACCTCTAGTCTAAACCTATTCTCTTTCTCTTTGAAGCCATTTCCCCCTGTCCTGTCACTGCATGCCCTTGTATGCAGTCCTTCTCCATTATTCCTGTAGGCTCCCTTCAGGTGCTAGAAGGCCATAATTAGATCACCAGAAGACTTCTCCATCCTGAGCAATCCAAATTCTTCTTAGCCTCTCCTCAGAGGAGTGGTCCTCCAGCCCTCTGATCATCTTGGTGTCCTCCTCTGGACTCGCTCCAACAGGTCCATGTACTTCCTGTGCTGGGACCCCAGAGGTGATGCAGCACTGCAGGTGGGGTCTCACCAGAGCAGGGCAGAGAGAGAGAATCCCCTCCCTTGCCCTGCTGCCCATGCTGCTTTGGATATATTTGGCTCTCTGGGCTGTGAGTGCACATGGCTGGATGATGTCCAGCCTCTCACCCACCAGCTGCCCCAAGTCCTTCTGGGCAGGGCTGTTCTCCGTCCCCTAGCCTGTGCTGATACTAGGGGTTGCCCTGCCTCAGGTGCAGCACCCTACACTGGAAACCTCCCATACTGCCACAAAAAATATAGTTCTCATTCTCTAGCCAGCTTTCCTTGTAAAACAAATTCAGCTTAAAATCAGGTCCAAGAAAGAAAAGAATTCGTCTCAAAGGTATTGACAGCACACGCACTGGATAAAGACATTCACAAATGCACTTACAAGACCATGGTTTTCAAATAATGTTTTACAAAGCTTTGGATTAGACCTCTGAATATTTAACCTATGGAAGAAACCACACACAGCTCTCACTGTAATGGAGAAATGGAGGGTTTAGGGAAAAAACAAAGTTAGTCAAGACACTTAGCTATGCAAGGACTATAGAAAAGGCAGTGTAAGGAAGAAGCAGTTTCTTCTTCAGCCTCCAGTTAGATGTTGCAAGAAGTCTGCTTGGATGACAAGCTGAGGCTATTAGGATTTCAACTTTATGATCAGTGATAGGTTCAAAAACTTAAACCCATTACTTAATAAGATCACTGGAGATTAAAAAAAAAAAAAAAAAGAGAGTGTAGGAGTGTAGAGGGAGACAGTGAAAAATTTAAGTATTCAAACATAAAGACTCCCTGATTGACATCTATAATTACATTTTGAAGCCCATGCCAGAGTAGTATGTCTACTCATCTGTAGCAATGTCTGAACATTCAGCTTGGTAACATTTAGGGATGGTATTTGGAATGTTTTACTATGTCACTAATTGGGTTTTATTTAATAAACTTTTTCTCAAATGGCTCATCTCAGAGGAGGAAGTGTGAATTTTTAATTTTTAACTTATTTTTTGTTTTGTCACCCAATATTCTAATTGAATGTGTTTGATTGAATCATGCAGAAGTGAATTAGGAATGGTTTAGTCATCTTGAATATTCTGTCGTAGTCCAAGAAGAGGATAAAAGAGCAAAAGTTTAATTTTAACATACTTATTATTATTTTAGAAGAAAAATATTCTAAAAGTACATGGAAAACTGGTGTCCATCCACAAGTTTTTCATTGTAGATAATGATAAATCTTATTGCTGCTTATTCTCCCAACAGCAGTATATTTTCAGTAGGAATGTCTGAAATGAACTGTGACCCATTTGAATAAAATGGAGACGGGCCAGTTTTAATAAGTGGATTTTGTTCCCTTCTTTCATTTCCATCAAAACCATGAAAAATTGGACCAAAATAATTGGCTGCCTCTTTTAGCTGGATTTCTATGCATAGGAAGGATAAATAGCACTTGTGCCCGGTACTAGCACAAGGCCTGAAGCTACAAAATGAGCTCTTACATGTTTCCATTGGAGGCCAAAACCAATTTAAACATCAATGACCTCAATGGATTTTTGGATCAGACTACTTGGAAAGAAAGCATAGGATTAGTTTGGACTATCTCTGTCCAAGTTAGAGTGAGCACATTTTTCACTGCTCTTTTAAATAGCAGCAAAGGGAGAATTAGGAAGGAAAACAAGAGCTTTTTCAAAGACCCCACCAGTTTTAGAAAAATACCTTGCGTTTGAAGACTCTCTTCATATAAATCCAGACTTTTATAAAACACTGACAAGTTTACTTCAAAAGTAAATAACACCATTTAATAATAAGAGTTTTAAAATACTTTGGAAGATTCTTTCTTAATGTAATTTGTGTTTCTTTAGGATAAGACACATCATCTAAATTTTATCATCTGAAAAATGGTGTCTTGCCTCAGCTAGACACTCTGCACACTTGTTCAAGGATTTGTGAAAATTACAGAGGTAATTCAGCCTATTGAGGTATGGTGGGTTGTTTTGTAAAGGGAACAGGAGAAAAGAATAGTTTGGATAAGATGCCTAACATTTTAGACAAATCATGTTAAGCAAAAAAGAACCAAGTTCTTGATACAGACAGAAAGGCGTGCTTTAAGGTGCCAAACAGTTACAATTGAATTCCTGTCTTGCGGTTGGGCCATTATAGATGAAATGGAATAATTAAATAATAATACAGGAACTTATAAAAGTTCTTGGAAATCATTTTTCAGTCTGTTCTTGTTACAGGAACGTCTGTTATCTCAAGCCATTTTAAGGCTTTTAGTAATGTGCAATTTATGGATTGCCTTGGGTCATAAGGATACATGCCTTAAAAATAACTAGTGAGAGACAGAATTGAAGCTTACAAGCATAGGGGAAAGAGTTTCCTTCTGATCTCATTACATAATGGCCCATCTCAATTTTGAGATTATTCTCAATTTTAGACACAAAGACAAAAGCCTTGCTTGGGAAAGTGGAAAAATTTAAACATGTGGAAAGTCTTGCCAAGAATAAACTTCTCTTTCCATCCATACCATCCATAGAATACAAGGAAGGAGAGTAACCTCCAACGATGGGTGGCTGTTTGCAAGAAATATAAATCTCTTCAATCCTCGCAATCTGTTCTAGAAGAGAAAAAGTGCTCACAGCACTATGCTAAGTACGGGGGGAAGTAATTCATGGGTAGCATGCAGCAGAAAATCAAAGATTTGTGTTTAGTGGAACAGATCACATGATTGTGACCTCCTTAGATGTGACTTGCATGAGCAGCTGTTGATGGGAGAGAGAAACTATATCACTAAACAGCATAGTTGATATTTTGCACCCCAATTTCACTTCTTTTTATTTCTTCAAAATGTTTTGTAGTGTTTCCAAGAGTGGATTTTCAGCCAAGATGAGAGAGTATCAGTCATAGTGACAAATAGAACAAATTCTAATTAGTCTCTTTAAAGTCATCGTTAATAACATCAAAGTTATAATTTCTTTTAAAATTTCAATATATCTTTATGGATGATTTAATGATGCTTGTATTCTAGCAAATTTTGCATGAATGTGTCTATTTGAGTTTGGATATAGTTTATATCACATCCTCTGCTAACTTCTAGCTGGGAAACTGGGATTGGTCGTGTGAATCCTGAAATATTAAGAGGTTGTTTTTTTTAAAAAAAGAACAAATGAGCTTTAGACAAAAAAAACCAGATCAAAAATACACTGAAACTAGGCCGTTTATAATGACCCCCAGTCCTTGGGAGAAACAGAATGAGGATGTATACCTAGTGAAAATATGATATAGTGAAAGAGTCTGGTGAAAGGTGTCCCTGCCCACAGCAGTGAGGTTGGAATTAAAGTATCTTTAAGGCCTCTTCCAACCTAAGCCATTCCATGAATCTATCAATCTATGATTCTATGATAATTCTATGATGATTCTATGCTTCTATGATGTAATACCTACCTTCATATTAACAGTTCCATAGTAAATTATTATCATCTGACCTACAAAAAAAGAGCAAATAATACTCTGAAAGAACAGATGAAAATGGGAACATCCATGCCAATACTACCATCATCTTTTCTGGTATTATAAACAGAGATTTCTCTAGTAAACTGAAATTAACCCTGTGACTTCACATTCACCAGGGTCTTTGGTAGAGTATTTTCAAGCCAGAGGTTTTCTATGCTGTGTAACTTCCTGTCTTGGGTGGCAATGGGACACTATAGCCAGATTAGATTACATTTGCCACCCTACTGTATGTTTGTCTAGGCAACCGCAGAAATGCTTTGAAACTAATGGGCAAGGACAGCTGTCTCAAAGAGTTCTGCAAAACCATGATCCAGGTATGACACTAGGATGGCTTGTTTACACAGAAAAGTTGGCAGTTTTAGCTACTGTGAGTGAGGAGAAAACAAATGTGATTCTATTTTAGTTATGCTGGTATAATGTCCACATCACAGAGTTCTATTTTAGAGAAAAAGTCACTCTGTTCAGCAGTAACAACACCTTACTTCACTGGAGCAAAACCAGACCAGTGCCTGTTCTTTTCAAATTAGAGGGTGAAGGGATTTTCTTGCCACTTTTGTTATTTTTCTCTCTGTGAAAAAAGAAACAAACCAAAACTAGTTCTTCAAGTTTCATCAGGAGGAATAAAAGAAGGGGAAAAAAATGGATATTTTCTGGGTTCTTGCCCTTGCATCCACACACTAAATAAAGGAATACTGAGGACAGACAGTTCTAAATCACAAGAGAAAAGCATCAAAGCTAAAATAAAGTCTTCTGACTGAATTGCAGTGTTGCCACTTCTCATGCCCTTTCTGGAACAATTTGGAATGAAACTGTTCCATTCACTTGTTCTGGGGTTTTGGTGGGGGGTTTTTTGTTTGTTGGGTTTTTTTTGTTTTTTTTTTTGTTGTTTGTTTGTTTTTGTTTTGTTGGGTTTTTTGGTTTTTTTTTTGTGGTGAACAAAAATGACAGGAATATGGAGGGAACATTCTTCCCTTGGTGGCCTCAGGCCAGCGGGGGTGATGGGGCAACCACATGTGTAGAGGAGAGAGGAAGTTGTGTCCTGAGTTTAATGTGCCACCACACATTAGTAACATCCATGGTTATATGTGAACAGCACCCCTTGGATGTGCAGTCAGGGAGGAGGGAGAAGAGAGAGAAGAGCATGGAAGCCCATGTAATACCTATTGACTGGCTAATTACCCAATAGGTCAGCATTCTGATGGACCATGACTTATGAGGGAGCTGTAGTGAATGCATTTGCTGTGGTCGTGAAACTAGGGACACTCATTCAATAAGAGGGTCTGTTAAGGACGGTATGTCTCCCTGATGACAATTCATTTCTGTGGGAAGATAGAAAAGCACAAAACTGCTGCTAAGAGTAGCTCTGACAGGAATAGGTAAGTGTGGGTTGAAGCAATCATGATTCATGATTAACTTATGTGAGCTAATCAAAAATCCTGTGGGCAATCCCTGGACCCCTACTGTCTTCAAAGCCTCTAACAGCAGACTCTCAGTATGAAGATGGGTATTGCATAAAGATGGAGAATGATTTTTAAGGGACCTGGATGAGAATTTGATGGAATGGGCTCCTGTGCAATCCTGTGGTTGGCAGTATTGTTGCCTTTCCCATGTGTTGCGGTTTGACACAACCAAGCATCAAGCATCTAAAATATCAATTATTTTATAAAGAAAACAAAATAAGAAAATATTGGGGAAAACTAGATAGCTGTGAGGCAAAAAACAGGTTCACACTTAAACATTTGCAGTACCAGGAGAAAAAGTTTATTACTAACAGAATTAAAAGTTAAAAGATATAACAAGAAATTAAAACACATACACACCCTCCCCCTGCTCTCTTCTTCTCAGCGCTTTACTCTTCTCTTTTAACTAGCACAAAAGATAACACAACATAGGATTCTAGTCAGGGTTACAGTTCTTAAAAAAAGGTCTCTTTCTTATGCTTAAGGAAAAAGGGTTTCTTCTTCTTGCTTCACATGGTTACTCAAGCTGCCCCCAACAACAGACCCGCCCGGAAAGAAACAATCTGCTGTGGTGTAATACATTTTTTCTATGAAAAAATATCAGTTTTTTCACACTGCCACATACATGGGCCATCACATGGGGTTATCAGCTTTTTTTAAGGATGGGTCATTTTGGCCTGAACACAAAGGCTTTTTCTGCTACAAATCCTTAAATGTTCTCACTGCTTCTATATATCCTGGCATAGGCACTCTCTCTTCACAAACTTCACGGGCCACACATAAGTCTTCCATCCCCCCATGTACTTCAAATGGATTGAAGAGACAAACAGTTTGAGATATTACAGTTTCTTACCACCGCATGCAAGAAGTATTTTTAAGCTCCGCGCGAGGAACGCGGCACCGCCCCTTTTCTCCGCTGCCATTTCATCTCTGTCTCACATGGCTCACACTGACTCTGAAACCTCTATGGAGAAGGATGGTCTTGTTAAGGCTTTATTGTGAAGAAAAGCCTTGCTCTTTTTGTGCTGCTGGCGGTAGAAAGGAGGCTCCCGCTGGCTCCATGTGGAGAACGGGGCGGGGGGGTGGTGGTGGGAAACCCGCCGGTCCCAAGAAACCCCTCTGGAAAGATCCCAGCTGCGCAGCAGTCCAAGGCTGGGTCCAGCTGTCTGGCAGTCTATGGCTGGGTTTAGCAGTCCATGGCTGAGTTTAGCTGCCATGGCTGGGTTTAGCAGTCCATGGCTGAGTTTAGCTGCCTGGGCTCTGGGATGGCTCCTTCCCCAGCGGCCCAGGGTCCATGCTGCGGCATCAGGAAGAGGAGAAGGGGGCCGGGGCTTCGGCCCGGCCTGCCAGGGCCTCGGCCTGGCGGGGCCCAGAGGCTCCAAGGCCTCCCCACCTCCCTCAGGCGGGCTGGAACAAGAGGAACTCCTGCCTTTCCATGTGATTTAAATGTGTGAATTGTAAGAAGCGCTATTGGTCTAAAAATCTGTCTATCAGCTCAGATTCAACCCACTACACCATGACATATTCCTATGATGTTGGCTTGCTTGGTGAGCTTGCTTGAGCTGGTTAGGATATGCTTTCAAACACAAAACCAGATCTGAATAACAAATCAGAATGATTAGGACTCATCAAAAAAATCTTGCCTTGACATGCCTAAGAGCAGAGAGATGCTGGTTGTCCTGCCCTTCTCCTCCCATCTCCCTCCTCTCCTGCTGCAGTCAAAAGCATGTGAAGAGTAGATATGGTCAGACAGAGAGGCTCCATGTGGGTCACATTTGGAGATGCTCTTGGGCTGGGCAATATTAAAGTGACACAGCAGGAAACAGGAACAGCAGCTTTAATGTAATCATAATCCTTATATTTTCCTGAATCTGATAATACTCAGTGCTTGCTGAACTTCCCAGTTTGGCCACAGTGCACACAAGGTTTATGTGAATCACTGTCAGAGGGCAAGTTTAAATTGTGATAAGTAGCCTATATGTAAAAGCAGTATTTCTGCATCAAGTAATAAGGCTACGTTTCCTGGGAAAGGAGTGGTTGAAATCCATCCCTTGTCACACAGTATCATGAACAATAAATATAATTTTAAATCCATTAAAATGCTGCAAAACACATTAAACAAAAATATACAGAGGATTTATTCATGAGAAGATTTACAGATTTCCTGAGTAGTACATCATTAGCGGAAATGTCAATTTGAAAACAAAAATTGTCAAACTATCACTGAAACACTATAAAAGCTGTGACAGAAATAGACAATAACTACTAAGATTTTAAAAATAAAACTCTCAGCAAACCCACTCTGCACACAATTATCACCTTTGTTGACTACCAAGGAAACAGTAAAGTACTGAAGGATACCAAAGAGAAGTCTGGTATCCAGCATAGCTGGCATCAGCACTCGCCAATTATTAAGTGTGCTGTTGAAAAGCAGCTTGTTGTGCATTTAATGACAGTATCCAGAGTAGCTAACACCCAAACCAAATAAAATCCCAGCTAAAAGATGAACATTTGTTCTCACATTGCTGTGGCTTGGATTTGGACCCCTTACTGGGCTCCTGACCGGTCAGCCTCACATTTGTTAGCCTCCTTGGTTAAGCTGAGACAAAGACAAGAAAGTAGTTTTGTCACAGTCTGCAGGTAATTATTAAGTAAGAAATTTCTGGCACATAGCTTTGGGTAAGCCTTTCCTACTTACAAGCTTATCAGGCTGATGTGTTCAAATTCCAGGAAGCCAGTCCCATGCCTGGCTTTGATTTGAGAATGCTAGAGTGCCATCTTTCCCTTCCATGTCCTTTATGACCACTACACCCCATTATCTCCTGGTAGACACAAAATTATACTGCAATATTGACCCACAAATAAAGTCTTGGGCTGTGGCTCCCTGATGGTCTAGTAATTTAACACACCCTTCTCTTACCTCCCATATCTTGCAGGTTCTCCAGATTTATAAATTGACCCTCAAAGGACATCTGGCAGTTAAAAACAAACAGGCACAGAGCCCACAGAAGTGTTTCTATACGTGGTTGATCTGAAATCGATAGTATAACATCTGTACTGTGCTGCGCTATTTCCCTAATGCAATTTCTTCATAATACCTGTCCACTTTCTGAAGATAGAAGGAGCCCAGGATCATTCACTGTGACACAGCTCCTTCTTTGCACCATGTGAGCTCTCTTTCCCAAGAAGCCCACTTCCCATCTTGCTCACTAGCTGAGTCAGATCCACTTGCAACAAAAGTGTGCCTCACTTTCCTCCCCAGAATATGGTCCCTTAACACACCTTTGCCATTATATTTTTAAGATGCTATGATATACCAAGCACCTGTTTACAAAGAAATTCTCATGCTGGTCCCTTGCAGGGAAGGTCTGTGCTGTTACGATCTTACTACTTCACAGGGTTTCTGCTTGGATGAAAGTCATTTGCTCCATTATTCTTCATGTTAATTACACGTCCACTCTTGATAAGATTTCACTGACCGCAGATGTAAAAGATAACAGAGAAAGTAGCCACTGTTCCATTCAAAATGAGTCTGCAGTTTCACACTTGGGAGCATAAAGAGATCTGAATAGGTAGTTTATTAACAGATCAGGAGGAGTCTTAATGAACTCCTGTGGCTGAGAAATGAAGCAAGACTATCCCAGATTAAAAGGAACCCTTTATACAGGGAGAAAATTTAACCCTTTAAGTGACTTAGCAGGGACCATGATTCTGTGTCTTGAAATCTTCATGATAAACTTGCAAGTCCTAAAACAACTTTGTCAGATCCTCTTCTCAGACTTGTATGCAGAAGCAGGAGGGATTGATTATCAGAATCAATACTGGTTTTACTGGTTTAAAAACAGTAGCTTTGCTTTATGGAGGGGTATGGTGGCAGTTTCACTGCAAAAATATTTCAGAGGAACTTGGTGCTTGCACATCATGTTACATCTTGGAGAGGATCAGCAAAGGAGAGACACCCATAGAGAGCTTTTTTATTAAATGACTGTCCATAGTGAAAGAGAATGAAGGGATTGTGTTGGGTCAGTACTTCTTCAAGATGTATTTGAATGTGATGGTCTTCATTCTGGAATCTTATTGAAGGCAACATTAAATTGAGTGACTTCACTGTATCCCTGGGTTGGGGATCTGGAGTTTTGAAGTCAGTGACTAAATCTGCATCAGCTTAAATAAAACCTAGTGAAAAGTTGGTGGGGTTGTGACACAAAAGTGAATGGAATTACTGCTGCGTAGCAAGTTTATTGTGGTTTAGATTAACGCATTAGTTTAATGCATTTTAGATAGCATTTGCTGGTGGCAAAGGACGCTGCTCTAGTTGGTTCCTGTAGCTCTGCTGATGTCATTAAGTTGTGGTAATTAATCTGTCTATCATCATGCCAAGCTTTTCTGGCTGCTGGCGTACCCTGGATTATGATCAGTTTTGCATTATTAGACTGCAAAAACTGATTCTCTGTTTGGTTGCACCTTTATAAAATGCTATTTGGTCACTTAATACCATGCCTTGTCAGTGCTATCCTTAAACTGTCGTACTCTATAGACAGATTTGAGCCAATGCCTTGAATGTCCTTAGCTGGCCTGATTATTTATTCTTGCTGGATCTGTACCACAGACATATTCCTTTTATTTCACACAGTTACACTTACAATATCATCATTTATTAACCCTATTTTACAGGTGGTTGTTATAGATGAGTCAAAATTCATAATAAATTAAATAGTATCAAGGTTGATTTTAAGTATAAAGGATATTAGACTGTATATGTATCCAAAGATGTTATGTTTGGAATGTGCCTTGGCATGTTCCCTGGTAGCCCAGCCAAAGTCACGGGTTACCCTTCTCAGTGATAACATTTGCATCTGAAGCACAGGCTCCTCCACCAGAGAGGTCTCAAGTATCCATCATCATCAAGAAGTCAGATATCCATCTGGCACATCAATCTACTCCAAATCCACTCTGCCCTTGGAAAATCCTTTTTCCATCTGAAAGGAGCAACAGATATGATCATCTAAGTTTCTGTTCCTCCCTGGACCATGCTGATGTACGGACCTCTTACGTAAGACTCTTCATTTTAATGACACAAGAAGAGTTCCTGGAAAATATCAACCAAAGACACAAAAGAGTTCCTGAACACATCAACATCTGAACAGACCCCTGATCTCTGGACCAGAGGACCATAGAAGACAAGATGAATATGAAAGAGACAAAGGATTTTCTAGCCGGAGGCAAGAAAAACAGTATAAAAACTGGACTCAGAAACCTCAAAGGTGTGCACTACCCACCCCGAACTGCTGGTGTTCAGGGCTGTGTATGTGTCACCCAGGGTCAAGAACCTAGGCTTGACTCTGCCGTTTTATAGTGGCTAATCAAAATTGTCAATTTAATCATAAAATAAATTCTGTTTGTTTTTATATTAATAATTTGGCTCACGCAAGTTATTAATTCGATTTAATTGACATTTCATTTATAACAAGGTGAAGAAGTGAAATTGAAGAAGTGATAATGAGTGAGACTTTGAGGAACTCTGCAAACTCACTTCTGCTTTAAAATGAAAAACTGCAATAGGTATGGTAACAGAATCAGACTCTCTCAAGTACATACACCATCACTTGTTTATGTTATTACTCCCTTTTGCAAAGCAAAATCCCAAAAGCTTTAGTAATTTTTGCAGTACAAACATAATATAGCTTGATTTGCACATTGTTGTCCTGTTGGAATCCTGGAAACCAGAGATAGGTGTCTTGCTTTGGCTGTGGACATCTGGTCACCCTCAAATGGAGCTAGTAATGCTAATTAATTCTAGCAGTACACAATGCCTTGTTCTGTACTGTCATAATTCACTGAAGGTAGTGAAAGCTATACCCGTCTCTGTGAGGTTTCTAGCAAGCACGTGATTGGAATATTATTCCGCCTGTATTTCATGTTCTTCATTAGCCTTCATTTACTGCAAAGGAAAGTTCAATTGCTCATACTTGGGAAAAACAGCAGGTTAATTTAACTTGCTGAATAGACCTTTAACCACTAGGAAAGCTTAATAATTTCTGAAAACACTACCAGGGTTTATTTATTGCATATTAACTGCAAAATATTGAAATGAACAACTATCTTATTTTCACCTATCTTCCAAATTCTCACAAACAAATAAAAATTTAAGACAGTACTTTTCAGTTCCAGTAAGGTTTAGATGTTTGATAGCCTAAAGTGTCTTTGAAAATACCCTGTTTAATGGAAGAAATGTGTTAATATGAGGGGTAGCAAATACTTCATATCTTCAGAAAAGGATAGTAATGTTTGAGTCCCAATTGCTTTACTTTAAGAAAGTGGGGGCTAAGTGGCATTTTCAGTACAAGTACCAATTATCTACGTATTCAGCTTCTTCCATCACTGGATTTATCGCCATTCCAGATTGTTGCATAACATGCTTTTAAGGAAAAATTTCAGCCAGTGGAACCCAAAGCTGGATGGCAAGGCATGGCTTAGTGAAAATATTATTTCAGTTACAAGTGTGATATACCAGATTTGGGGGAGGGGTGGGGTGGTGACAACAGGGGGGACTCAATAAATACACTTAATTCACATGCACACCAGACCATATCTTTAAAGCAAATTTTCTGGCTTTCTACATTTTCCTGTTGGATATCACCAGGTATTGTGATGGCAGCAGCAAGGGAAGGTGGAGTAATAGCTCAACAGTAATTTCCCTAGTGCCTGTAAATAACAAACATTGTTAGCAAATGAGTGATGGAGGTCAATGGGCCATAGAGTCATTAGATGGTTTAATGATATGCTGCAGGTTATCTCAGGGCACCGGTGCTCTAATGACATTCTCAGCCTTCCCTGCAGCAAATAACCTCTGCCACCCAAGATAAGCAGTTGCATTCCGCAATACATACAATATCAAATGACCCCAACAAGAAAATTTCTCTTCTGTTTCACATTTAACGTGCAAGTATCTGTCAAAATCTGTCCTGTGAAGAGTGCTGTCCTACTTAAATAATGGTTTTGCTAACTGAGAAGCTATTAAAGGGCAGAACCCAAAAGTCCCCAGTCCTGTGGCTTATGGACAGAAGGGTAATATCTGGAGAAGAATACCTAACAGGAAGTCTCTTGCTTTGCTTTCCTGGCTGTTGCTTGGTCTTTGCAAAGGCATAGTCCAGTGAGTAAAAGTATGAACAATATTGTCTTGTTTTGTGCTGGAGGTCATTGTAGAAGGTCACAGCAGACCAAATCACCTCAACCTTCGAATTTATGAGAACTGCTGAGTCACTTGTCAATGGGAGGTTTAGGAGTACGATGGTAATTCAAGTTATCTTGATTTGGCATCAGCACATTAATAAAGTATAAAAGGGTGAAGAAACTTCAGTATTACACCAGAGGTGGCTGTTCAGACTCTCAGTCATTGAGAATGGTATAAGGTAAAACTAGAGATGGAAGACCATGTAAAACAAAGGCATGAATGACATTTTTTTAAAGAAAGAATAAGGCATCACAGGCTTGGAGTTTCTCCGAAGAGACACTGTAAATGAAACAAAATATTTACCTGAGCTTTTCCATGACAAGGAGTTTAAATGTTATCAACATATCTATTATTTAATTGTTCTAAAATTTAATAATTAGTTGTTTCATAAAACAGTGTTTCTTAAGCATTAATAAGTTTGTAATTTAAAAGCAAAAAAATGCAGTAGAAAAAGTGTCTGAGACAACAAGGGAGATGAGGAGTAAAGGCTGGAAAACCACTGCATGAGTTCCAGGAACCCCCTTTCTCTTGCAAAAGGAAGGCCACTCAGCAAGGTCATGAGCTGGGAGCCTCTTCCTTCATCTGGTTTGTTACTCTGTTATGACTTGCTAGTGTGTCAGCTTTTAATCTGGTGTAGTGGTTTGGTTCAGATCATCTCTTACTTACTTATTTTACCTCTGTGACATAAGAATTAGGAGAAAACAAAACAGGCTCAAACTTAAAAGACTCTAAGAAGTTTATTAGCAGACCTAAAAGAAGGAAACAAAAGTTAGAATCAGACTAAACCCTTAGAACACTTTTCCTCCCCACACTTTCTCCATGCTGATAATGTAGAAACAATCCTTGAGATTTCAGTCAGTTTACCACCTTTATAATCTTTTCAGTTCACAGAAAGAGATAGGAGTCTCTGAGTCTTTCTTGCTGACCCTATGGAGACATTCCCACTTGAGACAACTCTCTTATGGGTTCAATATCACAGCAAAACAGCCGCCCAGGAGGTTTCTGCTTGCAGTGAAAAAGTCCCTAACCTCGAATCACCGCTTTTCCCACAGCTGCTTTCCGGGGATTTCAATTTGAGCTAACACGGGGTGTCAATTTAAGGCTGAGCTGTTCAGGAGCAAGGTCTTCTTTACTCATCTCTTGAAGCAATCTTCATCTCTAGGAACTGGGGTCATCTTCGCACTGACCCCTCTTGGTTCCCTTCTACGGTCGGTTCAATCAGTGGATCAGTCCACATCAAAGGGTGGGACCATGCCCCCCACCCACTAGGCAGCCAAAGATTCCAAGTGTCAGTCCATACCAGAAGGTGGGACCCCTCCCCACCTACTAGGCAGAATCAACTTTGGGTGTACTGCACACCTCTCCAGGTGAAGGTAAAACTGAGTCCAAACACTCTGGAGCCAAAAGAATAAAGAGAGAAAAATGCAGAGGCACCTTAGCTCCCAATTGCTCTACCCCCCTCCGATGCTCTATGAAATTATAGCAGGGACTCCAATAGTCCAGTTCATCCCCAAAGGGTTTCTGCAACAGAATTTCAGCTTCCAGGTTTGAAGCATCTCCTCTTTCTTTTCCCTCAGGGTTTCAGCCCTTCCATCTTTACTGACTTACACCTTAGGGTGTCTCTTCATGTTCTTTCTGCTTTCTCTCTGGGACAGGATCAGCATTTTCAGGCCCATCTGTTCTGAAGAAATCTTAACAGCACTAACAGGGTTAACCTCACCCGGCCTGGCCGGAACGTCTCTTATCTCTCTCACTCCCATGATCTCTGCTGGGGCAGCCGGAGCTGAGCTCTGCCGTGGCGGTGAAGGGGGGGCGGCTGCCAGCCCAGCTCTACCTGCATGGGGCAGGGCTGGGGGGCCCAGATGGAACAGGGCCAAGGAGGGGCGGCTGCCTCCCGGGTCAGGCCAGGCCGAGCAGGGCCCGGCCCTGGGGGCCACAGGGCCCGGAGGCCCAAGTGGCCTCCTTGATGGCCGAAAGTCTTGAGAGCTTTCCTGGGCTCTGTCTGTGTTAAAATGTGATT
The DNA here is from genome assembly GCA_020086605.1 of Lanius collurio. Lineage (NCBI taxonomy): Eukaryota > Metazoa > Chordata > Aves > Passeriformes > Laniidae > Lanius > Lanius collurio. The sequence goes on along the minus strand of JACBWW010000015.1, from coordinate 25,752,960 downwards.
CACAGAGGCGTGTCAAACTCCTAAGAGGCTTAAAACTTGCCAATAATCAAGCCAGACAATTGATTGGTTCTGATCAGAACCAGAAGGACCTTTTGCAAGAAACCCCTTCCGTGTCAAACCACAACATCTGGTGATCACTTAAGCTGGTGATTGCAGTGGTACGAGTTCCTACATATTATCTCTGCCTCACCACCCAAAAGTAGTATGTATAAATAGCAAGGACACTTAATACGCTGAAGTAGTTGTTACCGTCCTAAATTTTTGACCTCTTAATATAAGACTAGGGTTGTAAACTTTTTACAATACAATTGAGTCAAAGTCTTAAAATGAGGAAGCAATATTCTGATGATGAAATACAGTTTTTTTTCCTGTTCAGAACATAAAGATATCATGAAATTTCCTGAGCTCAGATTACTGGGAGAGCCAAAAAATGGGTGTTTTCTACAGTAGTACCCTCTGTTACCACCAGTCTGATGTACAACTATGTGAGAAATAAGGGACAAAGTTGTAACACAGGTCATCTAATTTTGATGAATGTTATTTTAGAACACTGCTGGGAACACCCATGTGCAATTTGCCAGACTTTCTGGGAGGAGGAATTGGGAAAGGAATGTGCAGACACAACATTTTAAACTCAGAGAGCTAGTGAGACATATAAAAAGGACAAAAACCTGAAGTGAAATTCAGCATAAACTGTGGAACAGATTTGTGCATTTATCGGGCTTCTAAATGAGCAAGACTTCCAAGGGGAACAACAGCTCCCATTTAGAATAATTAAGCCACTTCCCTTTGGGTCAGATAATGTGATTCAGTCCTTGAAGGTCTCATTGGATTCATTCAGTTGCAAGCCTTTAAAAATTTCTTGAAGACTGTCAATAAAACTTAGCAGGTTTTTTTTTTAATGGTACCACAAATTGACAGACCAGCCCATCCTGGGCGCTGCTATGCCTATGTGAGACTTTGTCTCCTCAGTTAAATTTCACTGACATCAATCAAAGCGTACAAAAGCTATCAGAGGGATATAGACAAATAGATATGGACTAAGAGCACAATCACCCAAGTCTTGTTCACACAGGCTGACAGGCTACAGAGTTGAAGTTGGACAACTGGAAACTAAAAAGTCACATAACCTCCTTACAGGGCAAAACAAGGTCTTCAGGACTGTCGTTGACAAATATAACTAGATTTTCTATTCTTTTTCTTAGCTACTCTCAAGTTTTAGAATGCAGCACACAGGGACACTCAATTCACCACTGAATATCAGCGGCCTCCAAGACCTTTCTAGGGGTCATTTTTTAAACACATGACTGATTGGGGACATCATGAAAGCCCTGGGCTCTTGGGTCTTTCAGGATTAATCCAATTACTTGAAAAACAGCTGGGTGCAGATTCTAAAATAATCATGCACAGTGTTTGTGGGTATGCACTGTCTATCTCTCACAAGTGGAATTTCATCCTACTAAAACTAATGACAGCCAGCAAAGACTCAGTGTCAACAAAATGTAAACATACAGAAAGCAGGTTGCCAGCACATAAAATAAGGGCTTAAGGCCAGATAGTCTGCAAGGTTTAGACTACTTGGCATGGGAAATGGAGCTTCCATACAGAATATGAGCAGGGAAAACACTTAGACACACCAGTCAAAACACCTCGATCTCAGACCCAGGACCAGCCTTCTGCAGCAAGATATTTTTTCCCACTGTGATACTCACAGACATCAAGTTCCCCTTCATCTCCCCCCTCATAGACCTTTACTCTGACTTATTTTTCTGTGTAGATAATATAAATCTTTCAGAGGCTTCCAGAGCCATGTCAGAGCTCCACAGAGCGGGACTGAGCCCCTGACAGTGTTTCTCATTTAACACCCCTGAGGAGTCAGGGGGGCCTGAGCTACAGCCTGTGTACACCACAACAGAACAGAGTGAGTACAAGTGGATGTTTCCTTCTTTAAGAACCTGTGCACAGCCAAAATTTTGTGGAACAGTCTTAGTGTTAACGAAGTCCAAATCCTGGACTTCACCCAGGAATAGTACTGGGACTATCCAGTCCCAGGAATGAAAGGCAAAGAAAAGCTTGACAGGAGGTAGAGGCTTGGCAAAATCCCCCAATTTTATCCTTATCATGTTGCCTCCCTACAAAGCTGAGATTTGTTATATCTACAGACCTTTAGCTTATTCCACTATATTACCTCTAAGTACCTGTTTTTAAGTGCTAGAATTTCCTTCTTTCCTCCCTCCCCTATTTCTCATTAGCTAAGGCTGAGGCACCAAGTGCAAGATTTGCTTCAGAAAGGCAGATTCACACGGCTTTACTCTGGGGTTTGACACTTCCCAGGACACAAAGTGAAATCCATTGAAACAGCCACGGCTCAGTAAGAACAGACACAAGAGGGTTTTGTTTCTGGAGCATGATGATAGCTGTCATTGTGAGTGGAAAGGAGGACAATTCAGTATGAATGACAGATGTATGAAACAGTAAACAGAGTAGAGCCAACTGTGGATGTTTCTTCTAATTTGGATGGGATTGGCTACAATAATTTACTGTCCTGCCTTGGAATTCGCTGTTTTTTTTTTTTTTTAATTGAAACTTTCCTAACTGCAGGGCTTAATTAACTGGGATTTTATTTGGGGCAGAGGGGAAGGGGAAGATGGAGGAAGAGTACGCAGAGCTGTCTTAAATGGGAGTAATTCCCTTTAAAATCTGTCTTACTCTACAGCAATCACTCCCATAATTATGTATGATACATTCTGGTGTAACTCAACCTTTGGTCTGATCTACACGGGGGAAATTAACCAGCAGAGCTGTTCTGTAATAACTTCCATTATTGCTATTTTGGTATAATTTAACTATTCTAGAATAACTCCCCAGTGCAGACATTCAGCTCCAGAATAAAAGCAATTTTATTCCAGAATAATTACTCTGCTTCCAGGAGGGAATAATCATTCTAGAATAAAGTCACTTTTATTTCACAATCAAATATGCAGGGAGTTACTTGGGCATAGCTCCCCAACAAAGTTATTGTGGTGCCAGTTAATTTTCTCATGCATGCAGAAATGTTAGTAGCCTTCAGCAATGATGTGTCTTGTTATATTTGTCTGTGTTTATATGCTAATCTGCATAAAATTAAGCACTAAGATCTAGTGGAGAATGTGTTAAGCTGTGTGAATTTTCTTTTTTACCTTGTCACACACAGACAGTTCAAGATTTTGTAATAAACACATATCTAATCTGAAGAAAAGAAAGAATGATGGAATACTTTCCTCTGCAGAAATTGTATGATATGTCAGTACAATCTGAAGTTTATTTCCAACAGTTTGCAAAAATAGTCAAACAGAAAAACAAGTATACATGCACACACAAAACTATTTTGTATTTCAGAATTGACTTGGTAAACATGTAAAATGACTGCAAAGGCAATTTTAAAGCAATTATATGAAACAGATCATCCTGGAAGCTGTGCTAAGGCACATGGAGCATGGGAAGGTGATTTGAGACAGCCAGTACAGCTTCATCATGGGCGAGTCCTGCCTGACCAACCCTGTGGCCTTCTGTGATGGAGTGATTCAGCAATGGGCAAAGGGAAGAATACAAATGTCATCTCTCTGGACTTCTGTAGAGCCTTTAATACTGTCCTGCATGTCATCCTCCACTCTAAATTGTAGATATATGGTTTTGATGGGTGGGCTCTAAGATGGATAAGGAGTTGGATAGACATTTGCATTTGGAGAGCAGTCAATACCTCAATATCCAGAGGGAGAACAGTAATGAGTGCTGTCCCTCAGGGGTCTGTAGCAGTATCAGTACTGTTTAATATATTAAATCTGTTTAATATCTTAATATCTGATTCTACCTCAGACTACAGAGGGCCAGCAGAAGTTTGGAGACACTTGCCTACCTGGTTAGCCAGACTTCCTCTGAACCATTTCAATACCAAAAGAAATGTTCTCTTTGCATCTCAGTCAAATCCTAACTCTGGGACAAGGTACAAATTATTAAGCATTTAAGGAGAATTTTTCAGTAACTGTAGTTTCAGTTATGGGAAACTGCACATAAAAGCAAACAAAGAACAATTTAACTTAACCTTTGACAATTTTTTTTTTTATAAATTCAAAGATGAAATACAAAAAAAATAAAAAATTATAGGACATCTGTTATGTATAAATAATGCTGTGTTGTTTCAATTCAGATCAGATAGTGAAGTTGGTAAACTGGTATTTATTTGAGGTTATGAATGTTCTTTCACAGTTATTCTGCTGTCTGTGAAAATCATCTATTTTGGGTAGGATCCTGACAGTTTCTGAGCTTCTTCTGTCAGGCATTCAGCACCTGTCAGAAGCAAGCTCTTAGGTACTTCTTTTTAATACACAAATTTATATATACTCTATGTTAAGCAAGTTGGCAGATAGACAGACTGGTATGTATTTTGAAGAAATAGCAAATTGTTCCTCTGCAGTGTACATGTAAGGGACTTTCATGGTGATTAAAGCCTATTTTAACTTTATCCAATAATTTTCTTCCATTTGTATTGTAAAGTCTTAGACTGAAAATTGTACCAATCATGCTGAAAAGGAGTGAGAACATCTCTGCAAAGTCTGAGAAAGGATATTTAGGATTATTCTGGATTTATGAGAATAAATTTTGCCTGGATTTTAACCATCTGTTCTTCAGTTACTTCACATTTTCAGTACTACACCTTGTGATCAGGAGGCTGGACTCAGAATGCAGAGTTTATTTTTAAATTAATTAAAGACTTGAACTGGATTAGTTGGGGATCTTTTGGGGAAGTTGCTAATGATTTCAGGGGCAAAATGTCCAGCTGTATGTATGATGCCCATCTTGTTTTTAAGTTTGTCAACAACATATTACAATATTGCCACATGACAATCTAAGTTGATTTGAAACACAACCAAGTCTTGGTCTCCAGATCTAATCTAGAGTATATCTTCTGCACAGCTCTCATTCTGTAATTAATTCAAAGTCCATCTCAAAATATTCCACCTGGAAAACATAAGATATTAAGTTGATTAAAAAATCAACACTTTACAAAACAAGGAGATTTCCTCTGGATAATCAGCATAGTTACAGGGGTAAGGAAGAAAGTATGCATATGCATATTTAAAAAAACTAATTACATTCTAATCCATTTCATTCAGAGTTGTTTTCATTTGACAGATGGAGAGAATTTTGTTTGAACCAGTAGTATAAAGTAACTCTTTCTGGCTATACATTTTGGTAAGAGCAGACCTGCAAAACGAGCTGTATGACATTACTCTGCTCTCTCAGAAACAGCTTTCTGAAAGTTAAAAATGGACATTAAATTTCCAAATTAAAAAATAAATTAAAGAAAAATCAACAAAAAACAACTAATAAAGCAATATGATGGGCCACTGCCTTGTCAAATTATATTTTCTGTTTTTCACAATGAAGCCTGACACTGGCACGCTTGTTCTGGTTTTAGTTCCATCATTCAAAAATGCCCATTTATCTTGACTTCTGATAGTTCTCATTTTGCCTGGGAATTTTGCATGCCCTTTTCAAGCAAGAATAGGGGGTTTTGTCAGAATTAAGAGCTAGATTGAAAAAAATATTGGTTTTGCTGCAATAATTTTACTTCAAAGCTGAAGTAGCATTCATTACATTTTATAAATCATTATTTTTACAAAGCTTGATATTAGTTTGCTATACCAGTAAGAAAAGGTAGCAAACGTGCATGTATCGAGTATGTGCGCTTCACAAAGAGAAAATATAAATTTTAGGGCAAAATTAGTGAATAATCTAAGGCCTGATAAGGGATTTAGGGCTCTTTTTAGACATATGATTGGTAACAACCCACTCTGAACAGTGATCCTGCCATCTGCAAAAACAGTCCTGCACTCAGACCTACTAAAAAGCACAACAATTTCATAATCTCTCTCTTTCAGTAACTTGCCTGGGATATTCCTGTGCATTTCCAAAGATAATAAAATTGCTGTATTTACAATGCAGACTGATAGTATCCTAGAGTTTGGTGAAGTGGTTTGAGCAGATGCACATATTATTCCAGTGTTTTCTGGCTAGAAATATGTTCTTGTGTTTTATCCTTTTGAGTCCAGTGCTTTGTGAAGTGTCTGATTTTTTGTGTGAGAGCACTACCTTCACAGGAAATCCTAAAAGTCAGATTTATGGATTATAATTCAGTTACCATTTGACCAGCATTTCTGTATGACCAGAGTCAAGCCAGAGTTCTGCTGATCTCACGGGCTGATGGGATGCCAGCAATCCCATCATGAGTGCCTACATTTCTCCTTCCAAACGGCCAAAAATTTCAGCTGGAAAAAAACCCTAACTGTGTCATTTAGAAATATCTGAATGTTCCATATCCAAAATTCATGAGTTTGTGTTATTTAAAACCTTTTCTTCTAAGTCACCATCATTCTTGAAAGCTTTAAGTCATGAAAGTATGTACAGTAAAGTGAGGAAAACAACAAACAGATGCAACTGGATGAAAAAAAAGAAGAAAAAATTTACCAACTTAAAAAATTTACCAGAGAGATAAATTTAGCTCAATTCAGACTATAAAGGAGTGCTCCTTTTTATCTTTATAACATATAGATCTCAAGCTTAACCCACTCAGTTGTAGTGAACAGTCATATGTTCACAGTGCTTATAGATACACATGGTCAAAGTGTGAGGCTAGAAGTACTTAGGCAGCAAATAACTGACTGATTTCTGCCTAAGTTTCCCCCAAAATCCTGGCAAGGGATATGAGGTATACTGCTGGGTGACATGGCAGAGCTTAAACAAAGGCTCTCTCTAATAGGGGCAGCACCACCCTTGCACCAGTCTATACCTGCCTCTGAAAGCATGAAGGCATAGAAGAGCTTTTTAAGTAGTTGATGAGGGAATACTAAACTTTGGACAAATCATAATTTCTTCAGTCTCACCTCCAAAGCCCAGCTGGATACATAACAGGTTGAAGAATGGAAGAGACTGCTCTGGTTTGGTCTCTGCTCACTGTGGACTATTTCCCTTATACTTTGGAAAGGATTTACAAGAAGGAAATTTAGCAGCTGGCCGGAGCTGCATTGTCACAGCAGTGGGAAATTCGGTGGGTATCATCAGATTTTTGTGAACTAATGTCAGGCTTCCTGAACTGCTGCTTTATTTGTGCCCTGTGGGAATGCAGCCAATATTGTCATGGTATTGCTGAGGCAAATCACAGAACAAAACCTGCTGATGATTTCCTCTTTCATACTCCCTATATGCCACCCTGTTGCCAGTGATTTCATGAAAGAGATATCACAGCCCATCCAGATGCACTGGACTTCTTATTTATACTTCATTACAAGGCACCCCCTGTCACCTCATCTACTTGCCTTGCCCTATTATGTATGCATGATTTCAACTGAAAAGAAAAAAAGGAAAAAGAAAAAAGATGTTCCACTTTCAAAAGGTATTCTGCATATCTGCATTCTCCGGGAGAGTTTTCCTCTTAAAAATTCCCACTTATCTTCACTAAAACCCCTTTAAAAATTGGGACTTTATTGGGGAGAATATTAATTTTAGTTCCTGTATGGTTAAAACCCAGATGTCCCAGACTGTGGAGGAACCACCCCCAAATTGTCCATTTTCCTGTCTAGTATGAGGACTTTATTTTTGCAGACTGTCACACATACAGTGCACCTGCCCTTGCTTCACATCCTGACTACCCTGGTGAAATTAAAATGCATATTTCCTTTCCTGAATTTCCTCTTGATGCCTCTCCCTCTGTGACAATTAGTTGTACTAGCTGAAGAAGCAGCCTGTGCAACAGAGAGTGACATAGAATAATGTGTCATGTCAAATATATTAAGCGTTTTAAGTCATCACAGACCTGGAGGATTTCAGACAAAAAAGAAATGATTGTTTGAATCCTAAAAAAAAGTTATAAAAAACCACAGCAAATTTGAGCTTTAGTAGTGCCTACAATTTCTGTTCAAGGTGGAGGCATGTGCACAGTTATGCCTGTAATGTTAAGAATGTAATTGTCATCAGCTTTTTAATAGCATCGTTTTGAAAGGTCAAAATTAATGTTGTGTGCTTTGGGGGTTTTTCACTCTTTTTTTTTCCTATGGACTTTGATGATGGCAGCAGGGTTGAGCCAAAAGATATCAGTAACTGCTGGTAATCACCTCTGCCAAGTGACAGTGAAGTAAGATTTTCTTTGCTTTAGCTTTATGGGCTCCTCGATTTTGCTGTGATGCTGTGTGGCTGTTGAACACCGTGCTGAGGGCTGGTGTTCAGTGGGGCTCTGGACAGCTGAACTACCTAGAGGTTCTTAACCCAAATTCATGTAGAGGTATGAAGGTCAAAGGCCTTGTGGTGTGCTAATAAATTACATGGATGGGCCAAAAACCTCCCACAATATCTTCCACTTTCTTTTTGCCGGGAAATTTGTTCCTAGAATCCACTAACAACAGCACCAGTGATACTTAGAGTAACTAGGAGACAGAACCACATTCTTACCCTTTACATTTCTTTTGGGCTGGTTTTTATGTCAGTGAATCTGCTGCTCTGATGAAGACTCATTTTTATTGCGTGATGAAACCCTAAATCTTGCCACAAAAACATTGCCTAATCACAAAAAAGAGAACCATCAGGGAGAAGGCAGTGAGAAGAAGGTCCAGTGCAGCTGTAGAAATCCAGTGGTTGTTTGGGTATGAAAATAAATTGATGTTTGAGAGAAAAGAGGATTTGTTAAATTTAGCACTATTAAGGCTGTTCCACTGGATTTCATTAACACCCTATCTTAGGTAAGAAAGAACAATTTTGTTTACCAGAAGTGTGCCCCAAAATTTCCTGCATGACCAGAAAGAATATCAGCTTTGAGAGATAAGTTTTGTACATGAAACCAAAGGAAGCAACATTTCAAGCCTTTATAAAAGTCCAGGGACTTCACACAAGGCATTTCACTATAAAGAGGAAGAGTTTGCAGCACTCATAATTTAACCTCTTTCCCAAGGACTTCTGAGGAGTCATACAGAAAATATTACTAGATGTCCTTGACTGAAGCTTAGAAGAAAAAATGTAAAGTGGTATCAGTCTGCAGAAGAGAGATCAGTCTCAACATATTGGAAACAAAGATCAGTGCTCAGTGGACTAGATTACCAGATCACAAATTACATTGTCAAAGCAAAACTGAGAGGGCAGGAGAAGTCTTAAAAATTCAGCCGATACTGAATTAAAGAGCATGAGAAATTTCTTGATTCCTGCACTGATCATAAACAAAAGTAGCATCACAAGCAAAAGCAGCAATCTTGAGACAGAGCTAAAAACATATCTTGAAAAAAGCAAAGGTTGTTGCTTCTGTAGAATATGGAGGAGGGTGAAAATATGCCTGAAATCAGGCTTCATAGAGATAAAAAATACTGTAGAAGGGCATAAATCCACATTTTAAAAAAATCAGATAGACAAAATCTAGACTAATTGTAAATCTGATAATAAAGATATGGCAACTTTCCAGTATATATGAAAATGCCACAGGGAAAAGTCCTAAAATAAATCTTTTCAGCATAAATAAAATTTTTGAAACAGGAGAAAAAGTAGAATAAAGAACACAATAAGATTATGTACATATAACTGTGCTGAAGAGAATACAGGATTCATGACCCAATATTGTCAGATGTGTGCATGCTGCATAAGGATCCTACAGTGTTCTCCCAGCAGCTGGAATGAAACTGAGTGTGAATACAGCTGCTTCTCCTCAAGATTTGCCTTCTTTGTAAAAGCAGCACTCTGAAGGGAAAGACTTCAGGAAGAATGAGAAATGCCTTCAGCTTCTTCCAATAAAGTGCAGAAGGGAAATGGAGAGCAAGGATATGTTTCCTCTAGCCCAGTCTCTGCCTGCTCAAAAATAAGTTCTCCAGGCTGAAACAAAATGGATTCATCCACAGTCAATCCTAGGAAAACGTGTAAATTAATCTCTGAAGAGAGGCACCTAGCAAACTTCCTTGAAAACAAAGGGAGCCTAGAGGACATCTCAGGTTGTGTGTCTAATATGAAGAGGAGTAAAATCAACTGGGATTGATCCCATGAAGTTTTGGAGATTCAAATCTTATGTAGGGAGCATCAAACAGCATTGGCAGAGGTTGCTGACTGGAGCAGGATGGGACCAAAGCCCACAAGTTTCTTCAGATGTACCCAAGAGGGATTCTTGCACGAATTATATTTCTGTATTAGCTTTCACTGCAAGAGGTAAGTGTAAAATAATTCCCCCATTAAGGGTTTGAAAGATTTTGATTTGAGTCAGTAGCTGTTAGAGCTCCAACTTTTTTAATGTGCTCTAGAATAAATGAAGCAACACATGAGGCTCCTTAGTTATCATGCACAAGGAACAAGCCCAGCAAATTCAGTGTTAGATGTGAGAAAATTCAAACACACCAAGACTTGGCAGTGCATACTCTTGGCACAAATGAAATTTTAACTTTTCTCTTTGGAATATCATGCAATACCACTGTCATTTCAAAAAGGGCACTTGAATAGCTTCGACCCAAATGAAACCAAATCACCTTGGTAAAGGCACCATGGTTTATTTCCCTGTCTTCCATTGGCATCAGTAAAGAGAAATTATCTTGCATGGCTGCTCTAATTATGCATGCCCACACCATGAAACTTCCCTGTCTTTTAAGCAGTATAGTTTAATTCATTGGGACATGTAAACTAATCATTTACTCGTAATGCCTTGAAAAATTCACCCTGTGCCCAAAGAATAAGTCTTATCAGCTTGCAGAGGTTACACTGTGTTTTTATAACCCCAGCCCTTTGTTAAGAACAAAACTCAACTGCACACTGCCATGAGCAAGAGCCTCCAAAGTCTAGAGCAAGGTTTCTGCACTCAGAGTCCACTGTAATGCCCCCTCCCCAAGCCTAATATGAAAGAGTTTATTTTCTATAAGTCTTTTACTGCTGTTGACTGCCCATGTCATGTCTTCATTTTAATAGCTGTGGCTTCCTCTAAGTTTATTTACTTGCCCCTGAAGCTTTAAATGAAGGACTGCTTACATTTAATTACTTTATAAGGCAGCTTGAATAGTAAATGTGCGTGTCTGTTAATTGATAGCTCCTTCTCAATGAGGCTTTGTATCTTCTCCCTGACTGTCCCTTCGGGTGCTCTGGGTAACTTCATTGTTAGGATTGCTGATTCAAATAGAAAGGGTACAGGAAATTCAGATTTGATACTGTTCAGCATAGCCCAGTAAATGTGATCCACATCTGACCTCCAGGGAGGTGTGTTCAAAGGGGAATAAACAACTGTGCTGATGACAGAAGCACAGGCATTGCATGTCTGAGGCTAGGTTTCTGTTGCCTATCCATCCTTTACAACATAATCTTTGTTTAAAATAGGGATAGGTGAATTAATCAGGTCAACTGAAGACTGAAGCAGTTAATCAGCACTCCGGAAGTATTCTCAAGGGACAACTGTCCAGCAGGAAAAACTTCAGTGTAAACTTTGCCACTAATCCAAGCAACAGTGACCCCATATGTTGTAAACCCTAGAATTGTGAAAAATTTTCAACCATGGATTGCTTTACTCAAATAGCACAAGCATCATGCTGCTACCCAGGAAACTAATAACTGCTTCTTTCTACTCCTGCCTGGGATGGGGCCCTCTCAGACATGTTTTCTACTTCCTACAGGAGTGCTCTGTCTACACTGGACCTTAGCCTGTTCAGGAGCAAACAGTATTTCTGGAGGAGGGAAGATCAGTACCGCTTGGACATAAGACAATTAATAATTTAGGACCCATGCACATGCTCAGGTTTTTGTCCAAAGCGAAATGATCTTGCTGAAACAGAAATAAGCACTATGCATTGTTTAAATGGGAACTCAATATCTGAAGATAAAGTCTTAGCTGCGAAAAGTTTGGGGAATTGTTCAGGTAGAAGCAGTGGCTGCTGAGTGATGTTTCAGGATATGACGCAGCACCCAGAGACTTGAATGAAACTTTTCATATGAAGTGCTAAAGAGATAGGCTGTGCAGTAGCAGAGACAGGCTATTTAGTATGCCTGTGACTGCTACAGGACTCAAAACGTTTTCCCTTTGGGAAAAGAAAAACAAAAATAAAACAAAGCAGAAGTTTCTGGACATGTCACACTTACAGACAAGCAAGTATACATGGGTTATTCTTGTTGGCTGAAGTTTTGCACTGAATGCTTGATAGGAATACTCTAGGAAAATCAGCAGTGCAAATATAAACCTTACAACACTATCCAGATGACCGAAACTACCATTTCACTTAGAAAGCCTATTATGCGTTCCTTGTGTTATTCCAATTGATATAAAACCAACATTGTGCTAGGCACTACATTAGAGAGTATTCAAAGGCAGTTGTCCAAAGTTGTTTGGGCGATTGGCATAAATTGCACTCTTAAACAAAAAGGAAAAGCTTGCTCTTTGTGTCATAATACAAGAAATAGACTGGAAATTATGTCCTTATAATGTGATCATAAGCTCCAAATACATGGCAGTGTATCCATGAAGTTTTGGAACTTGTTTGCTTTACTCTGCAAGTATATAGAGATTTATGTAGCACCCTTGCTTGTACTGAGTGTAACATGAAATATTTCTGGTTTGCTGGAGCAACTGATAAACAATACCAAGCTTTCATTTGTATATCAAGATTTTCAGTCTTCTATGCTCATGTACAGAAAATTATTACCGCATAAGGATTTAACCAGACAACATTTTCAAGCAAAAGCAGACATACATTCTTGCCAGAGATCAAGACTGGTCAGAAACACATTCACAGTTAATTTTATTATTCTTTATAAACCTTCTGCAAGTCAGATGAATTGCCAGGCAGGTTTCTGTTACTCTTTTAAAAAAAAAACCACTGTTCTTCAAAAGCTATCTTTTTGCTTTGTAGTTTCAGTGGAGATAAAACAACTGTGCACATCTGTGCTTTTCTAGTTACTGTATTTATTTGTTTTGTTCTTGCATTTCTTCCTTATTCTTTGCATATCTTCCTGAATAGTGTTAGAATTTGCTGAGCTCAAACAAACTCTTCCTGGCTCCTTGTCTTTCTCTGTTTATCCTTTTCATATGACCTTGGCATATTTTCTTCTCTGTTATCATTCCTAAATATTGTTTTCTCTTTCAGGTTCAACTTTTCTGACTTCTTTGCTCCCATCATCACTTTTATGATTCTTATTTTAAAGCCCAACATAAAAATCTTTGCTTGCTGTTTTATGTCTCTGTCTTCCCTTTCCTTCTTGTAAAAACACTGACTCTTTTCTCGGGAAGCTGTTAGGTGTCATTTATTTTCCCTTTATTTCCCCTACACTACAGCTTTAGATAACAGAGGATATGTAACAAAATATACATGGTTTTGAAACAACTACATACAACTGAATTAAAATTACAACACAAAAACGAGGGAAAATAGATTCTAGTGAACTACATGACAAAGGGCAGATGCTGTTCGCTTGTTTTGGTACTGGACCTTGCTGAGATCTAACTGTGTTGGTCTAGCGTTATAGACAGGAGGCTTTGCAGTGTTCAGCCCTTAGAGCTTAGGATTTTAGATGTTCTGCTGACAATCTTTCTTTCATCTACTCTGGTTTCCACCCTCTGGTTTCTGAGCTGCAGCTATCGCTCAGCCTTTCATTTTACACAGAATATGATAAAAAAAGGATTTCTGACATCACAAAGCACAGTCACAATAAATAACAGGCATTGTCTACTCAGTAAGAAAACACCAGAAGTTTTTAAATTCATTCATTCCAGTGGCAAATGCCTTATCATAATGCATCATCATCCCCAGAATATATCTTTATCAGAAAGTTAATTCTAAGATAGTACCATTTCTTTTGTTATCAGTGATCATGTCTGGATAAATGAAACAGAATATTTCAAGTGAATATTCAGCATTTGCAAGCATGTGTTCCAATTATTTTCTACCATTAATTTTTTGAATATCAATCATTAGAAATGGTGAAAAATAGATAGTCAGATTGGAGGAAAAAACATGTTATATGAGGTGGGATTTGCTTTTTTTTTGGGGGGGGGGGTGTTTTTTGGTTTGGGGGGAGTTGTTTTGTTTTGTTTTGTTTTGTTTTTTAAATGTTATTTTCAACAACTAGATGAACTTAAGTAGGACCTAGAGCTCAAACTGTCACTTGACCTCCATTAAGACCCTATTCTCCAAGTGGGCCCACATGAGTGTATAAAAAATGGCAATTGAACAACACAAACTCTAAAGCTCAGCATCATGAAAAACACTCAAAATATCGCTGCTTGAAGAGTAAGCATTAAGCAAGATTTTTAAAAGAGCATTAATTCATTAATATTTTCTGTAATCTAATACTTTCTCATAACCAACAGATCAAATATTACACTTTGCAAACTGCTCCACTTCCTGAATGAATCATTACATGAAATCATGCAAGCTGGTGCACTTCATAAGCTCTTAAACTTTAACTTTCACAGTATTATGCAGTGATTGTTTAATGCAAAAAAGAGAACATTTTTACTTAGAAAGCCTGCACCCATTCCCTAACTGCTGTACATCACTCAGCATTGACTATCCAGGATAACTGCCCAAACTATTAGGAGGGAAGGTTGCATCTGTTTTCAGGTTCTTTTTTCTGGTCAAAAGTGTCTTCCAGGCTTTGCTGCACAAAGTGGAAAAAAAGAAAAGGCAAAATGTCCTTTAATGCAGACCAGCACCTTTCTGAAAAGCAGACAGCCTGATGGGTATGCAGCTCTTTTGGGTAATAAAAGTTTAGTATTCATCTGCATTTTCAGCACTCTGTGGGACCATGCACACTTCACAGGCATTTGATTCTCTCATGTGTTAGGGGGTTACCTGGTACATGTTGCCATGAGAATCTTTTGGGAACTTGCACAGATGAGTACTGATTTCATGACCAGGTTTAGCTGTGACAAGATAGGTGCCTTATTCGAACAAATCCGTCTTTACTTTCCATGTATTATCGTCTTGTGACTTAATCCTCTCCAGAGTCCCATGTTTCTTCCTTTTTTTCCATGGTGATTGGTATTTCCTGGTGCAGGAATTTCAATTGCTGTATTCTCTGTTTCCTTGAAGGCCTTCCTTGAGGAGTAAAAGCTCACTCTGTATACAATGAACGACTCATTTACCTCAGTTGAGCTGTACTTCTTTGTGCCAGCTGAGGACCTGACATACCTTTAAAAGAAGTATAAGTTGACAGAAGGCAGTCTTTTAACAAAAAAATAATAAAATTGTTTGTTACCTATCTGTAGACTGATAAGTTCTTTCATTTCTGCAACTGACATCTAAACATCTGAATTCAACACCCAGAGATAACGTAGGCAGTGATACTAAAAGACTTTATGTACTCCAAGTAGTCCCCTGGCATAAATCTTTGAAGGCTCAGAGCCCTAACAAATACAAATGATGTACATGTATTGGTTCATAAATTCTGTTTATTACATCTTTGGCTGCCCTCTATTTGTTTTCTATACTCTACTCTGCATGCTGATAAAAATGTTCCCTTACAGCTTGTGCCTACTTTGGTCCATTTTTTGCTATAACAAACTAAAATACCAGAATAGGTTTGGTAGCAGCAATTTTTTTGAGTTTTTTCTTTGCAATGACAACAAACACATACTAATGAATAGTCAAGTAAGCAGACATAAATAATTAACTAACAGATTTTCTTATTATTTTTAGAACATGCTAATTCTGGCTGGATTCTGGCATATAGAACAAGGGAATGTTTTGTAAAATCCCCTGGTGTATTACAGAAATGTTACAGAAATGTTACCTTTTTTCTCTTCCCACTCAACTTTCAGATTCCTATTCCCTCTTGATGAGCAAGACAACAAAGTCAACCTACCACAGCAGAATTTGAACCAATGGTCAATTAGCCATTCAGCTTCAATTTAAAACTAAATTGCTTTCCAAAATAATTTTGTATCTTTCCTGAATTTCTTGCATGAATTTTTCCTTTAAAAGAAAGGAAGGTCATTTAATTAAACACCACAAGTTTTCTTTCCAGGTTCTTGTCTTTTTCTTTTTTTTTGGATATGATCTTACAGTGGTAACTGGCAAGCAATCCTGCTTCAATAAATCAAAAAGCACAGCTGGGTGCCAAAAGAAAACACTTACAATGAGTGTCTCCTATTGAAGCCACATGATTTTAACTGATATTGACAAGCAGTACATTATATCTTGGTTGAGAAAATTTAGTTAATATTGAATCACACACCAAAAAAATAAAAATAAAAAAATTAGAGAACCCAATACTCTGGAGGTGACAATTTTTCTACCTTCACACACTCTAACAATTACCCAAAGGAATGCATTTGAGGATAGAGTGAGCAAGACACACAATATTTAATAATGCTGGACTGCAACTCTGACCGGCTGTTGTGATTTTCTTTTCAAACCTCAGCGTGTCTTTCATTCACGAGTGTTTTATACACTTTGGAAAATAAGAGATGGTTGAATATATGACATCATTGCTGCTAACACCAGGAAACAAAAGAGGCACATTTACATGAGAAAGGTGGCTTTTCTGCGGCAGTGAAGGGAGGGAGGGTCATAGGTTCATTCCTCTGTTTGCAGGCTATGGATAGTGCTATAGGCTTACCATGCCTTACACTGCCGGGCTCACAGTCAGCAGAAACAGCACTGAGCCCATTGCTGACTACAAAAAGACCATTATCCCCTAATAACAGTTGTGCTGTCTGTGACTTTTGCATTGCACTAGGAGTTCGCTTCATGTTCAATGGCTCTCTGAGAGAAGAACAAACCAGTCTGCCTCTTCTTTGTACGGGTTTGTTCTGCGAGGGCAAGGCACCAAGAACAGGGGAAGTTGTTTCGTGACTGCTGCTGTCAGCAAGTCTTCCCCATACAGTTACTGACTTAATTTGACCTCTTTATGGCAGTAAAAGCCATGCACATGCTGTGCAGAAATTAAAAGACAAGGCATTGGATCACAGGAGTTCTTCAAAATCCCCACAAAGACCCCAAATTAATTCCAATACATTGTTTCCTGCAGCTGAAGAGGTCCATAGTATAAATGAGCCTACATTACCAGGGGGCATTTTGACAATTAAAGCATATTGTAGATCTAGAGTTTTCTTTGAGTGTACTTCATCCAACACAGAATTTTTGGCACATACAATAGCCTTGGGCAAAAACAAACAAACAAACAAACACACGCAAAAAAAACCCCAACAAAACCTTAGAATCTTGCTTTTGGTTTGAGAAAAGAAGTAATGATCTGAGATTACAAAGTTATGGATGTCTGGAAGTCTTTTTACATCACACAACATGCTCTTCTTAATTTCAGGGAGAAAGTGGAAAGTGTGCTGTTCCTCATCATGACTTTCGAGACCAGCAGGAAGAAGAGTACTTTTGGAGATACATTGCAGGCTCAGGAAGAATGTTACCTGGAAATAAGCAAAATAAGCCACCCACTCCCTTTCAGAAACATCAGTGTGATTCAGTGTTGTACAAGGTATATACAAGTGAAATTGCGAAGAGGTACATCTAGGCTTTTTCCATAAAGCGAAATAGTTAACAGGAAGGACTACAGATCCTCATGAAATCATAGATAACTCCAGTGCTATTTCTTTATACAGATGTTGAATAGACAGGACTCTTAAAGTTCAAATCAAGTAGCTTTAAACCATCAAAAGACTAATCTCTTCTTCCTGCTAACCCTCACATGCTGGAAATATCTGTCTCTTATTTGCCAACAAAATGCCAAAGGCTTTACCTAACATTTGTAATAGATAGCTGACCACAGCGCAGCCCAGAAACTGCTGCATCAGTAAAGTACTCTGAAAGGGACACTGTCATCTTAAACCAACAATGGCTGTACCCAAATTAAGGGGCACAGTAATATTCTACTCTAGTGTCTCAATGAAATAACATCAGCAATTCCCCTCTATGCACAGAAATCCCAAATGGGCAACAAAATCCCCTTGCTTTACCATTGCACCTGAGGTGACCCTGCCACAACAAATCAGCACAACTTATCATTGTTGGATTCATAAACAGCAGACAGACTGTTTCACAGAGCAGGATATTTATATACCCAATGTGCTTGACAGGATGCTCAAAAGAGCAGATGAGCACAGCATTCAAAAAACACTGGGTATGTTTGTGCGATATGCCTGTGTATGTAGCCAACTCAAAACACTGTTCTCTTGAACTCAGACAGTTTCCAATATCAATTTATCCATTTATTTATTTATTTATTTTAGTGACTATTTGACATTCCCTCTTAAGCTTAGAAAATTAAGCCTCCTGCTTCATCATTCAACTGCCTCCCTGCCATATGGTTGCTCTGATTCATCCCAGCTATCAGCTGGTACAGTTCAGGGATGTTTAAAGTTTTACCATATTTAAGGGCAGGACAATTTATATATTGCTCATCTTTTTGATATTCTGGACTTGGATGTGCCAACTAACAACACTCATCACTGTCTGAATTAATGATATCCTTTTTTTCTTTCAGACAACTAGGCAAGGCAGGAAGTGGGAAGGGGAAAAAGTATTTTAATTCCAATTCTCCTATGCCCAAGGCTGTGAAACCTGTAAATATAATGCAGTGTACTTTCTCTGTTGCAAATTTAGCCCAATTCCCTCACAGCACGTTCAGATACATTAAGAAAAAATAGACCACATTGTGTACAAGTGATTTAAGCTGCAACTGCTGGGCTTTGGTGTTATATTTATTCCCTGAAAGGTTTATCCAAATGTGTTTGAAATGTAGAAAATTGATGACATTAGACAGCATTATACACTGGCCTGCTTTTTAAGTACCAAAAAATCGTTCAAACAAATAGCTCTACAGAGGGAAACGCAGGCAGGAAAAGCATTTTTATAAAGGCACGAGACAGGGCATTCCCACTATGGAGCCTATTCCCACACTTTCTCTATTCCCCAGAGACAAGAAGACACTTGTCTGGCAAGTCTCAAATCTCAAAGCCCAGAACCAATGCTATCACGAAGGCCATCACCAATATCCCCATGTTAGCAGCAACTAACAGATAGACCTATCTTTGTATCCACAGCTGCTCCAGATAAATGTTGTGCACATCTGCCAGCCACAAAATAAACAAAAAATCAAAATACAGTTTACTCAACTCATTACAGCAACATCAAGCTGGCAATATTGGGCTTTTTCTCAGTCACTAAACAAACCAGAGAGAAGAAGGAGTAAGATGGATCAGAATCGAACAAATAAGTGCAATCACTGGAAAAACAATGTGTGTTTTCACTCTATTTAAAAGCATAGGCCACAGAGAGCTTTTTCCAATTTAATGAATTGTTTTCATGTTCAGAAATATTTGCAAAAGAAATAAATTTAATTTCTGATGGTTAAAGTCTGTTTTAATGGTGGGACTGATAAATACTGTGCAACATATACACAATACTTTTTGCATATGTTTGAGCATTTAAAAGATTGGGATTTGGATTAGATTATCTCCAGAGGTCCCTTCTAACCCTAACTATTCTGTGATCCTGTGACCTGCATATGTTAAATTTCATCTTATATAATTGACTCTAAAAGAGTGTTCCTAAGCCAGACAAGATTTGAACTGGAGAGAGGTTTGTTTCCTGGTGTATTTTTTTTTTTTTTTAATTACTGGTATAGTCAAAACAGACAATCTTTCAGGTATACAGACTCTTCTTCAAGCTTGAAAGAAAACCAGATGTCTTTGTAGTTACATGGAGGCTGAGAATAACTACTTTGAATTTGTTAATCAGTTAGATCATTTGAGAGAAAACGCAGCAGGTATCTCAGAAACACCTGCAATAAAACAGATTATATGTATCTCCTGCTAGAAAATGAGGGAGGTGATTGATCATCAATTGTACTTGCAAGAATTAGGGGTCATGGAAATGAGAAGTGCTATAATACTAGTATTTCTCTAATCAACTTTTTTTTTTCCAATAGTATTATGAGTTTTAGTTCCCAGGTACTTATTCTGAAGCATTTCTCAGGTTTCCCTTGAAGATAAGAACTGAAAAGGCAAAAATTAAATGAAGGGTTTGTAAGAAATATTCTTTCTCAGATCTTTGAGCATGTCTATTTTCCATCAATTTTTCACTCATTCTGATGTCTATTGATTGGTTGGTTTCACACATGCAATTTCCTTGTGGATGTTCAATGTGCTTGCTAAAGTATATTACACATGGGAAGTGTAAGCTCCAAGTCTTGTAATGATCCAATGGAGAACAAGGTATTGTAAGAGTGGAGATGTGTGGGCAGTCCTTACATGTGGTGTTCATGTGTTATGGATCTGTTTATATGTGTTTGTCCATCAAAGTGCTGCTATAGTGTTTAATAAAGATCCACACTGAGAGCTGGAGGGCTGTTGAAGGAACTGCCTCTTGGCAGGGGAACACTTAATGCATTTGTGGCAGACTTAAGGGAAAGACTCCAGATGATAAAGGTGTCATTTATATAATCTGAGGTACAGCATAAGTATAAGCAGGAGCATGATGGAATAGACATTTAAAATATCTTTTTCAAGGTGGCTCATTGTGAAATTAACATATTGAAAAATCCTCTGCATGAGGCAGCTGTGCCCTCACTGTCAGATAGGGAAAGTGAAGTTATGTGTGAAAATGAAAAGAAGTTGACTGATTTTGATTTCTGAGGATTACTCTCCATGTTGTACATACTCAGGGTAGTCTTGGAGGCTTCCATAATGTGTGGTGTTGGTATGTGAACAGGTAACATCTGTCAAAACTAGGCTGGTGCTCGTGAAGTTGGGCTTAAGTTGTGTGGTTTATGAAGGAAGTCTTCTCTATCCCACAGCCAGGAGATGCAGCATCTCCTTCAAGTTCCATCACCTTGTTCAATGTAGTCTTTGTGAATCAAGACATTATAGATCTTTGTCTGTGGGCTTACTCACCATGTAAGGACTGTGTTTTAAGCACTGCTAAGGGTGGTTTGCAGAAAGAGGCTGTGATGTCACATTTTTCTGCTGAATATTTAAATAGTCATTCTTATCCTAAAGTAGTTATTCTAGCTGCCCTAGGTGGGATTTTGGCTAAGCTTGTCAACCAGACTCCTTCTTTAGATGGTGGAGATATTTCCCTGCAGAGGCAGACCATGCCATTTTGTGTAAGGCAGGTGGGAAGTACCATCTGAAGATACCCATGGTACCCCCTTAGCTGCCTGTAGTTAATACAAGGACTCAGTTTTCTTATCAAACATTCTCTTTCTAGTCAGCTTCTTCACAAAAAAAAAAAAAAAAAAAAAAGAACAGTTGTTCCTTTACAGGGTGAGATTGACAGGTTTCTTTTTCCAGCCTATTGGCATGAAAATGCTTAACGGCTATTCCTAGAAGCTACACATGTAGGGTATTTCACAAGAAGAGGCATTTGTTCAATAATTTCTGATTAAAAAAAAAAGCTCTCAACTCTCAAAAATTCACCAGAAGGGGAACTGAGGAAGAAACTGACTCAAAAAATGCAGGAGTAAACTCCTGGAGCTCAGCAGTTTTTATTGTTCCAGAAGAGTGAATGTTTCCAACAGCAATCTTGGATGAGCTGGCCAAGCCATCCACAAATATTTACTAAAGATGTGTGAGCTGGCACTGGTGTTTGGGAGTCAGTCTCTATCCAGATGGTCTTGCTTTAATCACTGGACCAGGACTGTTGAATTTCTCTTAGTTTACAGCAGCTAGAATCAAAATAGGACAATATATGTTTCCTGCTCATTTTTACATCCAGGCTATCTATTCCTGTTCTTGCAGCCTTGGCTTCATTATTCCTGTTTCAGCAGCTTCCTAGCCAAGAGCTTCCTCTTCTGATGGTCTCTTGGGATGGAACAAAAGGAGTGGGCATCTAAGCACCAGCAGCTCAACCACAACACTGTTATCCATGACAGATTATGGCAGTCTTACTCCTACAAAGTACTGGCACCACGCACTGTCTAGCTCTGCTCTGTTGTCCTGTCTGTACAATCTGACTGATTGAAGCATTGCCCAGTCTTGGAGTTATTAGCTGTCCACTGCCTAATTTGTGGCGAGCTTGCCTCTTTATGTCTTGGAATATCCTTAGACCATTCACAAACAGCCTAGATATCCCTCGACTGTGCAGCTCCACTTAAGCCAGTGTTTGTTGACAGCTACCACCAGAAGCAGAAGTTGAGAAGAGAAATATAGCTCAAACCTCTTGATGTTAAGTCATTTATTCCCTCTGTCCTGGGGGGGAAAGAGCACCCGACCTGGGCAGAGTCAGTGAGGTAAGAGAGTGGGGCTTTCCATCCTGCTGGTTTTATCACAGACAGGGGGAAAGGGGATACCAGGGGCGGAGATGGGACAAACAACCAACCAGATCAGAGCCCGGGCGGCTTCAACCTAAGGTAGACCTGACTCAGTCACATGGCAGGGACCCGGCCGAGGGGGGGAGGCCCAGGGGGATCCACCGCAACAGCCCAGCAGTCCTTTTCAGCCATTTCAGGCTTTCTGCAGGTTCAGACAGTATCTCATATACCTAAACTGCATGTTTCAGATTTTCCTGATAAAATAAGAAAAAACCTGACTGTTTTGCTTTCAAGAGAGGGTGAGTTGAAGAAAGACATGTAACCTTAGGAACTGCAAGGCTTCTGAAGGACCTACAGTTTATCTCAACCCATCTCAGCAGATCATAATCTTTTTCCAGTGACCATTTCTTTAAAAACCTGAGATGCTCTGATGGTAGCAATGTCAAAGTAACCTCATTCAACTTAATCTGCACCAAATGCTTCCTAAATATGGCTAACCACAAAGAAATTTTGCCAATTAATCTCACTATCAATGATCAAACTGCTAACATAGCAAGGTATTTTAGTTCATTAACAGTGAATATGATACTAATAAGTACCTCAGGGAATTAATCCAAGCACTGCATTGTATTAGGGTACTTGCTGCACTTTGAACAGTCTGGTGAACATGTATTTCATGCAGTCAATGCAGCAGTGCAATGGCCCCAGATTGAAAACTGGCTACATCTTTGGTCCTTCTCTTTTTGTTGACTACAAAATACTGTCAGGTCTGTGCAAAAATCTGCTGAACACAAGCAAAAAAAGGTAGCTGGGTGCTAATAAGAAAGGCTCAAAAGTCTGTTAATATAAAATCCAGAAGTTTCTTACTAAAGAATTTAGAAGTAGTCTCAAAGCTAGCACCAGCTGCCAGTGCTGCTATGCCATGATTGTTTAGGTGCTGTGGTAACAGACAATGCAAAAAACACTGAGTTAAGTTTTACAATACTTCACTTCATTTGACCATTACATTTACTTTTAACTCATATGCACCTACCAGCGGATGTTTCAGATTAAAGCTCCAATGAACTCGAAATCTGAAAAAAACTTTAGCTAAAACATCCATGCTTCACCCAGTCGATACAGAAATGAAGCATACACTGCTAGTCTATGCATTAGCTCCTAGTCATTACCACCCCCTTTTTCCTCAGACCCAAACATAGCTTTTTTCATAGGTTTAAAGAAACCTCACTAGAAGTTTTGACAAGTGAGTGTGAAAGAAGGCATGATTCCAAGATTGGGTCAAACAGGTCATGAAGACCTAAGAATTGTCCTGCCACTGTTCCACTAGCAAAAAATAATATATAGATTGTAAAAGTTTAAAAAAAAGCCCAAACAAACAATAAAATTTCGCACATTCTTCCCTAGGTACACAGATAGTAACACTTGTGTGACATGTAAGGATTGCACATATGTCAGATGTTCTGTATAAGGCAAACTATGAGTTAAATAATTATCTAACACCTCACCTTTTAGTACCTGAAACTAACCCCATCATTCCTTTAGCTCTGCCTCTGGGGAGTAAAGAAAGGCTCTTATTCAGTGTTAACAAAACAAGAGCTACTAGGGTAGTCCTCCAACAGGACTGAATAAACATATCAGCAATGCAGTTGGGTAGCAGCAACAATTTAAATTAGATAAATGTGAAGTGATATGGAGTGCAAGAAAAAGCCTAATTATTTTTCACACACTGCTGGGATCTAAATTACCTAGAGATCTAAATTACCTAGAGTATTTCAGGAACAGATCTAGCACTTATCGTTAGCAGGCCGGCGTGCTGCTGAGATTTCCAAACAAGGAAGTGATTGCACAAAATTATAAAAACTGCAAGCATTGCTGAAAGAAATACTAGAATAGACTAGGATTTTATAATTTGGTGATACTTTTTCCTCTCCCTTACTACTGTGCAAGAGGTAGTCTCTCTCAAGTTCAAACTCCTGTGTGCCACAGATGGAAAAGTTTTATACGGACGGGGATAAGGGAGTGGAAGAGAGATCAAATATTGAGAACAATTAAAATAACCAAGGCTATTTAGTTTAGAAAGGAAGAGTTTCAGAACGATGACCCAAAATAATGAATAGTTTAGGGGAAAGAGATCTGGTATTCCACCATAGCCATTCCCAGCCTCGTAACACAATTACAAGAGACAAGTTGATTAAACTGACAGGCAGAAAACGTGAAATGAACAGAAGGGAAAGTGTTTTAAACTAGCACATTATCAGTTTATGGAATTCAATGTCATGGGAAATTGTTGAGGAAAAGAATTTAACAGGATTTTAAGAGGGTTGAGTTATTTATATTGACAAGTAAAACTTTCATGCCTACATGAAGTTAAGTCAAGAGTGTAAGGGGCTTTAACCCTTCAGGCAGTAGGAAGTTGTAGGTGGGGCTTGCAAAGAGGCATTGGGATGCATGAAGGCAAAAGGAATGCTCCATCCTAGGAATTTCAGAGAGAGCAGAGTGCCTGTTAGGCCAGCCTTCACATTCATAGAATTTGGTGAGGAAGGAAGAGGAAAGAGGGCACTCTGGCATTTGCTCAGATTTTGATTGTGGTCAGGATAACATCTAAAATCCATGTGAGTTCTTCCTAAAACATCAAAACTCCAGTGTTATTTAATACACCAAAACTCATTGGACACAGGGTTGCAGGCTTTTGCTTGCCTGCAAAAGCTGGACACCTGCTCACTGCAGTGCTGTCCCTCCCTGCTCTTTCCTCAAGGAATGATCATGTGTGCTCAGCTAAAGTACTGCTACAGTGCTTTAGTACACACTATGAAGACTGGACACCTAGACTATTTTCTTTTCAAATGTTTTGCAGTCTTTTAAGATAACAACAATGAGAAAAGATAATGAAAGTATTGCACAGTATCTCCCATTCCCTTAATCCAAATGAAGTTACATGTTATTACACAAATCATATTATACTTATTTGAATGGGACACTTTTAATAAGGAAGCATTCATAGGGAAACAACATTATTGCTGCTTGAAGACACGTGACTTACTGAATTGAAATGTTTGGGCATTTTTTTAAACCAGTTGAAACTAAGGACATTACCAGGCTTAGAAATCCTACCAGGCAGTGTGGATTGCACCACTAGCTGCCTAAATACCTTAGCACTGTGTTGTTTTGGTTCTCAAGAGTTATTTAATTGTCTAATTCCCAGTGACACTGTTAAAATCAAAGGTGCCTACAATGAAGATTCATGTTTCCTGTAGTTCAAGGATAATATTGTCAAGCCCAGTAGGCATACCCACTGCATACACCCTCTTCCATATCTGCTGCATCTCAAAATGGTACTTGTTTTTCCCATATTTGCTGTGAACTTAGGTGTGGATTTAACTCCCAGTGAAACCAGCAAGGCCTAAACTCTGACCTCAGGTTAAACACATGCAAATGGATTCTGAATGAGATGAGAGAATGGAGTTATGATGTTATGACATTACAGGGGGATAACTACATAGGTAGTACCAACCAGTAGGTTTGTGGGTTTTCATTTGTGTCTCCAAATTGTTTGGTGCATTGTGAAAATGTCCCTTTTAAGAGCTCTGGAGAAGCATATTTCCCCTGTTTTTCAAGAGACTGCTTTCATCAGTTCCTGCAGAGTTTCTCTAACTAAATCAGTGCCTCATTTTAATACATTTGACACAATAATGCTCTGCAGCTGCACACAGGAGGCACAGATAAACAGAGCAGTAAATTAACAGGCCTCTGAAAACATCCTAGCTAAAATTCTTGTCAGATTTTCTCAGTTACAAAATAAGAAAAAGGTAAAAAAAATCTCTAAAACCCTAATAAAATATCCATCAGTGCTTTATCATGCATTTAAAATTCAGATCCAAACAGGTTTTGTTTTTTTATCCCTTCTGACTTTCTCAAAGGCATTTAATTCATATTTAACCCTTCTGATATTCATTTCAAGGGACAAGTTAACAAGACTTGGCACAGTTCTGAATGACAGGGAAACAGGCTTATAATGCTCATCTTTACATCTACTTGCTGACTGCTCAGAAAAAAAATTGTGGCGTGTTAAACAATTAAAATCCACCTACAGGTAAGATATGAGCTTGTGCCAAGGTTGAGGTTGCAACTGAAATAACATTCTTATATTTAAATATCCTGTTTTATATCACTTGAAAGATTATGTTTCTGACCTAAACCCATCCACTGTCTTTGGTATGCTGCTAGATGTTTCCCAGTCAGGCCTAGTAAGGCCTGACTTCTAAGTCTGAAGTCCTTCAGGGTGACAAGCGCTATGGTAAATCCATTTTATAGTAAGAAACTAATTTTTATTAAATTTAGTTAGGAAATTGTGTGAGGAAACTTTTTTCCGCTTAAAATATCTTTTTAATGAAAACTTGCACTAATTGCATTTTTAATCAAAGTGCATCAGGTTTACAGCAAAAGCCTCATTTATTTCAGTTGCAATTGGCTATGAAAACAAAATGTATCACTTTTTCTTTTTCAAAGAGGGAAAACATTACTTCCTAGCTATTTCTAAATTTGCTCCTAGTCTAATAAGGAAAGTACAAAAGAAACAAAAGCCAAGAAAATATAAAGTTTAGTGTTGTAATGGGGAATCCTTACAAGTATAAGACAGCAATGAACTTGGAAGGAAAGATGAAGTGATATTTTTTTAGATGTTCAGAGATGATTTATTCCTCCAGCCTGCAGGGCTGGAGTTCCCAGGCAGACCCAGTCATCGGACCCTGCTCTCTTCCCCAGGCCCGGGCACACAAACCAACAATCAGGAACAGGCATGGGGCACACGTGACATGGGAGCAGGGACAGATCCGTACACTGCAGGGTCCCTCCCCCCAGGACTTCATGGTGCCTCTCGCACCTCCACAATTCACTCTTTCTTTTTAAACAAAGAACATTGGAAACAGTTGGATGAACAACAAAACAATTTCAAAGGAAAGGAAGCCACTATCTTGAGTACCCGAATGTCCAAACAGATTTTCTTTGGAGTATCAGAAGGGAGACAGGACTTGAGCATGCTTCAGATGGAAACTGAGTGAGGAGAGGGTTTTTTCCTTTCTGTACCTGTTGGAATCTTGGAAAATTACAATTAATTTCTTCCCTCCCTCCTTTTCATCCCCTCCCATCGGCATTGCAAAGGGGTTGATGGCAAATGGAAAAGCCTGGTTTTGTGAGGGAAACCAAAAAGGGAAATTTGGGCTGGGCATATATGGGGGATAAAGGGGCATGGGATAAAAGGGGTAGGTGGCATAGGGGAAAGGATAGGGATTATGGGGATATTGTCCAGCATATCTACTACCTTGCACAGGAGCACCCCCAGGGCCTGTAACACATGCTGCCTGAGGGCCCCTTCTTCCTTGCACAATTTTAAAATCTACTCTTTCTCCTTCTTCTAAGCTTGGAACATCACTTTCTGGGTTATTTTTCACAATAGCAGATTTATGGACAAAAATACTTTCTCCTATATCATTTTTCAATAAGAAGCCATAATTTTTCTTT
Source organism: Lanius collurio (assembly GCA_020086605.1). Classification (NCBI taxonomy): domain Eukaryota; kingdom Metazoa; phylum Chordata; class Aves; order Passeriformes; family Laniidae; genus Lanius; species Lanius collurio. The sequence goes on along the minus strand of JACBWW010000015.1, from coordinate 25,725,204 downwards.
ACATTATACCATTTGACAGTTCCAAAAACCTTAGCTGCAAAAACTTTTTCATTTTTCTGAGTTCCTTTGATCTTGCTTTCACTTTCAGTTTTTCTTGCTCTCGCACTGAAGCTGCTGCAGCCAGGACCGTCAGGACCAGGGCCACCAGTGCATTCCTGCCATGGGGTTCTGACTCCTTGGGATCGCGTGTGGGGCCACGTGGGTCTGGTCTGGCTGTGCTGCTGCAGTCCGCCACTGCCGGCTGCTCCGCCTTCAGCCACTTCTGCACCGCTGCTGGGCATTGTGCTTGCTTCTCCTCTGGAGCTCCGTGTGACTGCTGCTCCACGCTTTCCGGGCATTCATGCAGCCGTGCCCTGTGAGGTGTTTGTGTGCACTGCTTTGTACCGCCGGCGCTGCCACCGCTGCTGCTGCTGTCGGCTACAGACGTGTCGCTGCTGGGCACTAGCGCGGTTGCCTTCTCGCCCCCATGCCGCTCCGGCTTGGCTCAGTGTGGCTCACTGCGGTCACCATAGCAACTGCCACAATCACCACTGCCTTTCTTGGTGTGAGGCTCAGGCTCAGACCGTTGCTTTCCATGCGGTGCAGGGCGGCCATCACCAGGTCACGCCTAGGCCGCCACCGCCCTTCGCCGCTGCCCTCGCTGCTCACACCTCTGCTCTAGCGGCTTGCTTTTTATGTTTTTCAGCAGCTATTTCTACTAGTTGTCCTTCTTTATTCACTGTAAGAATACCTCAGAGACCCCTAGGAATGTACTCTCGCATCCAGAGTCTTTGTCATCGCTCTCTCACCCACTGTCCCTCGGGAGTGCACTCCGATACAGGGATGGGGTCTGCTCTACGGCTTTTGCTTTTAGGAGTGCTGGGCGCCTCCACGGCAGGCACCTCAGCCACAGGCACCTCTGTGTTACTGGGACCGAGTATGTGCTTCATGAGAGCATCTTCAATTGCAAAAGGTGCTAATATCAATTCTACTACCATTTCACTTCTTGACTTGATCATTATCAACTCATCGGTTTCTTTCCAAAAATTGTCCCCTCTAGTCACAGGATAACCAACATCAAAAATTAAGTCTCAAGTGACATAAAAGAAATTTTTGAAAAGCCAGTTAAAAAAGTGTTCTAAATGTCCTGGGTCCAGTTTTGCATTTTGTTTCGCTAGTATTTCTTCCACTTCCAAGTACATTTTTTTCTGTGTCTCAGTTAGCCACAACTCCTCTGATTTTTCCATCTGGTAAGAAAGTACAGCCAAAAACAAGACAATAAGAAAGTTCAATTACTCACAATTCACATTGGTGTACTCCGGACCTTTAGAAATCGTTTTCAGGGATTGAATGTCCACAATTCTCCACCATTTGGAGAATTCCCACCATGGGGAATCCTTACAACATGTATAAGACAGCGATGAACTTGGAAGGAAAGATGAAGTGATATTTTTTTAGATGTTCAGAGATGATTTATTCCTCCAGCCCACATGGTTGGAGTTCCCAGGCAGACTCCAGTCATGGGACCCCGCTCTCTTCCCCGGCCCTGGGCATCCAAACCAATCAATCAGGAACAGGTATGGGGCACATGTGACATGAGGACAGGGACAGGAACAGACCCATACACTGCAGGGTCCCTTCCCCCAGGACTTCAGGGGAGAGGCACCTCCACAGTTTAGGCATTGATTATCCACATGTGATTGCTTCACTGGAAGGAGAAATAACCTGGGAGATGCATGTCAGATTCCTTCATGCACAAACTTGCCAGATATCACAAGGTGTGTAACACACAAGCCTGTGTAAGAAACTTTGCCATTCTTGCAGAAAGCTGCAGCACTTTAATGCAACACACTAAATAAAATTTTATGCCCAGAAGATTCAGTTAACTTCTGAGCAATGTACTCTCAGCAATATTTAAAGCTCACTCTGATAGTCTGCAGCTGGCAGCTATTTTCCACTCACCAACTGTATTTCTCTTTTCCATGTTTTAGGTAACTTTTTGCTTGCCCCTCTACTCTGGTTGGTCACAGTCTATGAATCTCTTTCCTTTCCTTTCCTGATTTTTTCCTCCTGCTCCACCTTGAGTTTTAGACAAACAGCTGCAGCTATCCACTGACAACCTCCTCTCCCTTTCCTCTGGTGGATAACTCTTGCTTTGGCAGCCCTTTTATTCCAGGTACTGCTTGAGTTCAGGATCCTATGCAATGCACTGTAAAACAGATATAGGGAAATGTCTGTGGCATATAATAGGAAGAATCACATATTTTTACAGAGTCAGTGCTATTGTTGTTCTTCCTCTTTAGTGTGTGGTTTCATTCCTGTCTACATTGGTCATTTGTCTTCTAGTATAGAATAAAAGCTTATGAGGGCATAATGATAACAGTTCTCTATCCTTCCATGCATATAAATCTCAATTTTCTTCCACTGTTCAGAGAGGAAAACATGTGCCCTATGAGGTATAGGGATGAATGCTTGCCAGTCCCTAAAATCCATAACTACCTGCCCTACCTATCCTGGCAGAGTCAGTTTATGCCTTTATTCTGCAAAAATAGGCAAACAGTGATTTGGGATCTGCCAGATCAAAAAGAGTTCAAAAAATGACATTGTACCTTCTTTGCATGGATATTGAACTTCTCATGAGATCCTAGCTAAGAATGGGGATTTGTCCTGATGTTCTTGCTCAAAGGCTCAGCTGCAGAAACTGTCCAGTAACTCAGCAGCTGATACATGTCAGAGATACCAACACATTTCTGCCAAGCAGAAGTCACTGATGCCTTCACTTGTTAGTCAGGATATCCAAGAACTCCATGTATAGCCTGAGCATATTTATACTCTTTAGGTTGAAAGGTGTTGGGTGAGTGTGCAAGATTTATGATGACAGTAGCATTACGCCCTTAAATTTCCTGTTTAGTTTTCCATTTTCCAAGGAAATGGATTCATTCAAATAAATGGGTTGTAAGGCTGGGATTTTCAAAGGCATTTAGCATTGGCTTGTATCAGCTATCTGAATTCCAGTATCTGACATCAGTGCCAGCAGACCCATAACAGTGATGAGCACTTTGAAAGACCCCACATACACAGTCATTTAGTCAAATTTATTATGCAAACTTAAACTGAAGTTGCACGAAGCAGAAGCACTCAGCACCCACAACTGGAACCAGCTTCTTTACAGAATATAGTCCTTGTCTACAGAAATAAATTGTCTTTAATAATAATTGTTAGTACTACTAGAGTACCCAGATCTCTTTCTGACACAACATCCTACAGATCGTGCCTGAGTCCCTATTAAAGTTAAGGTATAACTCCTGGCTTCAGTGGCTCAGAATTGGACCCAGCAAAAAGACAGTGTGTGACTCCTAGACAAAGCCTGGCTGGAAACAAATGTGTCAAACTCAACATCTGCTGGCTCCTGATCACTGAGCCAAGTTAAACAGGGCTCTGGTGCAACTACCTGAGGAACTGAATGAAGATGTAAGCACATAGCAGTGTATCGATATGAATCTTTGGTCACGGTTTTTGTGTGTAGAGGTACAGAATTATTGCATGTCTTTGTCACAGAAGTATGAGGAAACAACTCTGCAATCATGACTCTGCAGCCATTAAAAATTATACTCTGCATATTCCCAAGATATCATTGAGCACTTGTATTAGAATGCTTTTATGTCCTGATTAATTTTTCTTTCTACTTTAGCTAAGCAAATTTTCTTCATTAGAGGCTACATACAGAACATACAATATTTGAACCTCTAAATGAAATTAGTCTGACTCATTAGAAACTCATTCATTAGAAACTCCACCTAAACAACAGCCTGAGAGCAAGAGAATACCTGCAAATTCTCCCCTATGCTCAGAGATGTTCATTCTTTTCAAACCTTAGTATGAAAATTCTAACTTTTAACTTCTCCCTCTCCTCCTCCAATTTAAAAAAGAAAAATTCTGAGTAAGAAAGATGCTAAAATGGAAGTTTGAGTGTGGTATAAAAGAAAAAGAAAAAAAAATGCAAAATCTGATACTGGGGAATTTCTCAGAAGAAAGGTTTGTTATGAAAATCTAAACTTAGAGAAGCCAGTTCCTAGCTATATTCCCCCATCTGCAGGATAACACACTTGCACTTTCATGTTCCTCATTGGGCTTCAGTGGAAGAGTTGGACATTTTAATCCAGAAATGTGTTTGAGCTCTCCTTTTGTCAAAGTGAGTTTGGAAATATCTCATGTTCACTTTCATCCAATAGCAGGGTGAATGGTGGCAGGGGATTGTCAAGAAGTATGGGAATCTCAGGGATCCCTGCAAGAGTCCCTAGTCAACACCTACAGGTGTCCTGGGCTAGCTGAATCACTGATGCAGTTTTTATGTGCTGCATCCTTAGTGCAGTTTCTCTGTCCTACATCCTCGCCTCTTACCAGATGCCTGTGTGGAACATGGCCAAAACAAGGTAACTACAGTAGACACAGGCGCTGCACTGCTATTTCCAGCCCATACATTGTACCAATCAATCTCTTCTTCGAGAGAAACAGTCCTTATTAATTTGGTGACATGTGCACATAAAAGTTCTGAATTCCTAAACAACTCCCCCAGTGCCTCCCCCATAAGCTGAATAATAACCATCTGGTGGAGCAATTTTTAAAAAGTACAGAAATGTCAGAATTTTTTTGGCGAGGTTTTAATCAAATTAAAGAAGGCAAACCTACAAACAACAGTCTCCTTCACTCCACAGGCCCGATCCATCCGCAGACGTTATCCCTCCTGTGCTTTGGGGGAGGAGTCTGGTGTCCTGTAGGGAAAAAAACACCACAGTGTTATAAATGAAATGCCAATTAAATCGAATTAATAATTTGCGTGAGCCAAATTATTAATATAAAAACAAACAGAATTTATTTTTGATCAAATTGACAATCTTAATAAGCCACTATAAAGGAAAGCAGGGCCAAGCCTGGGTTCTTGACTCTGGGTGACACATACACAGCTCTGAACACCAGCAGTTCAGAGTGGCAGCGCACACCTTCGAGGTTTTTGAGTCCGGTTTTTATACTGTTTTTCTTGCTCCTGGCTAGGAAATCCTTTGTCCTTTTCATTTCTGATGGTCTTCTGGTCCAGTGATCAGGAGTTCATTTAGATGTTGATATGTTCAAGGATTCTCTTTGTATTCTGGTTGATGTTTTCCAGTAACCCATTGTAGCGTTTCTGGTAAAGGATCTGTTCAGATGATGATTTTTCCGAGAAATCCTTATATGATTAAAATGAAGAGTCTTAAGCAAGAGGTCCACTCATCAGCAATGTCCAGGGAGTAACAGATCATATCTATTACTCCTTTCAGATGGAAAGGATTCTCTAGCTGGGTAGAATGAACTCATAGTAGGTTGATGAGCCAGATGGATATCTGGCTGAGGTCACTTCTCCTCTGGGTTTGCCTTCACTTCTTATGCTAATTTACACCTTCTTTGAGCAAGGTGCCAGGAAACATGCCAAGGTGTACTTTGAACATAACATATTTGAACATATATACAAATTACAATCTGCTATATTTCACATTCCATATTTCACATTCATAACTTATTCTGATATACAATTTTAATTCCTTATGAATTTTGACTTATCTATAACAACAGTGTATAACTGTTTTTTTAAAAATCATACTTACTGGGGAGCAGAATAAATCCCACAGATACTTATGTTTCTAGTATTTATCAGCTCCCTTGATTCTGACAACTTCTCAATCTTTTGCATGTTTTCTATCTGTGTGAAACTGTAATTGCCAAATCCTCTCCAACTTTTATTTCAGTTTTGATTTTCTGTAGTGCACTTGCTTTGCAAAGTTTTATCCAGTGAGTTTCTGGGTGAACATCAACCATTCAGACTTGGAATTGGGACATTTACATTCAAAGTCTTTCTTTGACAGAGTTTCTTTAACAACCCTGTGAGAAAAAATATCATTTTACTGCAGTTTGGATCGTGCTCTAGCAGTTGGAAAAGATGCAGCGACTCTACAAAAAGTACACTGACATCAAGGCCTTATACTTTAAAAATGTCTTTTGAACAGCTCACATGTAGATTATTTTATCTCCTTTCCCAGGACAAAGTCTTTTATAAGGAATATTATTTAGTCACATTTGTAAAGATGCTCATATACACCCAGAACCACTCTGAAAGCCCTCCAGAGCTGCTCCTACACTTACACAGCCAGGTGTCTGGAGTTTCCTTCTGCTATTACTTGCTCTTGAGCTGGAGTGGAAATGCTGTGTTCTTTCATCTGAATGGACAACGCCTGTTTTCATGCTGTAATGTCAGTGACTCCTGCCTGAAAACTGGGTCCACCTAAGAACTGGAGCTGGGCTTGTTCATGCAAAGGCAAAAGGGTTCCTCCACACCAGGAACAAGACTTCTCTAGTGTGGACTGGGTGTTAAAGCGATCATCCATCTTCACTTCAGTTCCTCCCTCTCCAGACAGTATTTACACTGCCTCTGCTGAGTGATGGCAGGAATGCAGCTGGATGAAAGCAATGGCTACTCTTTAGTAATTGGAAGCATTTCAACAAATACAACTGCTAGAAACTATGTTGTGCTTGGATGAAAGGTCAAGCCCCCACTATCTCTTTTTCTTGATTATTAGATTGCCAGAATTTGCATTTCTCGGATTTTAATCTCTTCCTTACACAAGGGAAACAATATTTCATTTAAGATGGAGGCCCTTCTTCAACACCTCTTCCATAGCAGGGTGTTGATTTCAATATCACATGTCAGAAATAATCAATCTGGTTTTATTTCAAGGTTAACTAGAGGAATTTTATTGCTTTTGAGTGGAGAATTAATGTTACAGAGCAGAAATAGCATATCCACTCAAAGCAAAAGTGCTTTGGCCTCTGGAGTTAATGGAGAGTCCTCAGCAATCTGTGACAGATATTGCTAATCTTTTGCCTAAAATTAAAAGAATGTAGAAATAATTTCACACTTAAATCAGCAAATGGTGTTGGTCCCTTTTTCCTTTTTTTTTTTGCTCAGCTTTGGGAGACATTTGCTTTGAGCAACTGGATTCAAAGTTTCTCTTCATATTTAACTTATATTAAAAAATTTGCAAGTAATTATGAGATGTTTTCAGCAAGTCCAATGAGCTGGCTCCTGATCTTATTTCCCTCATAAATATAGCTTAACAAAAATCTATTTGTTCAGTCAGGAGCACAACTCATTGACTTTGTACTCCTGCAAATCAATCTGAATTGCTGCACAATCCCGTCCACCTTGTTCATGCCTAGGTACAGTGACTGCATTTCTGAGAGTGAAAGCAGAGAAACTTTTGTTTCAATGCTTTATCTGAACCCCGGACAGCAAAATCACCTGCAATTTGTATTTCATAAGTGCCACTACTTCCCATTTCTACCTCCGAAACCATCACCATGGTGTCAGAAGGGAAGATTTTTTCCAGTAATGGGCCATCTGACAGACTTATCAGGAAACTCCAAGCACATCGTTAACATTTTTTACCAGAGAAGCCTTGACAGTGTCTGTGCTCATTCATCTTTTTCCTTCACCCCACACCCAATTCATCACACTGAATACTCATTCTACTGGGCTGCTAAGCTCCTGATGAAAAACAGGGACAGCCCTGGTTGCGTCAAGAAAATGTCTTAAATTTGTTACTTGAATGAAGAAAAGGATGTTTTGTTTGAGGAGCTAACAAGTGAACATTCCAGACACTCTAAAAGAAGTTACTCGTCTTTGGTTATGCAAGCTGAGAGCATCCCAGATAAAACAAAAAAGATCATCTTTGTCATCTGTGGTTGACATGCCTGACAAAGCGATACCTATATTTTCAAAAACATCTAAGGTGACAGAGATTTTCAGAGAGAGATTTACTGGGACAGATCGCAGAACAGGGTACGAGACTTGGAATATTACAATTATTCCTACTCCATCTCCATAATACAGCTGTATTTTCAATGTTAAATGGAGAATAGTGCTACTAAGAGAACATCTGCCTTGCTAAATGTAACAGCCCTGAGTGCTTGATGGCCTTTTGTATTGTATTCACTTCTGTGTTTGCCTACTGTAAGTGATAAGGGTAAAAAAACCTAGTAAATATTAAGCAAATAAGTTGAAGCGGGGGAAGGAACGTGTTTCATTAGATTATTTTTTTTTTATTAAATATCTTTGGAGGAAGTGCTGGAAAACTAGATCTCCATGTGACAAGATGGTTTGTGACTTGGTTCAAGTAATGTCTGACATCTATTTGAAGGATTTAGCCTATTTTTTTATTTTTTTTTTTTGCTAGTAGTAGTAATCATAGTACTAATAGTATTTCACTCTTTTGATTTGTTCTTGTTCTGCTTTGGTTTGAAGTCAGTTGCATCCCTTTCTTAGTCTAATACCAAATCAGATATTCTTTACGGAAGCAGTGCAGTCAAAATGCTTGGAGGTAAAACGGCAAAACCCACTTTCCTTCCTGCACTGTCATCTTTCTCCTCTTCACAGGCACATCAGTTATAGACTGAAAGGAACTTGTGTCCCAGAAAAGATGAAAGGTCTTTATGTGTGCCATAATATTAATCATACTTCTAGTATTATAATAACATTTGGAGAACTTCCCATAGCATTGGATGACTTCTAAATGAATATGTTATTTTTCTTAATAAGAACTTTCAGAAACTATTTTTCAGTCATTATCAAAAACTGAATACCTGTGCCTGCCATTAATTTGGTCTGCTACAAAAATGTTGGGGTTTATTGACTGATAGATTGCATGATTGAAAAATGTCGTTCTTTGCATAAGAAAACTTTAGGGTTCAGGGTTTCTATTTGAAGGCATCCAGCTTGAGCTGTAGTGCTAACAAAAGAGAACTTTACAGAAGAATTTCCTCTTTGGCTTTATGGAATCAGCAGAAACCAAGAGCCAACTCCTGTCATGGTGGCTGGCATAATTTCCATGACAAAACAAAAGTTTCAAGCACTCCTTCAGAAGTTGGCTGAACCCCTAAGCTCAATTAGCAAAGTAATTGGTCTCTGGTTCAGATGGAAGAACTGTGGTATGGTAGAAATGCAGCATGGTACAGATGACGTTTAAATCAGGTTTCCTAAATATGCACATTTAGTGTACTTAATTGACTGTAAAATAATTATTCTGTGCAGTATAATTGTGTTGTGGCAGAGACTAAGGCTTCCAAACATCTCGAAGGCAAATGCTTACAAGCCTAGAATTAAGACATTATTCTCTCCTAAAATATACAGCAAAACAACAAGTGTTTTATCTTCACAATGAGGTCTTTGAATCAGACTTGAGGCTATATTTAAGATCCTCTCATTGTTTTCTTCCTCTAATTTTCTACCCTTACTCATGCTATTTTAGTTTAGCAATACAGATGGAAATAGACTTCAAACCATGGGTGGCAATGAGGACTAAAATCCCTCTAAAACATGAGTGGCTTCAGCTAGATCAGAACATCTAAGCCAATTCCAGTGAGAATTTCAGGTGTCAAAGAAGTAGGCATCTCCCTGGGTTGGGTGTTGAAGGTGGATGCTGGGACAATATCTCTTTGAATGCTGATCCGTGAACAGACCAGTGTTAAAGACAGAAATCTGTTTTCCTCCAATTTGAGAACTGTAGTCTAACCCTGGCTGGCAGCAGGGGCAGGGGAATGTTGCAGGGTGAGGGTGTTCTCCCCTGAGGGAGAAAAGCCAGCTGGGAGCACAGAGTATAGTTATATTTTGGAAAAAAATAATGAAGTTAGAAATCTGATTTTAACAGCTCTTCTCCTCAGCTAACACTGCTGTTTATTTTCAAAATATCATAAACACAAAGCAGTGTTTCTTCACAAAGGTGTTGCCTCTATAAAAGAGTCATCAGGTCTTGTATCCTCTACTGGGATGCTTAGGGAGAAGCACATTGTGTGGAAGAGTTTTATTTTCAACTTGCTTTCCAGAAACAACAAGCCCTAAGTCTTTCCAGCTGGAAATCTTTCACTGCCTCCAGTAGTGCTTCCCAGCAGTCACATTTATATGGACAACCTCATTCTTACTCCTGAAAGCTTTTTGGTGTCATTTGCAAGAAAGACCCACTTTGTAACTAATGAGCCTCATGTTCTGCCCATCAAGGGGAAGTGAATTAGTGGAATTAGGGCTGTCTCTGGTTATGATGGGTACAGAGGAATCCACACAATATCATCATGTCAAGAAGAGAAAATTAGCAGATGGGGCAGCGGGAACTGCAGATGGGGCTGTGTCTCAGTTGGCATTATTGTGTTATCAACATGGAGCATTGAGCCCTGAACCAGAGGAAGCATCTGCCCCTTTGTCAGGGAGCTAGATGTAGAGCTGCTGAAACTTTCTACAACCCCTCAGGAACAGAAACATCTGGAACTCTACTAACAATGTTATGAGAGAACTGCAACATTGGCAACAATTTTAAATAGACAAGGATTGACACAGCAGAGGGAAAGCTGAATTATTCTTTTGATTAATAATAAATCCTGTTGCTCTTTAAGTAGATATCTTTAATGCTTAATATTTATCACATACCTTAGATATTAGAATACCCCAAATATAGCCCATTAGCTTTAAACACTGGAGGACACTAGCAGAACAAGCTTTTGTATGTGTAGAAAAAATGGGAGACAGATTTGATAAATTATTGGTCATGGAGAATTTGAGCAGCCCATCTTCTCCATTCTCAAATGCAATAATTTTTTAAAGATCAGAGTGTACGTCAAATGGAGTTCATAAAGTGGAAAATGACACTATTTACTTTCATCAATTAAAACGCTGTCAAAACTTAGGGCTCTGTACCTCAGAAATCTGTCTGAATGCTACTCTTATTTTGTGTAATACTTTAGCAACCCAAGCTAATAGGGCCATTAAGTTAACTAAGTTATGCCAGCAGAAGTATACAAAGAATCCTCAAGGAAAGACAAATCAGCAACTGTGCTGAAATCAGCTAATTCCAGCAGGGGGAGAACACAACTTGTTGACTCAACACAGGAAACCCACCAACCCAAAGGAAAAGAAAGAATGAGCACAGGACTAATTGACATTACAAATGAGGGAATCATTTAAATAAAGAATAAAAGAAGTGTGTAGACAATGAGGATTAATTTCTTTGTTTGCTAATATAAAAACAGTGAAGTTTCCAGTGACCTTGGGACCCACACCTCTGAGGTCTGAAAATGGATATGTCTACTGCAGGTATATTTTGGAACGAGGCTTGGATGTTCTTGTAATAGTAGAAACTGAAATAACTCCCTTGTAAAAGGGCCAATGTACAGTGGTGGAGCTTATCCTCTGCATCTATCCACAGATCCCCTTGATGTTTTGATTGGAAGAATCCAGCTTGAATGCAGGTTCATCTAGTTAAAAATCTTAGGTGTAGAATTAAGACCTTTGTCGGTAATATTCTGATTTCCCTCGATAAATGCAACAGCTCAGTAAAACATCAGTAGAAGTCTCAGTTAAAAATTTGTGCTCTATATCAGAAGGGTAACTTAAAAATATAGTCATCCATACCTGTGAAGAGTTCAACTACAAAGATAGTCAATGCTCTTTGATGTTTCTTTTATAAAGTAAAGCACTGAGCAGCTGGAAATCCTTAAAGTGCTAAATGGTGACTTGGCTGTATTTTTTCCTACCTGACTCTGACTGTATCTCCCATTTCTTTCTTCCAGTCTGTAGTCAGAGCATTTACCCGTTAAGTGAGCTAAAAGCACCAGGCTGGGTTCTGTGACCTGACCTTCCCTCCAGTAATGTATACTGAACTGCTACAAGCCTAGAAGTAAACCAGCACTTGGCCAAGAGGCAACAGAAGGGAGACAGTACAAATTGCATGAATGGAGCAATTTCAGTGCAGAGCTTCCAGCAGCATTAACTACCCTTGATGTTAAACATGAACCAAAGCCAAGTTAGGAAATACATTGGGTTTTTTTTTTCCTTTCTCTTAAAACAGTTTGGACTGAGACCCATTTTATTTTTCCCTGCTCTAGCTAGGAATTCTGTTAGCATTTCTGTAAGAGGAAATATAATACCTGCATTTCCTACTGCTGAAGAATCTGGGCAGAGATGAGCCACAAGCCCAATCCCCACATAAACACACAAATTCATCTTTAAACTCCCTCTCTAATTTGAGTGGTAATCAGCATGGGTAGTTACTGACTGATAATTATCTGGCATTGAGGTGTTGTTAGCCAGATTTCTCCCATTTCAAGACACTTTATAGTTTCGTGATGACAGGAGAAGGATGAGAGCCAATCGTGAGCCCCAGAGTGCACAAGATTCCCTCTAAAAGGAGTCTGACATGTATCAGCAATGCAACAGGGTGAGGAATCTCAAGCGTGAGCAAATGAGGTTGGGTCCAGAAGATATGGGCCTGTGTAATCCATCAGCTTACATGTTACACCTAACAGATTGCTGCCATTAATATTTATATGTAGAAACTTGAGATCTGTGACTCAAGTAAGGTCAGCAAGTTTATAATAAATCACTGCACTGTTTATAGTTCAGCAAAAGAAGAGTAAATGAAATGTCTCCTTTCCACGCACAATCTTTGACAATAATTACATTTAAGAATGCACATCCTACAAGCCTTTGTAAACTAATGCCATGCAATAAAGACTTTTCCTTTTTATGCTGGGATTAAAATGCAGCTTTCTGTGGTGAACCTTCTCAGCAGCACTTGAAACTGAGACAGGCAAAGGCTCGAAGCTTAATTTATCAGACTATGATCATGAGGAGAAATTTAAGATGCAGAGAGCTATTAGCTTGACCTGTACATACACTTGCCACATTCTTCATGTCCTTGCTTCAGTAACTGACAGGAGTGTTTAATATAATCTCTCATTTCTCAAAACCAAAGCCATCCATGCTGAAATCAGTATGGCTTTTGCCCTGTGAAAGTACTGGCACAGTATGGGAACAGAAGAATGCTCTCATGGGTGTATATAATACCCCTTGCTCAGCTGATGCTTGTCATCAGCACAGCTCACCAACAGACCTATGGAGAAACCTTTCCTTCTTCTTGCAAGTCTGGGGTGTTCTCATCTGTACCTCACAAAATGTGAAACTGTATCTTTTCATCTTATTAGTATAATAGCAGGAAATTATTTTTACAATTATCAGATATTTCAGATTCACTCTGACATTTAATCAACTACAAACACAGTTTATTGCTTGATGTGTTCAAGTGCCATGAATATTATCCTTTAAATAGTACATGTTTTGTTTTATGGTTTAATTAATTACTGCTAAAAGACATAATCTTATTGCATTCATGCTTGTCTAGATTTTCTATTTGCTGTAATTGGCAGATAAAATACAGGTATAGAGTATTAGTAGAAATCAAGTGTATATAATTTAATGCATTCTAACACTTTGCAAATAAAGATGTTTTTGAGGGTAATGAAAGGGTATGAACAGGTTTTGAAGAAATTAGCAGTCTCTGACGTTATCTTAGAGCACTAAGGTGGAGGCAAAGCAAAGAGCACTTTGGTGGGTTTTTTTAAAAAATCACAGCAAAGCAACTGTTCAGAAGTACAGCTCATTGGCATCCACTTAATTTCTCAAATTCCTCAGAAGTTGTGCAAAATGGAGATACCGTGCTCTTGTTTCAATGATGGAACACAGTAGGTGGGATTCTCTGCAGTGTTTCTATCTAAATTTGCTCCAGCCAGCTTCAGGAGAGGGGTCAGGCTTCAACAGTCTTGTCCATCAAAGTGGCTGTGTGTCTGCTACTACCTTAACAGTGTGTATAGCTTGCAATTGCATGGTCACACTCACCAGGCATAGTAAAGCCGGAAATGCAAATATTGGTCTTCTCTCCTTATGCTAGAGGTGATATATCCATTCCAGTAGTTCCTATATGTTGTGCTTAAATATAATTGCAACTTAGCCCAGCTGTTCAAAGTGGAGCACAGATTTGTTCTGCTTAGCTCAGTCGTCCTCTGTACTTCAGCCATGGGGGAATCCATGGTCTGTCTGTCACCCTTGCAGAAGACAAAATAAGCTGGTTTTCAGTAAACTAAATTCATGTAACAGTGACCCACATCTCCACTGGAAAATCTAGAGGTAATGAAGCTCAGAGATAGAGGAAAACCGATTCAGGATGGGCCTCTTTGAGAATTGCTATCCCTAGAAACTGTTATAACCAGAAGTGCTTTCTGGAAAATAACAGTGTGGTGGATGCCTGAAACTTGCTGCAACTGCAGTGCATTAATAATGTTTTAGATATCAATTCAGCAAACATGCATTGAGACTTGAAGCATGTAGATGTATTCTTCATCACCGAAATCTGAAAATACAGCTGGGCAAATTCTTTTCAGAAGATAATTAGCTAAAAAATGTGATTTCATGAATTTTTGGGCTGAAGTTGACAAAATGTTTTGAGGAAAAAATTGTAGGCTGTAACATCAAAGTACTTCAATGTTTTCTAAAGTAGAGTTTTCCAGTTTTTACTTCGGAGTGTTGTTCATAATTCAAAATGGGGAAAAATCAACAATCTGAAGCCCTAGGAGAACTTATTTACTTTAAAACTTGCCAACATGTTATGAATACACTCCTCTCTTTCCTGCTGGATTTTTGGTTTAATAAAAGTTTGTTTTCTATCTGCTCAAGCCAACACTTTCTTTTTGATTTCATCACTACCACCACATTTTTTCACTCTCTGTTCACTTTCTTCATTCATTCCACAGTCATCATGTTGCAACCAGGACACAGCAGAGTTTCAAAGCCTATCAAGTCACATATGAAAGTCAAATATGCTAATGCTAACGTTAATAATTTTAAGATGTTTGCAGGCAGGATTAAAACACAGCAATTCCTTTAACGGAGGGAAAAATGCTGATCAATCCCCACAGCCAAGCTTACTCACTACCAGCGGTTTTTTTAGGGGATTTTACTCAGGAATATTCTCTCACACAGGCAGGCTGGAGACATTCCTTGCACTTATTTCCTCTCTGTCCCTTTCCTCCCCTGGCTTCCTCCCAGCTCACCTCCCAGCTCATGCCTGGCTGCAGCGGCCGTGTTCTTGTACGGCTGTGTTTGTCACTCTGCCCACCTATTGGAGCTGCATCTGTAGCCACAACTGAGCTATTAACTAGGGTCATCTGGGCACTCTCAACTCATCACTGCTCCCTGTTCTGGGAATTCACTGGAGAATAACATCCATGACCAGACCTTCCAGAACATACATCCATGGAAATGCCTTAAATAGTATTTCTTGCACACATTTTTCTTTCCCACAGGCATGCTGTTGACCTTCAAAATATAGATTATATATCTCATTTCAAACTCGTTCTGCATGCCATTGATTTTGCTATGTAGGAGAATTCTCTTTGACCTATTATTGTAGCTCTGATGTAGGAAACACCTTTCTTTTTCCTTCCAAACAGGAGAAAATCAGATGGGGATGTTTTGAGAGCTTAATGAAATAATTAAAATAATCTGAAATAAATACATTTTAAGACTCTATAAAAAAAAAAAGGAAAATGAAAATCAAGGAAGAATACATTCATTGGAATATTCTAAATTTAAAGGTATTATTTTTGCAATGTTGACAAACCATATTGTGGACAAAATTAGCCAATTTATTATCCACACTATAGTAATCAAGGATCACAAGGTTAAGAGTGTGCAGTCCCTTAAAATCTCGGTTTCATTCCAGGGTATATCTATTTCTATTATTTAAATCTGAGAACTAAAATGTACTGAGTTTATTAAATCCTACTAAATAAAATGCATATGGATAAAGAGGAGATGTCCTAGACAAACCCTAGTATCTCTTCCCAGGTCTTTCAGGTCTTTCATACAACTCTCCTAATTTGTGGTTTAATGAGAAAATCTGTGCAGAATCAAAATGGTGTAGAAGAAGCAGTGCCATGGAAAGTATTTATGTTCCTGATGCAAATGCATCTCTTTCTCCTCCCATTAGCATACTGTTTCTTTCTGTAATGAATTGATACTTAGGTTGTGTTACTTATCTGCAGGCACACAGTAATTTAAATGCTTTCATTGTCTGACATGACTCAGATATCCAGGAGCATCTATTGGAGCTGGAGACCTAGATCCTAAAAAGAAGGTTCAGCAAGGCACTTTGCAAAAGGTCCTCAGAGGTTCTACCACAATTGTAAGTGATTCTGGAAATTCCGAAGCCCCAAATTGACCACAACTTCTCTACTTGACCACACAAGAACTCTCTTGAGTCTCAACAGCCACAGCAGGCTTGTTCTTTTATGTCACAGCAGGCTTGCTCTTTTATGTATCCTGTTTGGAAAACAACTTTATAAGCAAAAATTTACTTGTACAGATGTTCTGAGAAAACAGGTTTCAGAAACTCTGAATATCACTGCAACCAATGGCCCATGAATACACAGAGAACCCCTTTCTGCCTTCTTGTTTTCAATTTATTTTGACAGTATATAGAGTAAATTTCCTCAATACCCTCAGAAAGTCCCAATGGCAAAGCCACAGGCTTCAAACCATAAAATATTTCCAGTCTAGTGTCATTTACACAACTTCACCAAAGGCTTCTTCTGCTGATTAACTAGTTTATCACTTAAACCAGTCATTTAATAGTCCACAAAAGTCTGTAATAAAATGCTCTGCTGGCAATTATTGTAATTAGGCATACCTGTCATTTTAAATCTGAGTCTGCATGCATCTCCAGAGTTTTAATCATTCAAGTAGATCACCAAGTAGCTGGTTGAGTGAATTATTTGAATAATCTACAATTCAGACACTTAATATTACACCTAAGAATTCCCAAGTGTGCCTGCATTTTCTGCTCAAGTCTGCAGAAGTTTGGCAACGCTAAAGGGAAGCTTTGCTGTCTGTTGTACAGTACAAGATAAGGGCATTGTTAATCCATTGCTGCTGTGGATTCCTCTCTCCCCAGATGAAATGGGTTGGCATGAAGACTCAGGTGTATCTGGGCAGTCAGACCAAGGCACAAAATCAAGAGTTGAGATGCTGAGGCTATGTGAAGTTGAACAAATAAATTTATTCTCGACTTGACACTTTTAGAGCTCTGCAGTGTTGTGACCCTGGCTGGATGCCCAGTGCCCACCAAAGCTGCTCTTTCCCTCTTCAGGTAGATGGGGGAAGAGAAATTTTAAACAAGGCTCATGGGTCAGGATAAGGAGATCTTTTGGACTTGAGGGAAAGCTGCTGGCAGCTTCTCAGAGAATCTATCCCAGTAGCCATGCCCCACCACTACAAAACACCTTATCAAGCAAACCCAACAAACATTGAAAATAAAAGGAGCCTGTGTCTTAGTTGCAGGTCCTAAGAATGAATCCAAGATTCCTTCAGGTTTCAAGTGAGACTTTTTTGGTCTAGTGGTAAAATCTGGAATTAAAATGTGCTCGAAAAGGTATGGAAGCATTTAAAGGAGCTCAGTGAGAACACTACTGTAACTCTCTTATTTAATGCCTCCGCTCTCATACCTCCTTTTAGGGAGGAGAACTGATGGCCTTTACCAGTTACCCTAACAAACATACGAACCATTCAGTCTGCTGAAGGAAGAAACAACTCAAATGCCCACAAAGTCTATTTTTTTTTTTTCGAGGAAACATCGATAGGGGAATAGCACTTAAAGATGAAGGACATGAAGCACAAAGAGATTTTTGGGTATTACAAAGCAGCAATACGCTGCCCTGGCAGACCTGGCACAGGCTCTGCTGTGACTCAACTACTGCTAGCAATAAGCAGTGTCAAAAAACACTGAAAGAGCTATTGGTAGTCTTGCTTGAAAACTTCAGTGTCATTTCTCTTCCTCACTCTTCTTCCTCCTCTTACTTGTAGGAGAATCAGCCCTGTCCTTCCCTTCAGGTAGGGATCATTGATATCAGGAAGGGGCAAGGGAGCTCCTGAACTGTAACAAGAAACTTTGTGCAGAAGGTCCAAGATAGCAGTGGGAGAATGAATCCCTTGAAATGAAGAGAGCAAATAAGAATGCAAATCTATTCAAGAAATGAAAACAATAGTCCTCAAGATCTTTGTTGAGGAGGAAGAAGACAGCTGACCTGTGATCTGTAACTTCTAGAGGTTGCTGCTTATCCTTAATCTTCCCTTTCTTTAAGAATTTTCAAAATAAGATATGAAAGAAGACTGCAGCTTTCTCCCACATAATAAAGGCAGTAAAGCATGATATTTATAAAGGTCACTGTGCCTTAGAAGAGGAGGAGAGATGGATTTCTATTACTGGATTTCTCTCTTCTGTCTGCTTTTGTATGAATCACAAGCTGACGTAATTTGAACTTAGAGGATACTTGATAAAAAGATAAAACATTTGTTTACCCCACTGTGCTTGCAGACTACACTGACAGAGGCACTGCTATTTACAGAGATGGGTGATGTAATCCACCTCTGCAGATTCCAGCAAGTACTCAGGACCTTTGAAGGGGTTGGGAGCATCATGAGACTCTCCCCCTCCTTTGCACCTTTTGGATCTCAGAGCAAAGAATGTGTCTGCCACATCCTGGTGTGCACTTTTCCTGATCTGCATCAACAGGGCTAACCTGGGAAACTGCAGAGGGTTCATCCCATCCTTAGACTGTTTAGATGTGTCCTTTGCAGTGTGGCTAATCCTTGAGAAAGCAAGTTCCTGTAAAGAACCCAGCCCTTCCTCACTACAGAGCAAAAGAACTGTCTTTCAAGTTGTCATATGTGAAGCTGCATTTTTTAACAAGTGTTTAGCATACAATTTTTCCAAGTGGTGATGTGCAGCAGGCAGTTCATTAAGATGTATCTTCATCTAATTGAGTGTTTTCCACTTACAGTATCATTTGGCCAAAAGCCAAAGGAGAGAACTTATGGGATAAGATATGTGTCATGTTCAGCACATCCCAAATCCTGCAATACACCCACAGAACCATGGACTGCAGAGGCTGATATAAGCTTGAGAGATGGCCTCAAATTGAATAATGATGATCTGCATTTTCACTGCCACCTGATGTACTCCTGAGGCTGCAGACACATGGCTCCAATCAAAGCAAGTCTTTGCTAGTATAAATTTATTTTGTGTCCATAGTAGTAGATAAGAATAATACACATAGCACCTTCTATTGAAACCATATGTTAAATCATGTTCATACTTTAATAAAAGCGTGTGGAGGTGCCTCTCCCCCTGAAGTCCTGGGAGGAGAGACCCTGCAGGGTACGGGTCTGTCCCTGTCCCTGCTCCCATGTCACGTGTGCCCCATGCCTGTTCCTGATTGTTGGTTTGTGTGCCCGTGCCCGGGAAGAGAGCAGGGTCCTGTGACTGGAGTCTGCCTGGGAACTCCAGCCATGGGGCTGGAGGAATAAATCATCTCTGAATATCTGAAAACATATAGCTTCATCTTTCCTTCCAAGTTCATCGCTGTCTTATACTTGTTGTAAGGATTCCCCATTACAACAAAAGTGTACATCTCTAAGGAGAAATATGAATACTAAAGGTATTGTTTAGCAGAAAAAAAGGTTGGAGAAATTATGGATGCCACCTTATAAATGGTAGTTCAAGGAAGTTCACTGAGCCTGAAATGTTGCAGCACTTTTAAGTTTAACCCTGACCCCTGGAAGGTGCATTCTTTACAGTTACTATATGAAAAATTGTGTTTTCTGTGGAAAGCGTGACTGGCTTCTTGTTGTATCCTTATGTGTTCTTTCCCATAGAGAAAAGGAAACAGAGATTCTCAGACTAAGATTTTGAAAACAGCCAGCAAGGGTCTGGACTTATCCTGCTGAGGCAAATAGAATTCTTACACCAGATTTTTGGAAAGGAGCAGAGCTGCCTCTGCTAAACTGGCAAGTTTAGAAAACACTGTCCTGCTGTTTGCAATCATGCCTTTACAAAATAATTGTAACTGTATTTTATGTTCTACATGTTGTTTCACAGCCTTTGTAAAATGATCAGGAATTAACCATTAGAAAAGCCTAATTTGTGTTTTTCAAAATGGGAAAGAATCCTTCTAAAATACAATATGTCTAAACTGGATAATATTTTAAATTTCTACTTGCCTGGGTATTCAACTGATAGATGGTCAGGCTTACAAAGTCAAACATTCATTCGCATGTGTCTGCACAGCTAAATCCCGTCAAGCCAGCTTTTCAAGGAGCTCAAGGCATTTTCCCGATTCCAGAAAAGGTGACTCTCGAACAGGGCCCAATGCACTTCTATTTTCCATAACTAATGCTTTCAAATTGCCAGCCTAATGTCTTTGAAAACAAAGATTCCACCATTTTTTTCACAGTACTTGCTAAGGTAATTCTAGTCTCTGTATATGAATATAATGTCCAACAACATTTATTTCAGTATAAACTTTTAAGTACAGAAAACCTTGTGAGGAATAAAATCTGTTCCTTTGCTTCTGATCAAGCATGAAATACCTAATAGGCATTTCCACTTTCTCTGTGTGCCAGGCTAGTCTTTGCTTCCAGCTTTCCCTTCAAAATTATGCATGTACTTCCCAAATAATGTGACAAAAACAATTGGCTCAATGGGAATCAATGAGCAAGGAAAAGACATCAGTCTCAATAGGAGCAAAAGGTCTGATGGGAAAAAAATCATGGCTCTATTTCTCAAAAAGGCCAAAAGGAAAATCAAAGACACAGTTAAAAAACACAGTGCAGAGGAACTAGATCAGTCTTTGACAACTTATTTTTTACCATCTTGTTTCCCCAACCCAAAAACATACCAAAAAAAAAACCCAAACAAAAAAACAACAACAACAACAACAAAAAACCAAAACCAAAACAAAACAACAAAAAAAAAAAAAAAAAAAAAACAAAAAACCAAAAAAAACCCCACCAAACCATAATCTATTTTAAGTGGCCCTTGGACAACAAAATACTCCAGTCTTCCCAAAGGAGGGATGTGATCATCTAAAGCAGTTCTGTTGCTAAGAAAATTGCTAACATTCAAGCCAGGACAATGTATTAATCAGCCTCCTGCATTTGTTTAGACAACCTCCCAGTGTCCTGTGTCTTCTGTGCTCTTGTGAATTGGCTGGAGGTTGAAGTTAATACACTGGCTCCATGCTCTGAAGAGTTTGCAAACAGCAAAGTAAACGTTTCACCTCATCACAAGCTCCCAAGAAAAGGGCTAGCTGGGACAGTAAAGAAAGCTTTGGCTTCTTGTAAAATAGGGAGTGCACCCAAATGGAACAGTATTGAAAAATACTAGGTGGTTATTTCAGGGTTCTTAACTAAACGGTTCTGCAGAGCTTCAGTGTTTAGTGCTCATATGTAGCTGGACAAAGCTCCATAGTTCATTCAATCACCTATTTTAATAAAGAATGTAACTTTTTAAACCACAGTATTGAATTCCAGAAATACTGAAAAGAAAATGCACATCATGGACTGTATAAAAAGTTTACTGAAAGGTAATACAATTTCCCCCAAATAGTACTGATTACTGTGGCACAAGTTCAGTGAGTTAAATGATGCATGCTCAAAGAAGTGGCAGCTGATTTTTCCAGAGAATAAGACAGGAGAGTTCACTTGTGTAAGTAACTCTCAGACAAAAGCATATAGGGTCAGTAACCTGAGCACAGGACTGGTCATCAGGAGTGCTTGGTAAAGGTATATTTGCACAAATTTTACCATTTTTCTCTTAGATGGGGGTGGGAGATAATCAAGGCATTGTGAACAAAAAAGTATTGAGAGTAATGCATTTCAGTCCACACAGATTTTTCCAAGAGAACAGTGATGTTCTTGAATTGGCTGAAATTTGGACTCATTTCCAATTATTTCCTGTTAGGAAGGTATTGTATTTCTCTGCATCTGATACACACTGACCTCTACTCCTGCCTCAACATATGGTGTCCTTTTTCCATAGAAACTCAATAGCACCTGAATACCTTGTGATTGATCTCCTTTGAATGTTAACAAGCAAAGAACACGCCACTAATAAAATCCAAAGTATGAAAATCAATGTGTCATCAGTATGATGAATCTAGCCCATAATTCCACAAATCAAATCCCTCTGTGAAAGCAAAGGCTGTTCACATATCAATTTGTGGATTCAGAGTAAATCAAAACTGAACTGCCTAGAAGCAGAACATTGTGTCTATCTAATTTAAAAAGCATTCTAGTTGTTAGGTCAGATTATTCACACAGTGTTAGTATATGCCTGCTTGTACCTACAGCTGCAGATTGGAGTCACCATTTTAGACACTCTTTCCAGTGAAAAGTGGGTACTTGGCAAAGCTGTGGAAATGAGCCATCACATAAGGAGTGCGCTGGATGTGGACGTTTGCTGTACTACCAAGTTACAAGTTATTACCGCTGATTTTTTCTTGTTTCTACAGGCAAAGACATTAGAAATATTGCCTTACTTTCTGGGGAGGGAAAAAGGGGCAATCTGCAAAAAAGAGTTCTTTGACCTCTAAGTTGATCACAAACCATTCCTTTCTTTATATGTGAACATGAAGAATGAAATCCAGTGGATGCAAAGG
Source organism: Lanius collurio (assembly GCA_020086605.1). NCBI lineage: Eukaryota > Metazoa > Chordata > Aves > Passeriformes > Laniidae > Lanius > Lanius collurio. The sequence goes on along the minus strand of JACBWW010000015.1, from coordinate 25,702,824 downwards.
TGGGTCATGTTTTCTGATGGCTTTTGCCATCCACTCTGGGAAGAATTTGGGTTCCTAGGCAGCTACACTTAGCCTGCCTAAATAGTGCAGGAAGAAAGGTGCACAACTGAAAGCAGAAGAAAACCTTTACAACTTTGCTGTTAAGAATTAGTTTTTGGAAACAGTGTCCTGGGTTTGTTTCAGAAACTCCTTCATATAAAGCTCAGAATTAGTTTCATGAGGAAAGACAATACTTGCACCTTTTCCAACTTAGTGCTCTGCTGCTTCCTCTCCTGCTGCTGCCAGTCCCTGGGACTTGAATTCCCTTCTGCTAGATAGACATTTTCAGCAGCTCAGTTACTCCAACTCAAACAGCTTCTTGCCAAGTGATTAGAGAAGTTTCCAAAGGGACAGCTTTCCCTCTCCACTCTCTGCTGCATATCTTTATTGACAGCCCCAACCTCCACACTGTTACAGAAATGATGAACTGTATGTCCATCTTTTGAAGGAAAAGGCTGAGCCCAGTATCTTATCCTAAGCATGGGATAGCTTTCCTTTCTACCTTTGCATATGCACTTAATAAAAAAAGTGCTTTCCTGTCAATCCCCTCTCCACAGTATTTGGTGTTACATGGTATAAGCATTCCTTATCTATGCTGTATATAGTCCCAGCCAAGCCATGGCTTTCCTCGGAGTGTGTGTGCAAGAGCCAGGGCACCCTGTAGATCATCTCACATGGTTCAAGCTGAACTATATCAAAACACACAGGGAAAATCCTGTCCACTCACTGTGGTGATTAACCCCAGGATGTTTGCTGGACTTCACAATGCCTCTGGCACTTTTGAGCATGAAGTGCCATTGGCTGGGAGGAAAGAGCTGGCAGGAGGACAGGAAACAGCACTCTGCCTTCTCTATTTAATCATCACCATATTTTGTTCATTTTTGTCTGCAGAAACCACTTAATTCAATATGGATACACAGCTAAGAGCAATAGGGAATCAGAATCATATTTTACAGATCAGGCACCAGTGGAACTGAACACTTATATAACTCCAGAGGATTTCATGTGCCAGTCTGTGCTTGCCAGAAACAAAGAGCAGGAGAATCTCCAAAATGGAAAGCCAGTATCCAATTCAACCATTAAAATCTGTCAGAAAAGCAAAAAATTTTGTACTGGTAAAAATCAGCTGCTTGAGAAAAGAGGAATAAGACACAGGAAAGGAGAGCTGAGCCCTCAGAAGCAGCTTTTCAAGTGTCCAGCACAGCAAAAAAACATTAAGGAAAAACTTTTACTATCAGTAGTAAACAACAGACATAGGTGATCAGGGAAATGCAGGGATGGATAGAGAAGAAAAGTGAGTATAAAGACAATAACCTTGTAGATGAAACACTAACCTCGTGTCAGTCAGGGAATAAAAGGTACAGCCTTAGAAAACCACCAGTGAAAATGAAACCAGGACTGTACAAGCTGTGAAGACAAATAAAAACTTCTGCAGTCATATACAGCAGTAATCTTTCTGAGCGAACACTGTGGGCTTTGAAAGACAGGGAAAGCATACAGAATCTCAACAACTTCCTTACATCTATGCTCACCAGGAAGATGGGATGAAGCAGGAATAATTTAGCTGCATGTAAACAGGGGAGGAAGAAAATAACTAGCAAGTGAGGAAGGTCAGAAAGGAATTAGATCAATCAAAAAAACTCCAGATTCAGGACTTGACAAAATAGGACATTTTCAATATTTTCATTGATGCTACCTAGGGACTAGAGAGAAATTAATCTGACCTCCCCTGTTTTAAGATGTTAAGGGAGGAACCATGAAAATATAACCCTTTACAAAAAGGTTCAAAGGTGTTTTCCAGTAAAATCATTAGCTGATTTTGCTATCTCTATATTAATGAGATACAAATTAACTATTTTGTTTCTTTAATAACTAAATAATTATATCTCATCACAATAAGCTTCAAAAGAAGAGAGGTTTTGTGTCCAAATGAAGTTCTTTTTCCCTCTATGGTTTGGGTGATATTGCTTCAGAAACCTGGCCTTTAACAATCAACCCTCCTTTCAGCTGGAGACAGCAGAGAAGTCGCAAATCCACAATGATGATATCAAATTGTTGTTATGAAAATAAAAGCCATGCTACAGATTCAATATCAGCAGTTTTCCAAGATTCAGAAGAGGGCAAGAAAGTCTGTGGAAGTGCCAAATCTTACTTGAAATCATGTCCTTCATAAACAAGCATATGAAACAATAGAACATAATGCTGTTAATTGGAGACACTTGAATATTTTTAATCTTGAGGCCTCACTAAAATGCATTAACTGCTATGAAATATGATAGAGTCCTGGTCTGTCATTTTGTGGGGGAATGTGAATACCATCAGACTTGTGCTAGAATGCTACAAAAGAAATGTGCTTTGCATATTGGATCTTAGGTTAGATATTTTCTCTGACACACTGATGGCATTTTTATTCACTTACGTTACAATATGTGAGATTTTACCTTAAAATTTAGTTCCTGGCAACACATGGATTTATATTAATATCACATATTTCACTTAAAATACATCTCTGAGGACACATTTGAAAATATGTACCCGGCATGCCCTGAGGGAAAATAAGAATAGACACAATCTTTAAATTTTTTTTTCAAAATATTCATTTGCCTTTTAGTTAAATCACATTTTCACTAGGCCTGACTTCGGTCTTTTTTGTTTGCTACTAGCAAAACTGCCCATATGAATTAATGCAAAATAGAATTTGAACATTGCAAATAGCATACATGCTCTGCTTTTTTATCAGCCACCAAAATAGCAACTGACACTTTTCAAAGGAGTTGCTTTAATTGCTGCACGAAACCTTGTGGCTTGGTTCTGTTGTGCTGTGTGAATTCTCTAACCTTGGCAGTTCACGTGATGTGTAAAACCAGAAGTATAAACCCAAAAGAAGGAAAAAAGCATTTTGGCAGATGTATGGAGCAGTAAGCAGTGCAATGTCTGCTCTGATGGACTACAGAATGGTCAGAAACCATTCTGACCAGGGTGGTGTAGAGCTACATCCCACCACAACAGCATTGTTACCCAGGAATTAGGGCAAGGTGAGGAACTTTCCCTTCAAACTTTAAGGAATGTTAGAGTGAAACAAATCATTGTTTCATAGCAGATTTGTTGTGGGGCTAGAAAGAAACTGTGAATGTTTACTTTTTCAATACTGATGTTCCCATCACTCCCAACATATCATTCAACCTCTTCATAATGATAGAACAGACTGTATAGATTTACCTTCAGAAACACCTTGATGCCATAAGTAGGTCCCTGAGAAGAATAGTCCTAAACACTTCTGCTCCTGTTTAAATATTTAAAGGCTTTTAGGAGTTTCAGTAAGAATGTGGTGAACAAGACAAAAGTGGTCTGTTGTAAGTACAACACACACAGATCCTCGTCCTTTCCCTCTTCTCTATTGTTTTCTAGACAGAGGTGCAAGGACTTCAGCAGTAAAGCTCACTAGGTTTCAACAGGCTGGACAGAGCACAAAAACTAGGCTTTGATGGTTTTCATTTATATGGTGGCCATTCTCAACACTGCAGTAGTATCAGCACTGCCAGATACTATTGGCTACTTGAGTTTGAACTTCTCCTTATCAGTAAATGGTCTAATCAGCATGGCAAGTAGCTGTGTTTTCATAACAAAGCAACAAATTATTATCATTATTGTTCCTGTTGTTATTATTATTATTACCATTATTACCATCATCATCATAGTTATCATTATTATAATTATCAATATAAACTGAGAGGATGTTAAAAATGTTAGTCTAATTAAGGTGAGGAAAATTCTATTTTCTGAAATTATTGGAATTCTTTACCAGTTTAAGTATGGGGTAAAAACTCCTCAATCTGAAGGCACATTCTGCAGTTGCCAATTTTGCCAACCATAATATTGGTGAATATTCCAGGAAAGTATTTTAGCATCTTGTCATGGAAAAAACTACTCAGAATGCACATGGATTGGAAAACTTTATTCCATGTGCTATGCACACTACTCAATCTGCTTTTCTGAGAGTTTAATTAATTATTTATTTATTTGCTTACCAGTAGACCTCAAATCACAGAATCACAGAATCTTTAGGTTTGGAAGGGACCTCTGGACAACATCTACTCCAATCCCCTTGCCAAGAGGTGCGTAGCCTAGAGCAAGTGACACAGGAGTACATCCAGGTGGGTTTTAAATGTCTCCAGAGAGGAGACTCCACGACCTCCCTGGAGCTGTTCCAGGGCTCTGCCACCCTCAATGTAAAGCAATTCTTCCTCATGTTGAGGTGGAATTTGTGTTTTAGTTAATGGCCATTACTCCTTGTTCTGCCACTGGGCACCATTGGAAAGAGTCTGGCACCCTCTTCTTCGCACCTGCCTTTGAAATATTTAAATGTACTGACAAAAAAATCTATTAATTGTTGGCTCAGCTAGTACCTTAGATTTGCTGAGGTCAAATCTTTATTCACTAAACCAAATGGGTACTACTTTTGCAACATCCCTGGCTATTTGCATAAAGTACAATAACAGAAAGCCTTTTTTTCCTCCCCCCACAGCTACTCGGAGTGTAAGCATCTTGACAAGCTTTGGAAAGGATGCAAATCCATCAAAAACTGCAGTTCTGCCTAGTCAGAAGTGACAAAACAGCCTGGGTCTGAGTTCTGAATAGTATTTCTCCATTACAGCTGTGCTGACAGGATCCCCTAAGAACAAGCATCAGATCTACAGGAGATGCAAAATCAACCAATAGATATATGGAGAGAACACAGCATGTGGAAATGTAGTGAAACATTGTAACTATTAAATAAAAGGCCTGTGCAATTTATTTTAACATTTAATCTGCAGAAGGGTATTCAGCTGTACTAATTTATCCCAAAGCTTTGCATTTTAGAGTATGTGTTTAACATTGTCAGATTTTCCAATGCCAAAAGCAAAAATTGACATGATTTCCAGATGTAGATTTTAGTAGATCATGTCTCAGATAATTAAGGGCTGTCAGATCTGAGTGGGTTAGTAATTGAAGCTGTATAGAACACAATTTATTGTCAAACAATACCAAACCTTCACTGAAAAGCAGAAATCACATCTCTCTAACACAGGCTTTTTATTCTGGGAATAAGCTTGGAGGTATGGATTGAAAACATCATATTTCCCTTCCAAATGGAAAAGTTAAAACAAACAAAAAGCAGTTCCCTGGAACATTCTTTATGTGTGCGGTGTTATTTGTCTCCCCACATTCACGTGTTTACTTCTTGTTTTTTTTCTGGAAAACATGTACAAATTACGCAGTTTCCCTAACCTACTCAGAGGAGACAGACCAGAACATCAACTGTTTGTATTCAGCCCTGTGCTGCTCAAAATAGTTTATAGTTGAGAATAAACTGAACCATCAGAAATAGGATCTCAATCCTTTGAAATGTCAGCAGATCTAGTTCATTGCACAAGCAGGAGCTGAATTTTCAATCCAGAAGGCTGCATCATTGTCAAAAGCTCAAGATTATTTAGGTGAGCTGATTTACTAACATGGCAACTAACGAGATTTGTGCTCCAAAGTTTGATTTATACTTTAGATTTGTCTTGTCAGACTGGCTGTAAATAATATCTGCTAAAAGCAACATTTTCAATGGTCCTTTTTCGATTTGCTCAGATTGCTGAGAAGCCCACAGTAAGTCATCTCAAGCATCAGACTCAAACTTTGTCCTGGGCCACAATGTAGGAATGCTGGCAAAAAGAATACTGGCAAATGGGATATTAGAGGCTGGCAGGAGCCTGACCCATCATCTGCAAAGGCTAATCAGGTCTCCCAATTCAGGATATCCCTATATTTCTATTTCACAAGTTGGACAGGCCCATGGATGGACCAGTGGCTGATCTCCCCTACTTCTCTTCACTGACATGCAGGAGCAGGATTACCTAATGCTGATAGCATTAATTCACTGCAACAAAGTGCAAAATAGTCCTTAACTACAGTAGGCCTTTGGTTTTGCCCTAAGGGAGAGAATAAAATGCACACAGCCTTCTCACAGTCTGCCCTACTAAAAAAAAAAAAAAAAAAAAAAAATTGACTTGGGCAACTTTGACACATCAATGCTGAAGATAAACCAGAGAGCAGAGAAAGGTAAAAAAGGGCTCTTGTTTTCCAAATCCTGTCAGGTAACTTCACAAAGTTGTTCTTTCACAGCATTCACACCTTTAATCTTCTATTGTTGACTAGATCTGAATATCACAATGAAAAAAAACAAAGAAGTGTTGAAGAATCTTTTCATTGTTTCCATTTATATTCTAACTTTAAAAGTTGTTGGGAATATTAATGAATGAATAAATTAGAAACACACTTTAGAAAGAAGGCAGTGTGTTTTCACTAAGGGTTGGAAATACAAGTTGCAGTTCAGGTACATAACATGAACTTCAAGTAATGATCTGCAGGTGGCTTCCCACAGGGAAGTTGGTGCCACCTATAACAAAGCTCGTTTACAACATACTTTTCTGCCTTCAACATGCTTGAAGTTCATCAGAGCACAAACAGAAAATGCAGCAAGGACAGACAAAATTCTGCAAATGGCAGCATTTTAAAAGGCTGCATGTCTCAGAACGTGTCCCCTTTCCTTTTGGATCCAGTAGCCAGATGGGTTAAGCACAGGGAGTCTCTATGGTCCATTTTCATACCTGCACTGGACTCAAGTTTCCATAAAGAGATGTGTATTGTCTTCGGATGGGTGGCTTCATTTCAGCAGTGGCAAGGACAGGTCCTGTATGCAGCTGCTGGATGCTGCCAAGCTGCAGCAACCCAAGACAGGAGGAGCTGGGTAACCTCTAAAGTTTGGCCCCATGTAATTAAAAGCAGAGCTGGGGTTCAGCTTCCCAGCATCTGCTCTGCAGCAGCCCCACACCCCACAACAGCTTCCCTAGAAAAGCTCAAATCCTTAGTACAAGAGAGTCATTTTAATATGAGGGATAGAAAGAGGCTCTGCAGCCAAGCTGACAATTCTTGCTCTTTAGTATTGATTAAATGGTCATTTGTTATAATGATGGCTAAAACAGTCAAGCAGATGCTACAAATATTGCTATTTCGATTTATAAATGTAGAAAACTGCTTGTCTGCTAGCCATGGAAAAACGCAAAACTTCACAACCTCAGTTCTCCAAACACAGTTATCTAGGTAGTTTTTTGGGGGGTATTTTTCCTTTTGCTCTTTGTGTTTTAGTAACAGAATATTTCACAGACCAACGGCAAATATGTGAAGGCTAATGATGTGGTGCCATGTGTCTACCTCAGATCTCCACCTCCAGTGCTAGGGAAGAGAATAACCCAGGATAACTCAGCAGACTTGCTAACTTACCACGTCAACAGGGAATGTTTATCCTGCACATGCAGGATCAGTTTTACCTCAAGAGGTTTGGCACAGATGAGCTGATAAATTCACAGCATGTATTCAAAAGCTGCTTTCAACAAAACATTTCCACTTTTATTTGGGTGATGCTCAGATGTGGCTGAAGAAATCTCCACAAAGTGATAGAGGAGATGGGGCCAGGAAGTCCAGATTAAAGAGAAATCATAGCTGAATTGTGCTTGATTTTTTCAGCTGCATCAAATATCAAGGGCTTGCTCATTGCACAGTAGAAGGAGGCAAATGAATATAACATGGACAAGATCTGGACAATAATAATGAGGGTGACTATAGCTAATAAAAGGGGGCAGTACAAATACAAGTAAGCAAATTAGCATATGGAAGGTAAAAGCACCATTTCCTCATTCCATACCAGCAAAATTACCCCAGAAAATTGAATGTAGAGCTCTAAGTGATGCAATTGAGAGAGACAGTGTATTTAATCTGAGTACCTAATGACTATGACAGAAGCATCACAACATAATTGCAATGTACTTTTTTTTCCGCACTGTATCATCACACCACCTCTGTTCCTCTGGAACAAATACATTTATTTGAATAGAAGCACTTAGATCTCCAAATCCCTTTGTTTCATGACAAAACCTGCACGCCATCTCCCCTGTCAAGGTGTTGCAGTTTTGGATACCTGTGGTTGTAGCACAGCATTTATCTTGAGATCTGTTTCATATCTGTGCCTCTATGCTGCCAAAATCATGAATTTACTTAATTTGTTAACTTAACTGGTCCAGAGAGAACAATGGGGGCTGTCCTGCAAGAACATCGTATTTCTTCCCCAAATGCAGCCCCCTCATGTGTTACAAAACTACCTTGGCTGACATACTTGATGCCAAACCTCCTCAGTGAAGAGGGAAAATGATTTTTCCCTTTCCATCATTTAAACACTTCATCTATCATTTTCATCGTGTGTAAAATGAAAACAATAACAGTCTTCTTCCCAAAGGCATCATTTGACCCAGTTCACTAGTTTCCTGTAAGAGATTACCCAGATTAGAGTAGAAAAATGTGTTGTTGCTGTTATTACTATTATTATTATTTTAATTATTATTATTATTATTGTTGTTGTTATTATTATTAATTATTCTTCACCACTATCAAGATGTTGCATGAAGTTAAAGACAGATAGCAAAAAAAAGTAAGGAAGAAGCAATATACTTTTCTTTGGTATGTTTTCTTCTCTTTTATATACATTCTATAACTGGTCCTATCTCAGTGTAGCAACATGCCTGCTGCTACAGTCCTGTGACGTTACATTACTAGTGAAGAGATGTGGTTGAAAATACCTTTTTATTGCCGTACTTTTCAATGGAATTTCTTCCCCTCTCTCACAGCAACTTGCTAAAGAATGCTGCTGTTCCCATTGGGGGAAATAAGAAAGAAAAAGCAAATCCTTCCCTTTTTTTTTTCTTTTTTTTTTTTTTAAAGAGAAGTAGTTAGCTTTTTGGAAGGATGTTAAGACATTCCTGAATTATTTCTGAAAGGGTTTTTTTCCAATAAACTTGCTATTTTTTTCTTAAAATGGATTTTCTCTGAAGAGAACTCTAAAGTAAACAGATAAATTGAAGAATTTTAAACATTAAAAAATTTTAACCTGCTTTGCTCTGTACCTATGTGCTACTGTTAAAATCAGCAGTATGTGTCTGTAATGTTGTGTGCTATTTTTCATTAAACCCATACATGCATTGCAAATAATTTCTGATGATCAGTGGTTGATCTTCCAAAACTTTTTGCATATAAAATTAGGGGGGAAAGTAAAAGATAAGGACAAAGACCCCTCAAGATGTATACTGCAGCCATTCCCAGCAAAAAAATTATGTTGAAACAAGGGTTTCCAGCAGAATACAGGCATCACTAAACAGAAACAACCTATTTCCATGGAAACAGCTCATCTAAAACCTGGACAAAGAAAGCATGTGAGTGCTTACCTGACTATATGTCATCTTTAAGTTGGTGAGGTGAAGTACTCTCTCACGGAATCTGGCTGGCTCCCTGCAGCAGAAGAACTGCAGTCCCCAGCTGAAGGCAAGCTGTGGCACATGGCCCAAGTATCTGCATTCCAGTGTCCCAGGCCCATGGAGAGTAGGAATTAAGCTGTTATTTTAAAAGGTATGCAGCACTAGCAGTATGGTTTTGTACTATGCTTGTGATTCAGGACAGAGAAACATGCTTGAAAGATGTATTCATCACTGCAAATCAACTGAATCACTTGCCTTAGCAGTTGTATCCAATGGATAGAGAAAGGTGCAATTGTATTTATCACAGTTTAAATGCTACTGGCACCTGGAGTGAAGTCAACCAGTGTGTTTGCGCAACACTTTTCCTATCAGCACTTTTGTAATTTCCCCCTGAATTGGAACTTTTCTTCAGAGCTAGAGCAAGCATAGAGCAAATATAATTCATATGGCAAACATAAATACATGCTGTGTTAGAGGAGGAAAGAATGCACTTCTCCCAGTGTTTAGACTAATCTTCAGTTTGTAAGAGGTTATATAGAAAGTTTGCAAGAGAAGGGTGCCAGAAGAATCGGCTTGGCAAGGGAGGCAGTCCCTGAGAAAGCCCTGTGGGGGGCCTGGTAAAAATGACCTTATTTTTGGCCAAGTGAGGAGTCTTTGAGAGCAGCATTTTGCATACATGTGGCAATGTTTTGTTTTTTTTTTTTTATCTAACAAAAGCATTCAGAGTGAATATAAGCTGCTCTCCTGCATGCACTAGCAGCTAACTGGCAGGCAGGCTGAGCGTTCACACCTACTGAGGTATATGCTGAGTGAGCCATATTCTTCTTTTATTCACTGCTTAATAAAATGCACATAAAGTGCTCCAGTTAGACTCCTGCAATGATTGAAAAATTTGGTTAAGCAAGTTTGGGGAGCACTGTGATGTTTTAGAGGTTGCAACAGGACCGTAAGTCTCAGAAGGCCCTGCTGTTTTCTCTCTGGATCTGCTAAGTGCAGGCCTGCAGTCACCTCATACTAGAGCAGTAGGAGGTGAGAATCCTCATCCTCTTGAAAAGTAGAAAATACCAGGAATGCCCAACATGAGGCCTCAAGACCACAAACTGCAGGATTCAAGCATGTACTCTGTCATTATCTGAATTCTCCTTGTGGATTACTGAGATTGCCAAGTATCCAGGATTTTAGCTTGCTGTAGTCTTTGTGCTAAAAAGAATTTCTTTTTTTTCCCACTTCTGTGCTGGATCTACTAGAACATGACTTAATCTTTGCAATATTCATTCTGGATCACTATGCTCTTGATTATGTAATTTGTCAAGATGTACTGCTTAAGGAAAAGCAGGTGCTCGGTACAGCTTCTCACATCAGTTTCCCAATGCATGCACCTATTTTGTATCAACTGAAGGCAACAAAAAAAGTTATGCTTCCATTTTTGGGCCTAGTTCGAAGTGTCCAAGGCAGTTTTTTGCAGCTGATTGGTTCTCAGTGTCCAAGCTGCAGATGACATCTGTGTGGGGAAACAGGAAGGGAAGGATGCTTCCCATGGGAGGTCCTCTGGGAAGGAGGTTGTTGTAGGTGCTGAATCCTCAGTGTGTGACCACTTTAGGGTGTTGGGATTTTGTTGTTCCTAATGATGCTCTGGGCACCCAACAACCCTGATTAAGTATACTTATATTTTCAGTGCTTTTCTCGTAACAGGGAAGGCCAGAAATACAAAGGATCTGATCCCATCTGCTTTCCAGCATGTGACAACACCTGGCAGTGTTAGGACCCAGAAAGGGATGGAGAATCAGTATATTTGGAGGTTATTTTCATAACTTACACCAGGCTTTCAGACACTTCTTAACCAAGCAAGATGCAATGGAAACAGACTTTCATAGGTTTCTAAGAACTCTCCATAGATGTGCAAGCATTATCTCCATTTGGCTAAGAGTGTAATTCTGGGGCACTCAGAGACTAAAGATGCAGTCCAAAGCATTAGTGGCTGCTATTACTATTTGTTTTCATATTGTATCACCTTCAATGAAGACCCATTCTTAGGTCAGTTCCGTAGTTACTGAACAGTTACAAAACTAAATGACAGTTCATGCAGAAATGAGCTCAAAACCCAAGTAACAGCATGTTTTAACAATAAATGTATTCAGAATTTCTGTCTTTCCTGGTTAGCCAGGAAATAATGCTTTTTTTGCCTCAGTCAAAGGCCTGGCAGGAGTCATCCTTCATTTGGATACATCCATAACAAACAGCTCTCCCTGACACTGACCATAGACAGTACAGAAAAAAAAAAAAAAAAAAAAAAAAAGAAACTGGCTGTCACATTTGAAGTTACTTTGGGGTGCAGGGAAGCATCAGCCTGCCATGCTCAGCACCCCTGACGGTTTTTTTGAGCTCTAAGCCTTGAGCTGCCTCAGACTCACCTCTGCTTTCACCTGTCCAGCTGTGATTAGGACAGTGCAGGGAAAGGAGAGGGAAATTTACTTAGTGTCTGTAAAAAGCACTGTAATGTTTTTCCAGAAAAAAAAACAAACAGTAGAATTCTTAATGTTACCAGATATTCATACTATCAGAGGCAGGATGATATCTCAGCATATGTGTGCATTGTGCCAAAAAGACCGACAGAAAAGAAATCCTAGGTGGCCTTGAAATTACAGAGTGTGTGCTGCAGGAGCTTTTAAATTCCTGTGCAAAATACTTCAAATCCTGAACAAAACCATGTCTAAAAATAGGCCTATAAAAGATATATGATGGCATTGCTCTGTGTGATTTCATGTGCATTGGACAAACATGAGAATCACCAAGCAAACTGTAGATTTCATGCAAGATGCTCACAGTCATTTACTTTTTGTGACTGATCCAAGTTCCTCTCTTATCCTGAAAGAGAAAACATTGATAGATCCCAGAACAAAGCAATTGTATCAACAAAGTAAATTGAATCCAAACATGAAAATAAGATGGAAGACCTATTTTCCAGAGTTGTAGACATGCCTAATTAGAGCTCTCAGATGCAGACTCTGGAGATTCTAAATGAATGGGAATGACATATTGCTAGAAGTAAAATAATATGAGCAGGAAGACATGGTGTAATTTAGTTCTAACAGATTATGTGAAGCTATGTAAAGATTATACCAACAGTTAAGTGATCTGAAATTCTACCAGTGTAACCAGAAATGTTTAAGCACACTGCTGGCCTCCCAAACACTGTAAAATTGCAGTGTTGCTGAATAATAGCATAACTTCTCATATCTAAGCCAGGTGGTTTCACAAATGTTTTAAAGTGCTTGTGACCAATACTTTGCTGTGGTATGACAAGCTTGCCTTAACTGACAGATGAGAGCTGCAGGCTTGCAAAGCAACCAGCCAGTGCAATGAAAATTTTCAGATCTTGATAGGATATTTTTTTCTTGCCCACAGTTTATTGAGAGCTCTATAAATTGTGAGGAGCTATCAACAGTAACACTATACTTATGGGTGTGATATGATCTCTCTTGCAGCTGGCTTTGGTACAGGACTGAGATGTGGTTCTTTTGAGTACAAACAGAGGCTGTTCATGACTTAAAATGTATGTAAGACACTGGGGAGAGGAGAAAAAGAAAATATGAATACGCTTTTGACAGATATTTTGATAAAATTCAGATGACAGCTATGGGAGAGACACCTAAAATGGCTGTCTTGTGATACCTCTCCATCCTACCTACCCTAACCTCCTAGATATGCAGTAAAGGCAACAAACAGCTGTCTGCCAGGATGATGACGATAATGTTACAAGGTGCAGGCAACAATGCAAAGAATGGCTAGCCTGAAATCTGCCTGAAATAAATGTCAAACAAGAAAAATATGGGGTAGCCCCCGATTTCTCCTGAAAAACAACTAACACTCAAAGTGGATGGAGTGCTGTCACAGAAACAATTAAGAAGAAAGTATCTTTAGTCCATTTTAGAGGGATGACCTAAATAACAAGAAAAAAGGAAAGTAAATTAAACTGAAGCTAAAGTCTAAAGGAGAAATGATGAGCTGGCCTATAATTAATAGGCTAATATATTTAAAGGCAAGAGAGACCAAATAATCATTTACTGTGATGTACTGCTCTAGTGCTCTGAGGAGGACAGGATTTCTGAGAGTTTTGACATTCACCTCTTTTAGTTAAGACCTAAAACTGACTATTTGAAAATTCTCCATGAGAGAAAATTCTGAAAAGGCTTGTCTGAGTTCAGTAAAATGGACAAAAAAGAAAATAAGAAAATAGTGGAAATTTTGTCTGCTTCACCAGTATTATTTAAAAAATAAAGACAGTATTATAGAATGTAGAATGGCATGCTTTTCAGAATGAAAACTGACATTTGGCTTTGAAAAAAAAGAAATATAAAATTTACAATTACGAGGAGTTTTTTCCCTCTCAGAGGACATGTGTGAAATGAGCTGATTTTGCAGAGCATTTGGGGGTTTTTTGATAGTAAATTTTCCCATGAAGAAAGGTGCTACTCTTCTAGGCTCACCTTTTTCCATGTAGGTCAGACTAACCAATTCTGCCCAAAGCTCATATTTTCCAGCTGTGCAAAGGTAGACTTTAAAAAAGATATCTTGTCAGGTCAGAAGAGCATTGAGGGACAAAGAATTAATTGTATTTTCACCATGACACTGAAATATTATGAATCAAATGCTTAAGAAGCAGGTCAGGAGACCCAACAGATCAAAAAAAGACTGACCAAATCAGGAAAAAAATGTATTCAACTTCTGCAGGTTTTTTAAGAAAAAAAGGTACAAATCAGAGGACAGGCACTCAACCAGATTGCCCAGAGAAGAAAGGTTATGCCATCACGAGTCAAGGAATGTAGCCCTGGGACGGTGCAGAACTCCTGATGAGTGTGAGTTTGTAGTTAGTGGATTTTTACCCTCTCTGTCAAAGATTGGCAGCAATAACACATCCATAAAGTTGTGGAGGTGGCTTTTGGATGGGAGTGCTGTTGAATGCCCAGAGCAAGCTGATGTAGCAGGTGATGGGAAGCGGGGTCAAGAATGACAACACTAAAAGCCAGGTCATGTAAGGATCCATTTTGTAAGCGGGACACCTCAGGAAGAGGTATTACAGCAGCAAAGCTAAAAAAAGCCAACCTTTTTACTTTGCACACAAACAAATGAGCACCCACGCTGATGCTGCACCTACATGGGAGCGTAAGAGAGGGCTTTTTAACTCCTCATTCTCTTTGATGGGATTACTGTTACATACACAACTGTGCACCTCATCTGCACAGGGTTTTCTGTAGATTTGAAAAGAATTGATACCTTTTAAAAGCTTTTTTTGCATTCAGCCATTTTTCCCAAGTTGCTTAAAGCAATAAAAAAGCAACCAAACCAAACAAGCAACCAAAACAACAACAAAAAAGTAAAATGTAAAAAAATTACATGTGCATAGCGGAGAATTTAGAGGAGTGATGGTTCTCTAGAGTCTCTCTGGTTTTGACCCATGCTATAATTAATTACAGTATAAAATGTCTTCCAGAATTATTGCAGTCAGGTTAGAAAATGTCAGTTGCTGCGCATTCTAAAGTGTCAGGGTTGTGCTTTTAAAGTTACATGAAAACAAACTCAGCTAGAAACTTTTGCAATTCAAAATATTTAGCTGAATGACAAGAAAACTAATCCTTGGTTTATTATTAGACACGATAAAAGATTTCTGAACATCCTAGATGTTCATATTTTTCTTTTCTTTTTTAATGTAGCTCTACACTGAAAAATGACTTTGTCAAAATCATACCTGAGTCTTTTGGAAGTGAGAAGTGGTTGTTGAAAGACAAAACAAAATGCCTCAAAGAGGTCTAATGTTTGGAGATGTGTGCTCTGATCTTTCTCTTTTCCACCCCCTTTGAGCATGGCATCAAGTCTGATGTCAAAAAATTGAGGCATTCAGTATCATAAGCTTCCCCTGAAACACCAAGCAAAGAGAAGCTGGCTCAGGTTATCTGTCCTTGGTGCAAAATCGTTTAAAACCAAAGGTTTATTTCAAACCTTAACATAAGTTTTGCTACTTCCATTAGCTCCAGAGCATGAACAAAGCAGCAGGTGAGTGCTGTGGAGGCACCGGTGTAGTGTTACTGATTGAGCACACCACAAAACAGCTGAGGCACTTCTGATTTTGACTGCGGAGGCTCCTGATCCTGTCCTGTCAACTGAGACACCAGGAATCACACATCACCAGCAGATTTGTTAAACTTGTGGCTGGTACCTCAGTGGAGATTTGCTAGCAATGACATTAACTTCCTGAAGGCCATACATTAACCATGGGACCAGATGGTCCCATCCCTAGTGAGATATGGATGGCAATAGCCTCCCTTTCGAACCCTGAAAGTCAGATCAAGTAAGTTAAAAGTAGGCCTGTGGAGGAAAGCACAGGGTATTCCTGACCTTATGTGGAGGAAACCAGCATCCTAGAACGTGCCAGTGATTGCATTCACAAGGCAATTAGAAGCAGTCTGTGAGACTTGTTGGAAATTCATTACTCACGCTGATGTGTAAGAAGGAACAAACAAATTATTCACTGGGACCAGACTGCTATCAAGGGAAGCAGCTGAGGGAAAGGAATCCTTTCACTTGTAAAGGGAGCACTTGTGATGGAGGATTACTAAGATACAATAAACATAGTGCTCCAGAATGCTATTTTGACAGATCCAATTTTTGGAATGAAATTGCATGCTAAGTGGCATGTTTAAGCAGATGCTGAGTGAAATCAAATTAGGGCTGAATTTAAACGATACTTTGAAATTATTTTAGTAGTCCTTATTGATTGGGAAATGTAATTTTACAAGATAATATTGTGCATAATCAAAATGCACTCATAAAGAAAAAGGTCAGGACATTATTGAGAAATGGTGTTTTATTTTTGCAGTAGTTAGTGAAGGAGACTGAAAACAGTAAAAGTAAGCATCTTTTCCAAAGCATGGGCTACCAGGTTCCCCTTAATTTGAAGTTAGCAAATTTAAGATAATTTATTCAAACCTGTATGCCTCTTCCCTTTCTGTATACATTTCTGTGATATAGCTGTGAAATTATATGCTATCTTAAATATTTTTCTGATTTAATTTTATTGGGGAGGAGATAAATTGTGTTTCATCACATTTTGTACTGAACCATCATCTGATGAATGTATTTGTCTTCATTTTATTAACTTTGAATAATTAATGCCCCCAAACTGGAAGTTTTCCCATGTTACAAATCCACTTAATATGTACCTCAGTCAGAGCAGCTCTGATTTGCAGAGACACAGCAGGAGGAGCAGCAACATACAGGATGGATCCCTGTGCAACCCCTTTTCTGTGTTTGTGCTCATGTACGCTAAATTTCAGCTGGCATCTCACAGATCATATTTCCCCACTGAGGAGGAGAAGCCACAATCTCTAGTGAGGGAGTCCTAGAAATCAATCCATGATGGGGAAAACCCAGGCAATGGTACATTCTATTGGGTTCAAACTGGCCTGAGAGAGACAGTCCACCTTCCACTGGCAGAAAAAGTGTCTTTCACAGGTTGCTAGTGAAAGAAAGCACAAAACAAAAATGCTGATAAAAATGAATTCTGAACTTTCAGAAATTATTCATCTAGATGGGATCTACTCTGTTCCCCCAAGTAGTATGGAAACATCTAATTCAGTAATATAAAAATATTTCAATTTGATAATAGCTGACCAATAAAATTTATTATCAAAATTATATGCTGGATACATGTAACGAAGGAGGTGTGTAAATTCAGTATTATCATGCGTATTTTATTAAGCCAAACAAACAGAACTGGAAAAGTAGAAACAAAACACACTCACATTATTGAAATAAAACATTCATGCCTTTTCAAAATCAAACAATAAAATAAAATTGTTTATTTAAACATTTTCCTATAAAAAAAAAAAATCCCTAAAATTGACATACTCCCATGAAATGTTCTGATTTTAAAAACTGGTATTCTCTGCTGAGGAAAAAGTGTACTGTTTTCTAAAATAGAGATCAGTCCTGACAACTAGGACTTGTTCCCAGCCTCTCCCCTCCCCTTTGGAGCTGCAGGCTGAGATGATAGCAATGTCCTTGTGAGAGGTGACTCTTAAAATGGTACATCTGGACTGGTCAGGCTATGCACCCAGCAGGCCCTTTGCAAATAGCACAAGAAGGTATCTGAGCATAATGCAATGGTAAATTAAAATGACTGCAGGTGATAGTGTTTTGACTGCTCTGAAACTACCTGGCACTAGTGAGCAGAATCACATCCACTCCAAAACATGTTTCTTCCAAGTTTTGGAAAGGAAACATTTTCTGTTTTCTGACTTGAAAGCACCTTGCACCCTAAGAGAAAGTGATAAAGACCTGTATGTTTTTACTGATGCTTGTTCAGCTGCTGCACCCTTGAAATTTGTCTCTCCCAGCCATGTCCTACCAGCCTGGTTTCCCCCTCCTCTCGGCTCATTAACACCACGTGATAAAGTAATATACCTGATCAAACATCTAGGCTGACTGTCTGAAAGAAAAAGTTACTTTGCTCCTCCGGAGAGTAAATTTCTCCCAGATTCATCCAGAGAAAAAAAGTCAACTGAATAAAAATAAGTAGGAGTGCATCTGATAACTATTTGTAAAAGCTCCATAAATTCACTTATTTCCCATCGGTTAGTGTACTTCAGGAATGGGAAAGACGAATATGCTTTCTCTCTATCTGAGGGGGCCTGTAGCTATAATTAAGAGGGTATTATTGCTGAAGTCTAATTACATTCTTTAAAGTATGCTGATAAAAGCATAGGTGGAATTGTTTTAAAACTCTATTCCACCACCGGCTCTTTTATCTATGCTAAAACCAGTCACCAAATAAACGAAACCTAGTGAGAACAAGCTTCACATGATAGCATTTTTGCCACTTTTCCCAGCAGGAAATGTGATGAGAGGGAGGAGCAGAGAAGTGGGAAGAATTTTAAGAGTATTTTTTGTACAATTGAAGTTTACATTTTGGTGACTTTATTCCTAGTTGAAGAGCTGTATCATTTTAGTAAAAGTGGCTTACATTAGGGACTAGCTGGGTTCATTTCTTGCTAATCCTCATTTGGTTACTACACCTGATGTCTTTTTGACCTCTCTTTTTATTGTCCACAGGTGTGATCAGACCTTAAGCAGTTTAGGAGCAGGGCAGCCCCTCTCCTTGCTGTCCTATAGCACATGGAGACTCTACTCTCTGACTAAAGTTTCCAGACACTATCTGAGTATGGTAAGTCATTTCCACAGCATTTGCCACCCGGATAGATGGGAATCTGCATGTTCCCATCTTTGCACTCATTGTTCTCAGACATACCTGGGGAATGTACGGCAGTTTACCTATTTTTTACCTTCTCTTTTTTTTTTTTTTCCCAATGAAATGTTTCTTTGACCTTTAAACACTAGTGAAGGCAGATGACAATGTGAACAAAATGCTTGTCTTAATTGCTTTGAGTGATGTGACTTCATTATGAAACTTCTTTCAGAAGCTTAATTACTCCCAGTGCTGCATTTACAGCAAGGGGAAAGTATCAAATGAGACAACAAAGGGAGTTCAGTGGTTTTGATCTTGTTTTCTGAAATCGGGCGATCTCATGCTCTCACCATTTATTAATACAGATCATTTCCTCCCATTTCTCACAATTGAATTGAGTCACTGTTTGCATGCTGATGGGGCAAATAAGTGGGGCGCTGCATTCGTCACTGCCTGATAACGAATGAGAGCTGCTTGTTCAGAGACAGGCAGTTCCTCTGGAGGCCCTGTGATTTGCCAGAATGTATTACAGTTTTCCAAGATTATTGCAAAGCAGATGATTAATATTGCATGCTCAAATGGCCTTTTCAAGGACTGAGCGGAGAGCACAGGGGGACTAAGGGAAAGCCTCAGAAGACTAATTTCCTATCTGCACATTGTGATAGAAATGCATAATTGCAAACAGTGTTTTGTAACTCACCAGTATAAAAGAGGCAAGCTACTGAGCAATGTGTAGCCAGAGGAAATATGTCTTCAGCTGACAAAACCAGCAGAGTCCTGTTGAAATCAACGTGACTCCGCTGGTTTGCATCAGTGGAGAATCTTACCCAAAAAAGATTACTAGGGAGGTGAAGCAGGGCATTACCATAGGTGAAGCAGTGGTTTTAGCAGGATGAAGAAACATAGCCCTTAAATCAAGGACAGCTTCTGGTGTGGACTCTACAGGATTATGCAACTGGAAGAAGGATGCCTAGAAAATTTAGGCGGTATCTGCTCTGCAGTAGTAAAGGAATGTGCTGCATCTCAGTCTGAGTGGGAAGGTGAGGAAGAGCTGGTAGCTCTTTGCTATGGGAGCATTTTATGGGCTGGATGAAGCACTTCTCTTGGTTTAGGGTATCTGTGAAATGTGTTAAAGATGTGCCTAAGACTACATTGGCTTTTGCGGTCAGCAAAGAGCTCTGCAAAGCCCATAGCAGGGGAATGTAATACTGGTGGAAACGCTTTAATAGAGTTGAGTAGTGTAGGTGAGAAATGGCTGTATAAAGCATTTCTCTTCCTCTCTGGTGTAGCTTGGGCTGTATTTTGGCAGCATCGGAAAGCAAAGCCTTGTGTAAATGTCCCCACATGACTGAGCTGGGTTTGGATGGACCTTGGGTGGGCTCTGTGATTTTTATGGGTATAGCAGCAGCAGCGTGGATTCTACCTTTCAGGCACAAGAACTTGAACCAAATTCAGATGTGAGCCTAAATAATGTGAGAAAATGTCTAAAATGATTCACCTTCCCCACCTTTAGCCTTTGCAGGAGCACTTTTGGCAAGCTGCATGTATCATGACTCAAAATCCTGGGAGCACATCCAAACTGGAAATGCTTCCCTCTCCTTCCACTCGTGTCCTGCCAGCTGTGCTCACTGCAGGCAGGTTGTGCTATTCCTGACATGCTCAAGTTTTGATGCCATCTTGTTTTGACCACTGCTTTTCTGTGTGTACTTATTTCTTCCATTCCCTTACTGCTCCAACAGAGATCCCGGCCAGGATGATACTGCCAATATTTTCCTACCTGTCAGAGAGAGAAAGAGGGTATGGGGATGTGTTGTGCTGGGAGACTCTTGTGTCTGTTACGAGTGCAAAGGCTGTAAACTGTGTTTGCTACCCTGAAGAGATCAGACAAAATCACACTTAATATATAGACCTGGATGAACATATTTATGTCCTTACCAATTCTCTCCAAGCTAGACAGGGTCTGATGACATCTCAGTGTCTATTCAGCATTGTTTGTGCTTCACCTACGCTGCCAGATCTGAGCTGAATATAAGGCCACAGAAAACAGTTCACTCTGCATGCAAGCATATTCTTGTTGAAGCTTTAGTTTGTCCAATTGTGCATCCATTACCCACGAAGTCTATTTCTACAGCCTAAATATGATTCATATCCCCTCAGGCTTCATTAAAGCATGATGCCTAAAGCAAAAAAATTTGCTCAAAATTTTTTGTTATAAAAACTTGTTGATCTCTCTGTGTTTGTGAGGAGATTTGAAGAGACGGTTGGTTTTGGTTTATTTTTTTTTCTTAATTAAAGATTCACTTTTTAGTCCTGTGGGTCCAACTTTGCCACAGAACTATTGGCCCAGAAATCCAATTTTTTATATTTGATGCTTAGATTACTCACTTGCGTTGCCCCAGGAAGGATGCTGAAACTTAAGAAACTACCAAAAAGACCTGGGAAGAAACCAATTGTAGCATATGATGAGTGAAGCAATCTATGTAGCCTGTGACCTTTGGCTTCCTGATAATGTTTTTGTATAGCTAAGTTTGAAAAGAATATTTTGTTCCCGTTTTAAAAATCTGCACACATAAATTGATCACTCTGAGACTGTTGTGTTGCATCAGGAGTAGGACAGTAATCTGGGAGAAGTGTTGGTTTATTTCCTTGCCATCAATTATCTGGTAAATATTTGGGTACAGCAAGCATTTTCAATAGAAGCTAGGTGGGTGAATAGGGGTAGAAAAGGTCATGGCCCAGGTGATTTATCTGCAGGAAATAATTCAGCTGCTTCATAAAACCACTTCTGCATCTGGTCCTTTGATTGCCAAACTATTCATTCTTCCTAATGCATCAGATAAATGCTTATGTGAAGAAACAAACTAAAGAGCTGCTACAGTAGAGCAGAAGGCAGATAATTCAAACATGGAAAAGCTGCAATGTCGTGGGAGATGTACATAAGCTTCCCTTTGTTCCTTTGTCCTTCTTCTGGCTGTGGGAACAAGCCAAGCCTTGATAAAAATGTGTAAATTTGGTTTCTAAGTCAGCTATTTGGGAAGAGGTTTTGCACTGTTTTGTGGCTGACCCACAGGATGAATTCAAAGTGATATTACAATAAAGGGGGAGGGAGGCCATAATACCATTTTCACGGTGGGTCTGTTCTGTGACGATCAATAAAGAGGCTTCATCAGTGTCAGCCCACTGGCAGTATGGCATCCAGCCCGTGCTACAAACTACTTGTGAGCTGTGCACATTCCTTGATACTGTATTTACATAGCTTAATGGAGTTTTAAAAGGTCAAAATCCAAGCAATGTACACTTTTGGAGCATTAACTACATGCAATTGTGTTGCTGAATTCTTAATTGCATCTTCAGAGTACTGGAGTTTTTTCTTTTTCTTTTTTTTTTTTTTTACTGTGGGACTTTCTGAGATGAGAACTGCCCCTTTTAAAATTTATGAGTTGCAACAGGGACAACAGACCCTGCAACTGATCTGACAAGAATGATCTTAAATCTCTGTCTTCCTTTGTTTGCAATGAAGGTATGTATAAATGCGGTAAATGTTCATCTTTCCAGTATTAATGAAGTTAAAGACCATTTGTTTCAGAGCTGCAGGAAAAGAGGGCAAGGAATGATGCTGATGGATAATTAAAGACTAAGGTTTGATTTTTGGTACCCTAAATCAACCTCTATTTTTTGTTGGTTGTGTTGGTATCTGGCTGAAACATCTTTTTCCTTGTTTTGGACCATATCTGGGGAGCATAAGACCTTTACCAAGCCCTCAGGCTGTTTACCTCTGAAGGGAGAGTCTCAAGCTGGTCAATCACAAGAGGACAGAGCCACATATACCGAGTTACAGTATAAAGGCATGAATTACTTTAAAGAGCAGATGTGCAGTGTCCTGTATTTGCTCAGCCTGATCTGAACGTCCTAGAGCTGAGTACATGTCGTATATTAAACCCTAATTATGGGATGCGATATCCTTTCCCAATGACCATGTCCAGCATGGAAGGCACTGCATACACCAAAACCCCACTCAGTTCTATTAAGGTGTTTTTATCAATCTTTTCCTTGGGCCAAAATATTTGGTGTAGGAGCTAGTAATGAATCAGCAGCCCATGTAAATAAGATGTTACCTCATATTTGTTCTTGCCAATAACCATCAGCCCTGTTATTGATTTCGTTCAGCACAGCCTATGCATAGGTGTCAGCTCAGAGAAGTCTGCCATGAAGCCTCTACAGCCAGTCAGGCAGACCCCTGAGTTATCCCAGCAGGTCTGATAAGGAGATACACGGATGGGGAGGACTTTCTGTGCCATTTATTCCTTTTCCAACCATCCTTCACTCTCATGGGTTTCTGCCATGCTCAAGAGCACGTTTCACATAGGCAGTTGGTGTTGATCTTTCTCTGCTGAGCTATTTTCCAAGTAGAAGTGAAAATGTGTGCATTTATTATCAGTTTCTCATCACTTGTTGCTTGCTGTTAGAGAAACAATTATATGTGGGATTTGAGTTGTTTATAATATCTGGTCTCTTAGGTCACTGACAAATGAGGGTTCATTTCAGCTCTAGGGTTCTGATTGTGTTACTTTGGTAACTGTGTGAACAAAAGGCTGCTTTGTCCTTCTTCAAGAAATAGAGCCTGGTTCCCAATTCAGGCTTTTGACAAACTGTCCAGGATTTTTCTGGAGGGTATCCTGTGTCCCTTGCGATTTTGTAATGGCTCTGATGCATAAAATGTGTTCCTTAAGTGCTTTTTCCTCAGGGAGAAACTGGCTGGGAATAGCCAGGAGAACTGGTTTTGCAACAAGTCTCAAGTGATTCTATGGGCATAACCATCCTGCTTAATCTCACCATGTTCTCGCAGAGGCATGTGGCTTCTCAGCAGAGCTCATTGTGTGTTTGCTACGTCAGGGTTCAGCCACATGATCCAGATAATCCATTTTATGAAGATAACATGAGTCAGCTCATGGTATGACTCCTGCTGTAGTTCCTTCCTCCTCTTCCCCTTTTTATCTCCTGTTGACAAGGTGATATATTTTTGCCAAACATGGCAAAATGGTGTTCATTGAAACAGGCAGGTCACACTTCTGTTGGAACATCTATGCTGACTTTTCAACTAAGACTGGAAGGCACCTACTCCTGCGGAGTGCAGCTCTATTCTAATTCTTCCTTCCCCAAATCAGGATAAAATTCCTCATCTCAGTAAGACCACAGGGGTGGTGCTAATGCCAAGAATTCTTCAATGCCTCTCCTCTGCAAGCCACACCAGGGAACAGGAATGTCATTTCAAAAACATTTTTTTTTCTGCTGTCAAGTTGCTGGAGCTTCAAAGCAGTTTCTTGATGCCTATGCTTTCATGCAGTTTGATGCCTGTGTTTTTAGGGTTTATACATTAATGTTTGTTTCAGGCAGAGTGCAATAGCTCATTTTAGAGGGCAAAACCCTCTAAAAATGTAAGATTTTTAGTTACTCTGGCTTAATTCTGTTCAAAACAATTCTTACAAGACAAGATGAGAGAGATTGTTAGTTCTTTGGGTTCATGAGATGGCAGGAATTAAGAGATGGTGCTCTGCTGCCCTGTGAACTTGTGTACATAGAGCACTAGAGAAGGGCAGGGGTAAGAAATGGGCTTTTCTGAGCTCTTCTCAGGGAAGAATTATTTCCTGCGCACAAAATAGAAAGTATTTTTCTCTTGTTACTTCTGAAAATGACTAGTGGAATGAATTAACGCAATGTAATGAAGGGCAATAGTGAAGTGAAGTGAAACACATGATCTCAAATCCCCTTTCAGCAACTTCTTGGAGATCATACAATGCTGAAACGCCAGAGCCTCTCAATGCCAACTTCAGCTTCAAAACCACCCCTATTTTGGCACTTAAAATGTCAGGTTCCTGACGTCATCTTGCTGTGTTTTTGTGCCCCGCCATAGTGTCTGGAGGAGATGGCATACTTCCCTCCAAAGGCTGCATGTAATTTGCTTTCTGAAGGTATGTTTTTTCAGCCATTAAACTCTGCTCTCTGACTAGAACTCTTCAGAGGGAGCCTTGTTTTTTAATCAAGTTTTTCTCCAAGGACAAGAGGAGTTTAAAATGTGGATTTTGGTTGTTCCTAGATGTCTCCATGCCATCTCTCCTAAAACTAAAGCAGTGGATCTGAGTCATCCTTGAAGTATTCCAGTTTTATGCTGAAATCAGTTGGAGACGCAGGATAAAGATGCAGTAATGCAGCAGTGAATCATCTTGGCAAAAACTTGGAGTTTGTGGCATCCACTTCTGCAATGCTCCATGGAGTACATTGCTGATTAAACTATGGGTGCCATTGCTGCCTCAAATTAGTTTTCAGACCTGTATGAGGGATAACTTCCTCCTGTTTTTTTGGGATAGCAAAGAAGTGGAAGAGTAAAGGTGCAATATTGTTCTTATTTATTTTTAATATTTTTTCTTGTGATTTATTATGTGAGACACTGGATGTTTCCCTGAGAACTATGCTTCTTTGACAGGTCTATTCAATATTGCCATTTATTTGTTTAGGCTGAGAGACCTGAGCTTACAATATCTAATGTTGCAGTGAAGTTCTTGCAGGCTCAGGGAGCGAGTGAAATGGAAATTCTTCCTCCTGTTAAAGGAATTCTACTTGCTGTGGAGGAACTGTCAGGAACATCATAATGTCTTTTTTCTTTTTTTTGTAAGCACCTTATTTTTATCAATGTCTATTGAAAACTGTGCAATGGTTTCATATTCTGAATATTGTTTTTTCTGGTCTGCAAAGGTTAAGGGTGTGATCAGGAGTTATTTTTATTACCAGAAGGTATTAAAAGTACAGAAGATGATGAGAAGGGCTCGGTGTAACTACTAGCAGCATATAAAAATGAATAATGCACAGCTTAACAGTTTTGATGCTGCTTCTGTTTGCCTTATCTATGAAAGATACAGCAATCCTCTGCCTTGCTAGTTGCTCCTCCATCTACCCCAACTCACTGCTATTTGTCCTCTCAGCTTCAGTCTCCATCCCTGGCCTTTCCTGGCTTCCTGTGAAATGGGGTAAGGGAAAAAAGGAGAAAAAAATACCCAAACCAGCCTAAAAATACCACAAAGTTTGGGGAAAATATTGGCATTCCTTGTGCTCCCATCATGCAGAGAAAGGAGGTTGCTTAGGATCATAAGCTGTGCTTGTGCAAAGATGTTCAGGTGTTCAGTCCAGGAAGAACATTGATTTAAGTGTTTGCCTCTGAAGAACAAAGTTGATGAAAAATTCAATGCAGAATGGTTGGCAAATGCAGCTAAATACCCCTTGATGAATCACCAGTGTAATCCACCAGTATCACAAGCCTCTAGCAAAAGTGACAGCAGATAGCTTATCCCAAATGGCACAAAAATTATGGATGTGGTATTCGTAACATCTCTAAGTAAGTAGTCTTGAGACTGCTCAATACAGAAAAAATACGAGCAGTCCCTTGTTAAATGTCTGCACTAAATATTTATTTATTAGCCTGACAAAATGGATCACACAGCATGCATAGGTGGCATACAGCATACTGCCCTTGCTGTTCAGCTTGAGGGAGACACAGGAAAGTTAGTTGGGTTAGAAACCAGGTCAAGCAATCAGCCAAGGAGCTGGGAACAACAACATTATGTGCTGTCAGACCAAATCTAACCTGCTAAAAATACAAGCAGGGCAGGCAGTGATCTTGCCCGCTAGTTCAGTGCCTCTGTTGCTGCTGACAGACGGCTGAAACACATTATCTCATTGAAAATACATTTTTTTCAAAAATATAAACAGAACCCAATCCCATACAGGAGAACAAGTTCTAAAGGAAATTCAGTTATTATATTGGGAAATGTTAAGAAATCTTAGTTGAGAGGGCACAGAGTGAAGATTTCTATACCAAGCTCTAGATACTACCAGTGACAACAAAGTGTTACCTAGAGTTTTATACTGCATTGTAGCAAGCTTTTTTTTTTTTTTTTCAGTAGAGAATGTATAAATATAATTCTTCTCTCTGCGTAACAGAAACAAATTATTTTAAAGGTTAATATGATTTGAAGTTGTTTTTTTTTTTCTTTGAGAAGGCCCATCTGAATAATGCTCATTATGGGGCTTTGCTTTAATACATATATTCGACTCTTTAGACCTGGGAATACCTCTGAAGTCTTTGGTTTCAATTTGGCCATCTTCATGTGTGTGTTGAGGGAGGAACATAATGGTTAAAACAGGCTTTGCAAAACTCTGTCTTAGTTTTCTGCCCAGTGATACACTAGAGGACTTGGCTATGTGAGTATGCATGTTCTAGAACATCAGAGATGAAGAGAAATGGAAATCAGCACTGCATTTTTCCTTCCCTTCAAAACCACTGCCATAATATGATCTCTATTTGCTGTCATGTTAGTCAGTGTGTGTAGGCTGTGTCTAGCCTACTTCAGGTTTGAAGAAGGTGTTATACTTGGGAGCTATCAAGGCTCAGCTCCTAGGATTTGCAGGAAATTGAACTTGAAGGATCAATAATCTCATCTGCTTTTCAAATCCTATTTGCTTTTGCCCCACCAGAAGCATCAATGAGCTAAAATGTCCCTGACCTATCAACTGTGGAGTCACCTCTGTAGCTGGCATAGATGGACTAGATGGCAGAGACGAAGACTGCTGGGGCAGTCTTCTGGTGTTTTCTTCCTGCCTCATTAAAGGGTTTGGAAAATACCATAATTTCCTACAGAACCTATCCAACAGAAGACTTTTCATGTGGATTTATCTAATGGATCCTAAGAAAACATTCACATAAAGTGCTCATTCTATGTGTGTGTGGATGGTAGGGGATGCTGCTTCTAAGACAGGAAGAAAAACAGTGAATGGACAGAGG
Organism: Lanius collurio; assembly: GCA_020086605.1. Classification (NCBI taxonomy): domain Eukaryota; kingdom Metazoa; phylum Chordata; class Aves; order Passeriformes; family Laniidae; genus Lanius; species Lanius collurio. The sequence goes on along the minus strand of JACBWW010000015.1, from coordinate 25,675,382 downwards.
GAGTTTTAAGATTTTTTTTTTCCCAACAGGGAAGAAATAATCTTTATTTGGGTTATATTTTCTCACCTTACACTTTCTATACTCAAAAAGTTCCTTTCTATATTTTTTTGCCTTCTTATACCTTCTTAAGTTTACCAGCATATTGAGGGATGGAGACTTTCAAGTGTTTGAAAGCTAAGACTACTTTTCAGCGAAGTCACCAGGAGCTTCATGACTAATTTTAGTAGGGAGGGGGAAGGTGAGCAATTCTTGCCACCTGACAACAGACAGGAAGCTGAATACCTCCCCAATTGCTCATCTGCTGACAATTCGAGTATTTTGCTGTCTTTAAATAGATAACACAAAAGGTTGCCTCTAGACTTGCCTCTGAAAACAGGAGGAAAGAGGAAAGTTGCAAAAAGTTTCCCATGCTGCTCTGTTTTTACTTTTTAGTTTTTTGCTTGGAAAAACTACCCAATGGTTTCTTGTTTGTTCTCAATCCTGTGCCACTTCTGTGCTCATCCTTCACTCAGATACCTGTGTATGACTAAAGGTCTTTGGTCCTTTGTGATCCAGCTTTTTAAACCACAGAAGTGCTGAGTGGAAGGGACCTCTTGATGTTATCCAGTCTAACCTCTCACTCCCTAACTTTCTCCTCAAACAACATTTGTCTAAGAATCTTAGGTGCACCAATCTTCTTTACCAAGTGACAGCATGTTATGAAAAATCCAGGATATCTGCAGCTTTGTGACCCTTCCAATTTAAAGCCTGTTCCTCTTCCTCATCTCCTCTACTCCTCTGTGGCTATGGCAGGTTGCCAAGCCTTCAGCAGGACACTTCTACATTTTGGTTTTCCCTCTATTCCTTTCTCCTCCCACTGAGTTGTCCAACTCCCTGTAAATTTGAAAGTCTTGCCATCTCTTGTCTTCTTTACAACTTAATATGGCCCTGTTGGAGGAAGCCAATAATCAAATACCACAGAAGATGGAAGTGCTTTGTTTCTTGTAGTACTCAATCACTCTACCATTATCCCCTAAGTCATTCAATACATGTTCTTTGAGTAACATACACCAAGATAGCACCTGAATTGCTTGGTGACTATGGCCATAAAAATAGGGTGAGAAATATTGCTTGTTCCTTCTACTCATCTCAGATTACACAACAACCATACCATCAGTTTTCCTTGGCTTGAAATGCCTGCCTCTTCCCTCTGCTGAGGAAGACAGAGCCAGGGAGAACAGACTGCAGCATGTGGGAAGCAGAAGGCCATGGAAAAAGATGCACTTGCTGCAGCTGCTGCTGCTGCTGAGTTATTGATGGTGGACAAGCACTGTTGAAGCATGTAGAACAGACATGGGGAAAGGTGAGCTGAGAAGGTGGGCCTGGGGAAAAGGCCCAAAGCAAAAGGAACTGTGGGGGTCTCCCCTGCCAGGGAGCCGTGGTGCTGCCAGGCTTCCAGACAGAGTGTGATGTCTAAGACAGCAGCAGAAACATTCATTAAAATGACTGTTTTAGCTTTTTGGACAATTAGTCTGATAATTATGCCACTTATTTACTATAATAGTCTGCAGTTAATGGATGCTCTGCAAGGGAATTAATGTCTCCAAATTATTCTAGAAATACCCTGAATATGCCATCTTTTTAAATAATAATGTAGAATGTCTCTGCAGGATGTTTAAGTAAGTTGCAGGTTGCTATGTCAGGGCACCCTGCTACCCAGACATGTTGACCGCTGTTCAAAAGCCATACTTGCTCCTCAGAAAGTCAAACACACATTAAGGAAAAAATCTCTTGTTATGGGGCTGGGAGCAGGACCCTGAAGCTGCAGTGTGCACTACCAGAGCAGGGATGCTCTACAGCTCTGTAGCAAGCTGTGTACACCCATTGAGGCCCTGCTTGTGCTTTGCTTCCATCAACAGCAGGGTAATACCTTGCCTGCTTCAGCCTTGGCTTGGTTTGTGCCCTGCCTCCTTGTAGGAGAGAGATGCTGTCTTTGCCTACAGGCTGTGGCAGGCCTATTTATGATCTGCTCAGCACAGCCTGTCAGAGGCAGTTAAGATACCTTCACCCAAGCAAATGCTACTTGGTATTGCCTTGTTATAAAACAAAGGTCGTTTGAACTGAAAATACCTCTGTTCCTAACCAGAGAGGGAGAGAGTTATGTCTAACTTGCTGCTGAAGCAGCACAGGAGCCATGGATGTGGGGAAGGGAGCAGAAGCTGGAAGCTAACACAGCTATTGCCAGAGCACAGATGATGTTGACTGAGTTTGCATGGGTAAAACAAGCAGCCTCTCCAGCCCTCAGTCTGGGTTTCAGCTGGCTGATCTAAGGCTCCATGTGGAGCAGTGCAGCTGTGTGACCTTGCCCGATTTCACTAATTGCCATTAAGATGTGATAAAGTCCATGAGCTAAATAATATGTAAGATGAGAGAAAGAGATGGCAGGTCCAAGGATTCAAAAGCAGAAATACAGCCTTGACAAAGGCATAAAAGTCTAAGGAAAAAGCATGGGAGAAAATGGCAATTGGGCAGTGTCAACATCAGCCTTCTCTCATGCAGCAACACAGGCAACCATTTCCCTACCGCCTGTGCCAGAAGGAATGTAGCAGTTTCCCTGCTGGATGTGTCCATGTTAGCTCATGCTGGACAGCCAGAAGCAGGGCTATTTCAGCATTTGCTTCATTCCACTACGCCACTGCCTTGACTGCACTGGTTTCATTCTGCCATCAAATTAATTCTCATCTCCAGCTCCTTCTTCATGCTGACCCAGAGGAGAAAAAGGAGTGTTCCAGTAGTGGTTGCTTAGTGCCACACTGCTCTGTTCAGATACCCACAGCCTCAGCATGGTGAATGTAAAACTGCTGTGCCCCAGCTGGAACTGGAGCCTGGATCTGTGACTCCTAACTCCAACCGCTACAGTAGTACTCAAGCCATGCTTCCCAGACAGCAAGTGATTTGCACTGATTTGCATGGAGTAAATCAGCTGTGCACCAGAAGCCACAATATTTAATACCTCCATTAACTGCCTTTATATCAAAGGGGCAGGATGGAGCCTATCTTTATGTGTGCCTTGGTTTTGTGACACTGTGCTATATTTTTAAAGAAGGACAAGATGTTCTGTTCTACAAAGCAGCACCTACTGAACGATATGAATTAGCCAGGTACTTAATATTATAATGATGGACAACCTTTACTGGACTAAAAACTGTGTAAACCTGAAAAATCCCATAAAATGAAGATAATTATGCCTTCTGTACCAGGCATTTTTGAACATGAACAATGTGTGTTCAGGAAGAATAAAGATTCACTGAAGCTACAGGGGAAATGATGGCAGCTAGTTCTCATGGGGCTGTAACAAAATATTGTTTACAGATCTCCACTGGTTGTGAAATTGTCTATACTGAAGAAACTGGATGTAGTCTAAAGCAAAGATTGAAGGAGCATAAAACATGTATTGTAGTTACAAGGCACATAAAATCTTACTGGATCTGTGATAAATATTTGTGCCTGAGCAGTTTTACATTTTACAAACTGCTTTCCCTGGAGGATGGTTAAAGAATACAAGGATACCCTATTTATCAGTTTTAAAATCTAGGGGCTCCTATGACCAATAATGAGGGTACAATATACCTGTTCTCAAAAGTGTCCAAATAATTGTTTGGTTTTGTATTGGATATATTCTCTTTTTTATTAAAGCTGCTTTCAATAAATAGGGGTATCATGTCCTGGGCTGCATTAATAAAGGCAGAAGATGCCCCTAAAGTGATGCTAGTTTGGAATTGAAACCATATATTAAACTTCCTATAGGGGATGAGGATTCCACAATGCAGAAATAAATGGAAGCTCTGCATTCAACTGCTGTATTAAAAATTTGGAATTTTTCTGTGGGACTTGGAAGAGGCTATGCTGTACATTTTAAAAGGGTTTAGCAAAAAATGCAGGCATGTACTTTGTGAAATTTGTGAATGGGGAAGGATAGTATTTGAAAATGAAGACAAGACTCCCCAAATTGCAACAAAATGTTTTCTGCAATCTTATATTTTAAAATCTCTAAGGATCTCACAGGGACAAGTTTGTTTTTCCCATTTGACTTGGCCTTTTATACATTTACACTGGTAATCTGTTAGGCATTTTTCTGTTGTTCCTCATTTGTTGTTCCTGGGTGTAGCCTTTTTCCCCTTGGGAAGAAGTCTCCACCTTTTATCATGCATGGAAGAAATATAAAATATAAAAACTAAAATAAATCTTCTACATAGATTACTTTCTCTTTTCCCACATCACTTTTTGTTCAAATATCAAGCTTGCTCCTAGCTCAACCCTCCAAACAAAGAGCTTACCCTCACCTTTCCTAATAGCATCTTATCTGTCAACTTCCTTTTTATTCACTAACAAGCATGGAGGTTTATCCCTTGCTCTTGAAAATAAGTGTTTCCATCATTCCTCACAGAGGTGCTTGCTAATTACCAGGTCAAATAGACTCAGGGTATAGTTTGGTGTTCTCATTGAACCATCTGTGTGTTTTCTGAAGAACTGATTTGGAGAAAGCAGAAGAGGCTGCCAAGTCACCACAGTTATACTGGGGAGAGCTAACACCTCTGAGCTTGGTGCAAATCTCTGTGCTGCTGAACAACTGACTGACAGCATGTAAAAAATCAGAGAGATGATTTAAAATTGTGTCCACCATTTGCAGATTTGGTGTAGGACCTGTGTTCTGTGATACAAGTAACTACTTGCAGTGCCTCTCTGAACAAAAGAAATCTTCTATCTACCTCTTCAGGAGGTAGGGGGTAATATTTTATATTTTAAGGAACTGCTGTATCTGCATTATTTCTTGCTGGATGGGGACTGGAACAGCAATATTAGAGGGAAGGTGTTTCTGTTTCAGAAGCCAAGTCTTAAGGTAATGGTCAGCTGCTAAAATATCTGCAAAAACAGGGACAGTGGAAAGAGAAAGAGGCAGGCTGCCATGGATCACTTGCACAGTAGTTCCATATAATGTATTTATATGTGCATGCGCCATTGCTTGCAACCCTGGAGCTGTTTTGAGTGTTAGAGCAGAAAATTTTTTTATTATGGAGTAAATGCCACCACTCCTATATTTTGCCTCTCATAATTCTGAAACTAGATAATGTAGCAAAGAGGATTTAAATACCCCAGCCCTAACCAAAATGATCAAAAGCAGATGGCTTTGACTTAGGTTGCTTTTCAGAATCATTGGTGGGCACTGGGCAGTTTTACCCATCCGTTGCAGTTGGGTGATTTGGACAATGAATACGTTTGGAAAGTTAAATGCCAGGGTAGGAAGCTCAGTGCCACATAGCTGTAAATAACTTAATGGTATTCCATATGATTAAACATCTTTAACTGGTTGGTCACTTCCCATTAGTTATCTGGACAGGACTGAGATTAAATTAAAGTATTGCAACCTACTGGGAGAGCTCACAACTACGCCAGTTTACAAGCAATTTGGGTACCAGGCCACTCTAGGCAACTCACAGAGGAAGAGAGTTAAAGTCAGTTATCAGCCCTCTCACCCATTTAATTTCTGGAATGGCAACTTAAACAGACAAACAAAGGTGTCTGTAGGTAAAGCTGAAAGTCTGGATTGAATGGTCAGACATGCAGCACATCATATGGTTTTTATTTTTGTGTGATATATCATAGTTGTGATGATTTTTATAGCTTTACCTGTATTGAAACACCACTGGGGAAAGCCCCCGCCTCTAGCTGCTCCAGATACACATTTCAATTAACATTTTTTCTGCTATCTTCATAATCAGAAAAAAAAGTAGCCAGAAAGATAAACAGGAGATGTCTAATTGCATCCAAGAACAGTCATCATTCTATCTTTCCTGTTCTCTAGTAGCCTGAGGAAATAGAAATTGCATTTTGCATAATGTCCTGAAAATCATCAGTCCATATCCACTAAGAAGTGGTGCAAAATCCTGGAAAGTCTATTCCCTGCAAGTAGAGTCCAGGCTGAAAGTCCCTGAAAAGTGCAACTTGTATAAGGAAGCAGTTCCTTCCTACATCCCAGTTGTCAGGAGCAGGAAGCAGGCTGCTATCACCTCTCCAAGATTTAACTTGCACCTATATTTGTGCTTTGTCACATCTATATTTCTTGCAGCGAAAAGCATCAAAATCTGAATTACCCATATTGCAATGTTTGTTAATTCCATTCATTTTTGAAAGCCAGGAAATATTAAGGAGTAAGCTCAAAGGAAAATGTGATTTTTTTCAGTTTCATGCTTTGAGTAAAAATCAAAGACAGACTGCTAGACCCACCTTTCATCTGTACAAAATGTTTTTTTGTAAGCCTCCTTAATGTATTTGATGCAGTGTTTGCTGTGCGTTGGCTTCAGCAGGAGAAGGCTGTGTTTTTGCTGGGTGCAAAATCACTTTGCTCTTTTGATTTGTCATGAGGAGACAGATGTGTATCAATCTGTTCTTTATCTACTGAAGTCAATATTCTGAACCAGCTGATAGAGTAACGGAAAAGCCAGGGCTAGATCCTTGGTCTGTACCTGAGCTCCAGCACAGCCTCTAAAGCAATGTGGGGGGATTGATGCCTGATTCTTAAGCTGTGCAAAACCTAAAGTTGAAATGCAGCAGAGAAGGGCTGGGTTTCTTGGTCTTGAACCCTTGCTCAACTCACATGTCTAAGGCACCACTGGAGACCAGTTCTGGCAGCTATTTGAACACTTGGAGGGTGGGCTGCTTACCATTTTACCAGTACTTCCCAATAAAGCAGGGAAAGTTTCTTCCAAAAATGGGGAGAAACAAGGGTGCCATCTGAAGCTGACCAGCTGCTGGAGCAATGCTCTTGCTCACTGTGTGTGCAGCTTCATCAAGTCTTGCCCTCCTGGGTGTTTGAGTCCAGGAAATGTGTAGCTCGTGCATACCCTGGCCACCTTGCAGGCAGCCAAGATGTCACCCAAGCAAGCATTCTTCATGATATTTGGGCAAGCCAGAGGGAAGGCATGGGGGTCCAGTATGCCAAGAGGGGCACGTTTGTTCAATCCACCATGCTCAGGTGTTGTGAGGCAGGGAAAAGCTGCTGTTACGGAAGGCATTACTGAAGAGACAACACAACTCTGCCTTTCTCTAAGCTTTCAGAGAAAATGCTCCTTAGGTTACCAGCTTCTTGTTGAGATGGTTACAGAGGCTCATCAGAGTTATACAGCTTCTTTGATGCTAAAATAAGCTAATGTCTGGCTAAACTTTTATTGCTGCTTCTATTCATGCTCATTCCTAAAGTTTTATTGAAGGGAAGGGCAAATAGTAAAATGTTAATGTACAGTAAACTATTGGATTGTGAGCATGGCTGTCATGATCCCATGTGATGGTCATCATTCCATTTTGTTAACACTTTTCTGGGAAATTGCTTTGGTGAGTTTAACTTAGTGGGCACTCTTATAAAGAAGTTGATTGGACATCTTGTCCTGACTATTGCTCTTCCCTGGACAGGAGAAAAGAGTCATCTGGGAGCATGTTGGAAGCAAGGGACTGAGATTTCTTCCCTGTAAGATATTTTAAGATGTTTCCACCTGTAATTATTAAGCAGAATATGAGTGTTTTCCTTAGTGCCTTACAAAATAAAAGAGAGATGTTTTCCTCCATGTTACCAGTAAGAATAAAGAAAGAGATGATCAGAACCACCAGTTTTTGAGAACACCTACAACAAGCATGCTGGGAAGACAGAAAACCTGTCGCAAAGTCTCATGTAAGAGAGACAAGCCATGCTTAATCAAAGCTGACAAAAAATCAAGACTTTTCAAGGCAATACCTGCAGTAAAAGATAAGTATTCAGACACTGTCAGTCTCTGCAAACATCGTCTGGTGCCACCAGGTAAAAAAAAAGATCCTCATCACTAACATGTGATTTTCATTCCACTGTATATGTCACCAAACCAGCCTTTCTCAAAACTTGGCTGCAGAAATTTCTGAGGTAGTGAACTATCCAGGGCTTTGGTTCCACAATACCATCTCCAGGGAAAAGCCACATGAAGGTGAGCAGCCAGGGAGAAACAAGGTTAGGAAGAGGTGAGATATCAGAGGACAATTTAGTAAGGACAGACAAGGTGAAATTTTATCCTTTTTTTTCTGAAAGGAAATCCTAATTTCTTAACATTCACCCAGATAGATTTCTGCAGCACTACACAAAAAATGAACCAAGAAAATAATTTGTCCATGCTTCTGAATTATTTTGAGGAGGAAGGCAGGCCTTGGTGTATAGAGAGTAAACAGACAACTCATCTAAAGACTGAACACAGGAAATATAAGTAATAGTAGGCTGTGAAGCAAAATGACCACTAGAAACCTATATATTTTTTGGTCAAGTTGCTTCTGAAGACACGTCCTGAGTGTTTTGGTGCTGCCCAATGCTGGTTCAAAATCAACACAATGATGGAATGCCACTCTTGGCATAATAAAGTACATGACTTGTTCAAAATGCTTATTTTTAAATAGTCTATTTAGCAATGATTTTTTCACATGCTACATGCTGGGTAATAACAGGAGAGGGCTCAATTGTTTTTAAAAAGAAATAAATGGACAAAAAATCCCTTTTGGCTATGAAAAGAGTGGTTTGTGAGACTGCTATAAATGCAATTATGTTTCAGCTCTATGGTCCTAGACTCATCACTTACCACTTTCTCCAAACTTTTGTGTAGCCAGTGCTGCTTTAGCCAAGATTTTTGTTGGAGACCACATCTTTCCTTTAATGACATGGTAGGGATGGTATCCTTAGCAGTGATTTCACATGTCTGTAGGTTTACTCAGTTTAAGCACCTTCTCATTAGGGAATTGTTAAATTTTCCAAAGCTATATGAGAAGACAGACTTTGCAGCAATATAAAGTAAGAAAATTCTTTCTATATGTTTCTATTTCTTCTGCTGCTTCATTTCTGTCTTGTTTTCCAAAGAAACTATCTGTCTGCTATCTTCTCCTGCCTTGGGTCTCGCATACAGGATTGTCCTGCTGGCAACATATTTTGGCAACCGCTACTGAAGAAAAAGTTCAAATCTGTTTTGGATTTTGTCTTAGGGAAAAAAAAAAAAAAAAAAAAAAAAAAGGAGTTCTTTTCCAGCCTTTATGTCCATAGTTAATTCTGCAGAAGTGGATGGTACAATGAAGATATCCAAGTCCCACTGAATATTGGCTGTCTGTACCTGAGCATCACCTTGGTGACTGGGCTTCTCAAAAGCTTTTTGGTTTTAATAGCTCACTGACCAGGTCCTCAAAGGGATCTTGTTCTTTGAAAAAGACACTTAATAAGCTTTTAGTACACTGAAGTGCAAAAGCACCTGATGCTTTTTATACTCTTTCAGAGGCTTCACTTCCTTTCTTTCAAAGGATTTGTGTCTCAAGAGGAATTTAAAGATAGTATAATGTGGAATTTTTCTGATTTACAAATTCACATCTTGCAATTATTTCTACAAAAGCCTGAGATGCTGGATATGTGGATGTGCTGAGGAGCATTCAATTAGCTTCTTTTCTAATATTCTGATATTAGGTCTCTCATATCATATGTTGCATGAGAAAAGAAGCATTTTGGTGGCCATCCTTTGAGAAAACAGATCTCTTTCCTGTTTATGAGTTGGAATGGGAAAGTTGGTCATTTCTTTCCACACACAGCCCAATTGACCTGGGTTTCTGCCATACACAGTCTCTGCTGATGGCTTAATTTTAGACCCAGCATCTCAGAAAGAGTTAACATTTGTTCCTTTTTTTTTAACATCAATTACTGTGAATAGTTTCACAACACTTAATCCTTAATAATAATGACCAATGCATTTGGTACTTTTTCCTCCTTAGATGTTTTACTGTGCCTTTTTTGACTTCAAGAAGTTGTTTGTGCCATTTTACTCCCCCAGGCCAGATGTCTATCTTTCTTCATGTTCTGAAAACAATATATGATTGAAGACATTTCTGAAATAATGCAGAAATTTATTACATACTTGTTCTTAAAACATTATTTTTGAATGCAATTTAGAAATATAATCTAGAATAAATATTTTTAAACAGCAATGCCTCTGCTAATGGGAAGTATTGTTCCATGATTTCCTGCCCAAGAGGAGATCTGTAGACTCACACACAAGTTCTGGTGTGGGTTAGATGTTCTTTCTATCTTACCCACCTTTTTCTGTAGAGGAAGTTGCGCCCACAGGATGGCACAACAATAGGTTGGGGAAATGTTATTTTCATTCCTCTGGTTAGGTAATTCTTACAGTAGGAAGTATGTATTGGTAATTTTTGCCATACAGCTGTTCTTAGCATGAAAGCCTTCATTGCTAGACTATCTTTTGCTGGTCTTTAACTTGATCTAACATTGTTTGTACATGGCTTTCTAAGCTGTAATGTTGTTATTAAACACCTCCAAGTCCCACTCTTTGCTGTCCCCATTCATAAACTTGCACCTCTATCCCACACTGTATGAAGAGGCACGAACTTACCTGCAGACTTGCAGCAAAGTAGGGTTCTCTAGGGTGCTCCCTGGAGTGTCTTAAGCTGCCTCTGTTTTAGCAGTGTACCTTTCAAATGAGACTGCGGGGTCTGTGATCCACAGTCTTGTCCTCAGCTGCCTTCTAGATCTCCCCACACCCCCAGCAGAGAGCTTGTTGAAGCCATGGGCTGCCAGGCTCAATTATTTCCACAGCATCTTAATAGGACTTGCAGTTTCCCTAAAAAAAACCAAACCAAAACAACAAAAACCAAAAAAACAACACACCACCACAAAAAAAAAAAAAAAAAAAAAAAAAAAAAAAAAAGCCACTAGTGAATCAGGGGGATGGGAAGCAGGAAAATTAGTTTGTCAGGAACAATGCATCCAGCTTGGTCAGCATACCAGGGCAGGAAGAGAAGATAAGACTAGGGGGAGTCTCAAACAGACATCCTGCAAATCTGGCTAAAACCAGTCTCAAAGGCCAGGGGTACAAAAGAGCATGTGCAAGAGAGAAAGGTGAAAAGTTCAGAACGAGGAAGACGTCCTGACTTCATCAAAAAGACCCTCGGAGACCCCTACGAAAAACCACCAAACAATACTGCACAAGCGCAACGCGGGTGCAAATGACTTTTGGGTTCATTTTAATACGAAGTGAGGCTGGGCAGGGCTGGGTGATGAATATGTATAGCCGTGTTGCGAAACTTAATGAATATGGAACTTGTAACCCGATAAATAACAAGCTGAATGCAGCTGTCGGCACGCATGATTTTGGAGGAGCGATCCCCCGTGCGTCCCAGCTGGGATAAACATACCTACTTTACTACTTATTTAGTAGTGGAGTTCTGTCCGCGCTTCACTAGGGTTAATTGTGCTTTCTTTGAGATTGGTTTTATGCAATTCATATCTCCCTGGGAGATTTGAGGCACTCCTGGAATTACTGCATAATCAACTCATGTCTTCTCTGGGGACTACACTGCTATGAAATCAAATAATGTTGTAATCTCGATGTGAAAACCAACTTCAGTCAGCACCTTTGATCTCAAAGGTTTGCGAGTGTCACTGAAAGAATTACTTTGAGCCTGATAGTCTTCCAATCAAATTGCAGCAAGTATTGACTATGATCTCTCCCAAACCTGCAACCCAAGCAAGAAAGGGTCTGGGCAGGTCTTATGAGAGGCTGCCAAAAAAAAGACTCACATGACACGAGAGAAGTATTTTAGGACCTATTGCTTTCCTCCAGGGCTTTCCAGAGTTGTAGCCCAGCAGTGTGGTTCAGTAAGTGCAGAGCTAAAGGGATTACTGGTTGCACTGCTGAATGTAACTATGGTTCAGATCTTTTGTGCCCTACAGCTGTCCTGTGGCCTTATTTAGAGAAGCTAACTGGCAACTTTTCACTCAAAACAAGACTTTCTGTGTGAAATGGGCTTTCACTGGAAAGGCATCATTCTTGTTTCCCTGTTTTTTGGAAACAAATCTTACAGAAAAATAAGATAGGGAGAAATGCACTTTTTTACTGCTTTGGTCAGTCTTTTCTGTTTTCAGTTTCATTTTTCATTCGTAACAAAGAAGGCTGTTTTCACTGGCATTTTTTAAGATGAAAAAAATTCCTATGAAAAATAATTGGTCTTTTTCAACTGCCTCCATATGAGAGCCATGTAAACTCTAATCCTGCAGCTGGGGCTATTAACCCATATTTCTGTACCCTAGCAAAGCTGTATTGAAATCAATGGAGCAGAGCACGATTGGCAGCAAGAATGATTATAAGATCAGTGGCCAATTAGGCAAAAAGACAGCTCAAGACTGTTATGATAGTGGGAGCTAAAGCATTGTCTTCTTAGGTAACAGAGATAAATCACTGAAAACAAATCCACATGGTTTTGTGGAAAAGCACCAAATAAGAGTTCTACAATATTGTAGTGGATCTGCTGGGGGAAAAAAACTGTCTTTTTGACAATGTTTTGCAGTAGTTTCTTAAATTATTACATTTGGAGAACAGAAATACACCACAGCTTTTTGTACTCAAGTTAATATTGGGGTGAGGAAAATATTTGGTTTTCATTGCTACCGGTTTTACTGCATGCTGTAATTGCATCTTTTGCTGTACCAAGGGACATACTCAGCCAGCCTTGCCAACTCATTTCCACTGAAGTGATGGGAAATTTTATTTGATTATCATGCCAGATAGAGGAGAATATTTTCATGCAATACCTGTGTTTCAGCCGCTTCCTTTTAAGTATTCCTTTGCAAGTGGTTAATGATAATGATAATTTGATAATTTCTTTATGATTATACTTTCCTGTAGAAAGAAAGGCTAGGTGGTCATGCAGTTCATCTGTGTTCTCTTTCTCTCCAAAATTTCTGGACCTTTTTGACCTCTCTTAAGCAAATCTGACACATGGCAGAATACTTCAATCTTTTAATTTTCTACTGAGTCTGTGGAAGGAGGTAATTGGTCTCACTGGAAATGCCTAAATAAAGGAGATTTCAGGATAAGCTGACAGTTCGTCAGTCACCACGGCCACGACACAGGAGGGAGCCACTAGAAACAACCTGGATGCATGAAAAGCTCCAGTTACAACTTGTGTTTTCTTGGGTACCAAAGCCAGAATGCTCTCAGATGCAGAAGCATTAGACCAGACTTTGGCAACTTCATGCCCACAGACATTACAGCTGATGCTTACAGGATACAGGAAACCATGTTGCAGTGAGTTTTGGGGCTCTCTTGGGTTACAGTTGAAAGAGCAAATACTTTCCACGCACAGAGAAAAAAAAAGAGAGAAAAAAATAAAGTCAAGTTGCAAAGCTTAGAAAGTGGTCAGTAATTCGTGATCTCTAAGTGTTATTAGCTCTGAAAAAGTAATGATCTACTCACAGATAGTCTGCAAGTACAAAGAGATGAAATACACCAGATAATTTATCTGTTTCACAGGAATCGCTTTGTTCTAGACATTATTTTTTGCTATATAATTTCTTTCTCTATAATTTACTTGCCCTTTCATTTTGTTTCTTTTTTTTTTAAAGATCATTTCACATTTGTCTTTTATTTCCTCATTTAATTATGTGCATAAAAAGAATAAAATACTGAAATGTTTAAACAGCTCATTAAAACCTGCTTGTAATCCTCTGTCTGGGACGAAAACTGCTGCTGTGTTCAGTAGTCCAGAATACTATAGCTTTGTCATTCTTCTAAAAATCTTGTAAATCACTACTGTGGGCTGTCTCCAGTTTCTTGTAAATCAAGTAAATCACAAACTGGATCTCTCAAGGAGATTGTCCAGGCACTTTTAACTGTCTGTACAGCTTCTGTCTTCATCCACTCCTGTGGTACAAAGCCTTTACTCCATAATCACTACTACACACACAGCCTGGAGTTCCACTGAGTTATTGGAAGGTGAGAGTGAGGCTTTCAGAGACAGGATTTCCATGCTTATAAATTTTACTGGTGTCATCTTATTCACAAGATATATGTATGTCTCCTACAATATCTGTGACATCCATATCCTGCCTTATAATCACACTATGCCACAACCATCACAATGATTAAAGAGATTACTTTTTTTCCCTTGTGTGGTGAGATTAGGGAAGTTCAGTTAAATGGGAGAAGAGCGATGAAGGAGTGTAGTTCTATATCATGATCAGTTCCAGGCAGAGGCTTTTAGAGGAACCTTCCCTGTGCCCCTGAGGACTCAAGGACCAGCATTTTCAAGTCATGAGGGAGAGTGGGCACTGCCTCCTACCCCCTTTCTGGGAGAGCTTGGGACTGGGTCCTGCTTTTGAAGCAGATCTTGCCCTGTGAAAAGCCTGCAGCAAGACTTCAAAACCTGCCAGACAGACTGGACACAGCCATGAGGTGATGAGGCACAAATTTGTTGCTGGCTCTGGGAGGGGCAGTAGCTGTGTCCCACAGTGGGATGGGGCATGTGCCTGGGTGGGAGGCTCCAGGAGAATGCACCTATCAGCCACCTCAGCACCTTCCACCTAAGTGCAACTATAATTTTGCTGTTGAGATTCACAGCATTCTTTTTGCTGTTCCTATTTCTACCCACCCTCCTTCCCTACACTGGTTCTTCTCCTCAGTGTGTACATTTCACTTCAGGCACTGGTTTTGATTGCATCATTTGAGTCTCCACTGTGGTTGTAGTAGGGACAATAATAGCCTCTGTGTATCTTCTCTCTATAATTATTAAAATAGGATCTGGGACTGACTCTGACTTTATAAAGAAAGCAGGGTGGATGTGAAGGGGCACAGCTGCAGTGCCAGAATGGGGTCTTATGGAAATCCCACTGGCCACTAGTGAGCCTATGGTTCCCCTGTGTTCCTTCCTCTGAAAGTGAAGCTTGAATACAGGGATTACTGTGAGTTTTCTGGTCTGCTGTCCCACAGAAACTGTTTATGAGGATAAGCTTTTGACTCAACAATCGCTCAGTTTAAGCTTTGTACACACCACAGTTTACAGACCCAAAGCGGAACACTGCAATATTTGTGGTTAGATTGGATAGGAAAATGAACAAAGTATTTGTGATAGTCCCTGTCTAACTTCAAGATTACCAGGGCACCAAAGATGTCTTAAATATCAGAGAGGATATTCTGAATTGAAGATGTCAACTAGTCCTTAATTTTTCCTGGTTTTCCCAGGCACAGTACGTCTCCCATTAATGGAACAGATGGGCTGCAACGCTTGAGCAGGGACATGGGTTACAGGGAGGCTGCAAGACTTTGATTTCCACTTTAAACCGTTGGCATTGTTTTAGTGCTACCTCTTAGCTGTCTTGTTTTAAAGGGCAGCGAGTCTTTGCAATAATGTCATGTCCTAAACTTCTGGACAAAGGGCACTCACTGCTATGTGGTCTTAGCACTTTGGAAAACACCATAGCACTCATAAATAGAGACACAATGAGCCATCACCTGGTTTTATTGGAAGGTCGCAGCAGATGAGGATGTCTGATATCACAAATCACATCACCAACTTCTTAATATTCCTGCCTCAGCTTTGTCTTCTATAGACCTGGACTGGTAACAGATTCCTGCCTACCAGGGATGCTGCAAAGATTAATTATACACCAGATTATGAGACAATTTAAAGCATTATTTTTATTCTAAGTAGCACTGTTTATATCATAGCAACATGAGAAGAATTTAAGTGGCTCTCTACCCACCATCTTATGCTTGCATTCCCTCTTAAGGTAGATCACCTTTATCATGTCACCCTTGTCCCTAACGTTACCAGGCAGGTTACAGCTGTACTTTTTTAAATCAAATTTCTGAGTCCTGTTGTCAGCTACAGCTTGGGAAGGATTAACAGGGAAGAGAGGGACCCTTCTTCACGTTCCCTGTCCATCCTTTTTTTCTGAGTTTCCCAGGTAGTTTTTCTGCTTAAACGCTATTACATCCCCTGCAAAGAAAGACTAGGCCGCCTTTTGCATACTTCTGCTAATGAGGATAGCAGAAATATTCAGAGCTACCCCCAGAGCTGTGGAAACAGAATCTGAGCAGCAGCTGTTCCTGAAGGCTCTCTCTGTCCTGCTAGTTGAGAACTTGAGAACAGTTTCCTTTCCCTGTGTGCCTGCTGGTAGTGGGCAAGTTCCTCTCTCCTTACCAGAAATGTTTCGGCAAACTTCCCTTTGAATTTAAAGGAAGGTGTTTTAATGTGTGCTTTTAGCCTTGGCAGTGAGGCCAAGTTTGGACTCTGTGATGATTTCCAGACGCTCAAAAGCATTGCCCAGCAGAGGGAGCAAAGGGAGCACTGTGGACACCACACTAGCATAGGCTCGCAGAAAGGCTTCCCCGGTACAGACAGTCCCTGCTGCTTCTCAACAGTCCCACCAGTGCGCCAGCGTGGGTTAGTGTGCCCTGTGCAATGCCCAGGAAAAACGGGCTTTTGGATAGCCAGGTGCTGCCAGTGAAGCCAGCCAGCCAGAGCATCAGCTGCTGGTGTCCAGGGTTTAAAAATATTTCCTCGACATTTGCTTCTTTAAATCCTATACAATAATTTATTTAAATAATATATAACAATTCAAATATATTCATTCAATTAATTATCGGGCAATTAGTATGTAAAAATTAATAATATTTAATTATTAATATAATCGGTAATATTAATAGGATTTAGTAATAATTACCCTTTGATTTGGGTAATTATTAAAATTTGGGGGCAATTCCCATGGACATCATCCAATTTTCCCACAATAGCAAGCAGTGTGCAAGGCTTCATGAGCAGCTAGAACACGCTTAATTCTGCTGCTAAGGACCATTTCCTCTCTCTTGTATTTAGTCTTGTGAAATGCCCCAGGGATCTGGTGTACCAAGGCCCCAATGGGGCTGGAAATTGAAAGCTTTTCTGCTTGGAGGTTGGGTTTCCTCACTCAAGGTGGGATTGGTGCTGATAGCTGGCACTGCTCAGACTAAAATAGACAAGCACCAAGTGCAACAGAAGGGAAAATCTTAGTGTTGGAAGACAACACATCCATTTTCTGGTTACAATTAGTGCATACCTGCCTTTCACCAGCTTAGTTATGACTGTCTAATTTGGTGCAGTGTTTATTTTCTAATTAGCTTGTAAAATATTATAAAAGCCATTAGATACATATTCAGAATATTACTTCATGCGTTTACTAAATAGGAACATTAAAGATAGGATCAGATTTTTCTGTAGAGCAACTGGCCACATGAATACAAGTCCCCTTCTGTTACAGAAATACCAAAACCATTAGTGTTTTTGTATTTAGGCAAATGTCTGACTTCAACGTGACTTTTTTGTTGTTGTTTTTTTGAGACATTTGGCTAAATAAAGACCATACTTCTCCCTAAAATATGTATGTCACAGTGAACTGAAAAACTGTATCACATCATGTTCAAAGACATTGAACAAGCCAAATATTTTTTTGCTTCTGCATCATTTTCACGACTTTTATTTAAAAAAAATACTGTAAAGAACATTCATACCAAAAGTTTAGACTTTCAATTATTTAAAGCAGCAAGGAAGGAATATTTTTAAAAGGTTTTAAAATAGTGCCTTTTTGTCTGAGTGACAAAAAAAGAGAAAAGGTGCAATTAAAAATCACACCCATAACAAATATAGAACAAAAGTTTAAAATTTGCCATTAGCTTAAGGTGTCTTTAGATTAGTTTCCAGGGAACAGGTTCTGCTCTGACTTGCTTCTCTCTAATTTCAGAAGGATCTGTTTGTTACTAATTTGTTTTATTTTAGCCTAAATATGTATACAGGGTGCAAAGCAGTGAACCAGAATAATTAATGGAAGAGCATATAGGGAAGCTAGGTTATGTTTGTATTTGTGTCCAACAACAATAATCCAGGAGCATTTCATATAAGAGGCATGCTTACAAACGAGTTACACAGGCTGAATCAACTTTCAAAATCAATAGGAACAGAGCATAGAAAAAAATCCATGCTATTTCAATTCCAACAATTACCAGAGAGTTAACCATCCTCTGAGAGAAATGTTATCAGGATTGACACGTTTTCAAAGTGTATTCTGATTTTAGCTAAGCCTTATCTTATGACAGAGAACAGTTTTGTTGGATGTGTTCCAGCTTGTTCTTTATGTTATTAGGTTTTTAATTCTTGGTTTTCTTCATACAATGATGATTTTTTTTTTTTTTCCCTGTGGTAATTGGAATAGAAGTAAGAGTGTGCTATTCTTCTGGCAGTCATATTCCCTTCAGTGGCTTTCTTTTAAGTAACAAGACATCACAGTAGTGAGAACTAAAAGGCTACACACAGGCACCTCACGTGGCTCTGATGATTGAGTGGTGGCTAACAACGGGTAGCTTATTGTGACAGCTCGGCCGCCACCACCGCGACGAGGCTGAAAGTGAATACACGTGTGCATTTAGAATTCCCTAAAGATGTATTCTGTTTGATGCGCAAGGGATCACTTCAGCTCTTACAAAAGCATCTGGCAGAAAATACCTTTGTTCCCATGAATGGGAGTGAATCTGCTTTTCCATTTTCCTTCTCTCTTGGTGCTTTTATCTGCAGCCCTTTCATGCCTGAGTTATTGCAAATGTGATATTGGGTGAGACACGTGTGTGAGCACCCTTGACTCTTTCAGCTATGGTGTTTTACAAGTTTAAAACCTCCATGGAGCTACCACCTAGAAACTGAACAGTTATTAATAACACTCTGAGATGTCAAAAAACCCCAATATCATGACAGTAATCAGAGCAACATTAGCTCAGCCCAGGGTCTGAAGATGTGTGATGATCTTCCAGAAACTTCTCTTCATCCATGGTATATGCACAAGGTAATATTCAGGGCACATCATGCCACATGCACAGTGGAGCCCTACCCTTATCATTCACAGGAGCTGGACATTTCTCCTGTGCTGCACGTTTTGCTGCCTTGAGGTTCCAATTGTGTCTGGTACCACAGATGCAGCAGATGAAAGCCAGTTTTGCAACAGTAAGTTTTTCTAAATGCAAAACACAAGCTAGAGGCCTAATTAGGCACCATCAGGCTCTCCACTTCCTTCAGGAGATGTTGGGCCTTTAGCAGAAATAAGCACTGTTGCATAGAGTGTAATGACAGATATTTGCTACCTGCACAATTAGAAAACCCTTAGGATCCTGAGAACAGCTTTGTGAAAATGCAGTTTCGAGCCTTGTTTTATTGTCATGCGACTGCTGGGTCCTTCCTACCATACTAACACATAGTACAAATACGTGTGCTAAAATCAACTGGAGGCCACAATTGCAAATAAAATATGTGGAGTTACTTAGTGGTGAGAACTGGCTCCTGGAACATACATACTAAGCACTGGTAACAGCTTGAATCCTTGAAATCTTAATAAACCCCCAAATCACATAACAACATCCAAAAAAACACCACACACACACACACAAAACAAACCAAAAAACAAACGAAAAACCCCAAAATGTAAAAGAAGTCACTGGGGTAGGAAAAAAGCAAGTTGTGTAGTTTAGGTTTTGGCTGCTGCTGGGGTGTTTGTACACAAATTCTTTGCACAAGGCCAGAAAAAAATAAGGAAATTACAGGTATCAGGGGGGAAAGCAATGCAGTCAAGAAGAAAAGATGTAAAATCTTAATTTTATTATGGATTCCTTCTGGAATCATGAGAGCAAGCTGTCTTAGGGACACATGTGCATATCCTTTGTAGTGGCAGAGGTAGAGGAGAGCCTAGGAAGCAAGCACTGCCCTGGCTCCTCTGCACACTCATCTCTCCTAGGGAGAACCTCTCAGTCCTGCTTACCACAAGGTAAACAGCCCCTGCATCACTGCTGGGAGCAAAGCTCACAGCTCCTCTCTCAGTGAGCTGATACAATTCTTCCTTGTTAAGCACAAAAACGTTCAAAGCCATGACTTCAAGCTTGACCGTGACACCCTATGAAAACAGGTCAGACAACTCATCATGAAAAACATTCTTTTTTTTCCCCCTCCCTCATCTCATTCTAAATCTATTTCAACTTTATGGGGGGATTAGATACCAAGACGCCTTGTGTTGATTCCTTATGTCATGGAGTCAATGAATCCTTCATTTTCCCCTTTTCCAGTTCATCCAAGCTCCACAAAATGCCCAGGAAGCATTACTTTAACAGTGTGATGACAGTTTAATTAGATCAAGACTGTAGCAGAAGGGGGAGTATTGGGATTGGAGGCAGCTGTGGGTTACAGTCAGGATGTTTGCAGCTCAGCCTTCTTCCAGCACACCTAAGTAAGGACAGCTCAGGGGCAGCTGCTGATACTTGCATCTGGTTTTCCCCTCAGGTACTGTGTCCCATTTGAGGGCCAGTGGCTGATCTAAATAATTGGGTTACAGTATCTGTTGGGTTTTTTAATTTGATTTCCATTTCTGAAGTTTATGATACCAAGGTTTGTGCTCAGTGTTATCTGAATGAGCAGTGAAGAGTAATAATGCAGGTACATGGAAGCCACAATCCTGGTCTCACTAAAATTCATGGCAAAACTTCTACTGACTCAAAGAAAGGCAAGCTTTCACCTTCAGCTTCCCAGCAAAAAAAAGTCAGAAGCCTAAATTAGGAGGGCTCTGAAAGAAGATTTATTCTAGTATGAACAAAGTGCCTTTGCCCACGAAGTCCATGGCTATATGACTTGGAATCTCAGCTTTTCTTGTGGCAGACATGCACTGTAGCTGTTTTACAGCTCTATAGAGTATGATGGAGAGAAATTGACCTAGGTGCTACGAGGAATTTCAGGGAGTAAAGTTTAGGCACTTTGATTCCCACTTTTCCCACACGTCTCAGATTTAATATGTGTTTTTCAGCACTGATTTATGTATGATGGTGCACTGGTTTCAGAGTGCACACTCAGGATTCCCAGGTGGGAGACATTTTATTGACCTTTTGACAATATCTTATTAAACAAGGCTACTTTTCAGCTGCCAATCTACTTTAATAAAATATGCATATGGTTATCCTGTGCTGTATTCACTATTTGGTATCATTTGGTCAAATGCATTTGTTATGCAATATTCTCCATTCTTTTGTTTGTTTTTTTTTTTGCTAACACTCTTTTATATGCATAGATAAAGCTTTTTTTAAAGAGTTTGAATCTGAAGAAAAATCACTGAGATAATAACACCTTTTTGTCTCATGTCACCATCTGCTGCGTCATCTCTGCAACACAAATCATCCTCATTGCTATGTGCTATCTTCTAGAATAGATCCTAGATCAAATCTTGCTCTAACTCTTGCATTTGTGAGGAAATATAACACAGGGAAACTCTTTCTTACCTTCAGCATTTTCAGTCTTCAATATTTAGGTTTCCTTTTACCTTAGTGTCGCGTGCCTGACTTTAAATGCAACAATTCTCAGGGCACCAGCATCAAGCAGAGAAGCGTTATGCATCCTATATTCCAGATGGACAACTAAGGCTTGCCTAAGGTCCCACTGGACTGCTTGTGGAAGCTTAAGGACTTAATTCCAAGCCTTTCACATACCAGAGAACTACCTCCAGCACCAGACCCATCAGACACTTCAATTTGCTGTTGTTCAGGCCCTGCCTGACACTTACACAGCCTGTGTCCAAGACATCTTCTGGAAAATGCACAACTCAATGCCTGGGGTCCCCCTTTCCTCCCCATTAAACATACTAGCCATTTATTCAGGTAGCATAAGAAATCCAGAATATTTCTGATGCAAGCTGGAGATCTTTTTCAACTGGGACCTCCTGGATTTTCACATGTTTATTAGGTTTACATGGCAAGATTTTGGTAGCAAGGGAACTGCAGGGGTGGTTTCTGTAAGAAGATATCAGGAGCTGTCCCCATGTCAGAAAATTCCACATACTTCCATGAAGGCCCCAATGCTGGCCGAAGCAGAGCTCATCAGCAAGCTTGGAGACACTAATTTTGGCAGAATCTGTTGTGCCCATGGCAGTAATTGCCAAGTGATCTCACTATCCTTAACTCAACCCACAAGATTCTTGTCATATTTTGTCTCCTCTGTCTAACTGAGGAAGCTGAGTGATAGAGCAGCTTGGTAGACACCTGGCAGCCAGCAAAGGTCAACCCACCACAACATAATTATTATTGCAACCTGCCTTGATGAGACCACTGACATTACTTCACAGAGGTGCTATGCATATCTGGGCCAACACATGTTCTTTTCTTTGCAAAGATGAAGTTAATTTATTTAACTCTTGTATGCCACATTAATGCTGCTAGAACTGAAAGGAGGATGTGCCCTGTTGAACTTGTGTGATTTGTATCTTAATGTGGAGCACTTGGTTTTACAATATTTCCCAGCAAAATTAGTAATTTTATCTTTAACAGCATCTTGCTTTTTAAAAATCCAATAAACAAGGCATAAAGTAGAGAATTAAAGTGTGTTCCCTATATGAGTGCTCTGAAGACACTGAACATCAAGGAGTTTGCCTTTGTCACCTTTCTGCCACTGCAAGTCACCCAAATAAGGTTTCCTGTAACTGAGCTAATGATAAATCTGCAGCTCTGAAAGAACAGCTTCCTATCTTTAGGCTTCAGCTATGCTTTTCTTTTGTGTGTACAGCCTATTTATGGAATACTGCTGTTGAACTTGAATGCAAACCAGAAAAATGTTCCTGCCTAAATTGTCTATTATAAATACCTTAAGGGTTTTTACTGTCCGTATTTTTGTGAAGTCCTCAGTGTGCTGCTTTGCTCAAGTATTTGTTTATGCCTCATTCAACATTCATTGTCCGTCTTCAAAAAGTGACCTGCTGAAATGTATACCCCACCTCTGTATGAAGCTGCTATGTTTATATAACCCTGAGAACACAGAGGCTGTACAGGCCTCTATGAGACAGGAATATATACAGAAACCTATGCATGAAAATTGCCATCCTGGACGCACAAAGGCACAGTAAACATACTGATTATTTAGGAAACTAACAAAGGAAAGGATTTAAGCAGAAATAATACTGTAATCTACCATTTTAGATTAGACTGTTTACTTGTCCCGTATGCCCATAGGGCATCCAGAATAGGATACAAATGATGTCAATAGACAAAAATGCAGAACAAAAGTGTTAGAGGATAATTTGTACCTAGGAAAATTTTCCTCATTAATTAGGCACAGATTCATGCAGGCACAGATTCATGCCCTCAGGCAGAAAGCTTTCAAGTATTTTTCAAATCCTGAGCTTTGGGTTTGTCCTAGGCTTTTAGGTGGTTTTTGTTTGGTTTGGTTTTTGGTTTTTTTTTTTTTTTTTTGTTTGCCATCCTCTGTAACAATCGCAGCCCCTTCTTGCTGAGGTATCACATGTCAATAAGTTTATAGGCTGGTCACTCAACAAACACATAGTTTCTCTTAAGAGGTTTGATTTACCTGTTTTTCTGTCTCTTTTAATCTCTTTAGAGCTTGAGCTGGAGGTACGCAGAACTGCACCCCTCTATAAAATTAAGATCTTTGACTTCCCATTGCTTGAATTCCCTATGGCTTGAAGAGAGGGACAAGGATAGAGTAACAAGACATCCAGCACACTTCGATCCAAACTGCATTTGGCATTATAATTGCTTAATAATTTTCTCCTCCTTGTGATTAGGTTTTACGGCCTTAGTGAACACTCCTGTATCTTGTGATGGGGTTGTGGCCATTTTTTGGGGTACTGCCCTCACTAGTCTCCAGCAACACTGAGGGTATCACATCTCTCACAGCTCCCCTTTTGACACCCAGGACTTGAAGGACTGAAGGACTGTCCTCATCATATCTTAGCAGACAAATGATAGGGTATATTATCCCAGATATGGGACAAATATACAGATATTGGCTTTGGAAAATGCAAAATTATATTTACACCCATGCAAATGTATGTGCTTTTCCAAGGGGCTATGAAATAGTGAAAAACAAACTCTAAATAGGCCAAAAGCAAAACAAATTTGCTTTTAAGTTAAAAAAAAAAAAATTTCAAGAGAAGAAATCTGCAGCCTACACCGAGCCTCATTTGACACTGGAAATATGAACACTGGCCACAGGTTTGATAGCAGTAGTGTAGCATAGTTAAATTTGCTTGGGTAACCAAACAGAAAATTTCTAAACTTCAGTCAAAAATTGCAAGTTAAATATATTACATTTAAATTTAAATTATCAACTAGCAGCCTTATTCACACAATTCACTGTTTTAATCTACTGTAAATCAGTGAGTTGAAAACCACAGAGTTACTACATGTCTTTTCTGCAGGAGTTTGTGGCATTTTGACTTTGGGGGGGAGAGATTATACCTAAAAATAAGAAATACTTTGCAAAACAAAATTTAGAGCTTCTTGAGTGTACAATAATTTGAGATTTTGCTTTGGTAACATGTGATATCAATTATTACTTTTACATTTGTTTAATGATCCATAATGGAAAATAATTTTTAAGAAAGGCTCCATTCCAGTGAAGGTGAAGCGAAATAGGAATTCGTCAAACCTGAATGGTACTTGGATTTATGCAGCTTAAAGCAAAGCCTGAATGAAAAGAAATCAGACCCAAAAATGAAATGCTGGCTTTATGAAAAATGAATGGGCCACATGCAATCCAGAAAACAATTCACTCAGTTTTACAAGGACAGAAATGTTCATTTATAAAATTGTGCAAGAAGCTAAACAGGCTGACATCACCATCTCTTGGGTAATATTACACTACACGTTTGTCTGGTTTGGGTTTTTGTTGGTTTTGGTTTGGTTTTTTTTTTTCCTCCTTATCCTATACAGCTCAAGTCCTGCAAGTACTAAATGCTTTGTGAATACCCTTGTTTATGTGGCTCTCAAGTCTTTGAGGCTGTAAGTAGGTGGGGAACACTGAGTGTGTGTGGTATGCAATAGGCCCACTAATAAAACCTCAGTACAAATCAAAAGCCTAGAAGAGTTTTGCACACCATTTAAGCAAAATGAGTCTTCTGGTTGGCAATGGAAGTTGACTGGAACTTTATTAGTCTTCCCACCAAAAGTACACGTTTCTGGTAATGAAATAAACTATTGTATATCTTCTTGTTTATATCTAGAACTCCTCATGTGTGAATTTTGGAGTAGGCTGCAGGACTGGAGGACAAAGAAAGCAGCAATAATAAATAGACATGAAAGGATGGGATAAAATTGGGGTACTCAAAATAGCATTACTCGTATGATGTCAATACCCTAACTCTTTAATTGTTTTTTGCTGTGATTTAAATTAGCAGCAAAAGTCAGTTGGTCCTTTAGATTCAAGGAGCACGGCCAGTGCCCTCAGGCCCTAGTACAGGTCATGTATTGAAATGCTTAGACAGACTCAGGTTGCCGGCTCAAGATCAAGGAAATAAAATTCCTGTCTCAAAATGCGTCTCTCAGGCATTTTGTTGCAACCGACTTGTTTATTTGTTTGTTTGTCTGAACTGCTTTTGTCTAAGCAGGAGAGAGGACAAAACCTTTCATCAAAGATGTGGAGGAATGTATCGGGAACATTTCTTTGTGTTTTCGGAGCAGATAGAATGCCAAAGACAAATGCTACAGTAGTCTTACACATCTGTGCTTTCTTGTTCCCTGTGTCTGTTCCTCTTGGCCCAGGTTCACTTTTCAAAGAGTAAGGGCTGGTTCATTCAGCTGCTAAGACTCTGTGCTGAAGTTGGCCACAGTGTGCAGATATTAATTCAACGGCTTGGTTTCTGCAATTCAATATACAATTGAATGTGCATAATCTGAGCAGTACGATTGATTTAACATCAGTGTGGGAACTTTAGCTTTCAGTTTTCATGAATTATATGTTTGAATTTGAACTTTATTCCTGTGCTAATGTAGACATTTGCATTTAATGACATATCAGTGAAGCTGAATAGGCCTGCCACCTCCTAAACTCTTAGAAGTTTCAGCTCTGTGAAAGCCTCTTACTGAAAATGTGAACAGCAGCTGGTAGATTGCCTGGCTGAAATGCTGCACTCTTGATCATGGAAAGAGAAGAAACAGCATCAACAAGATCTCATTAATCTTTTGACATAGTTTTATGACCATTGTCTCAATATATGATGCCCCTTGTACCTAGAGTCTAATAAAACTGAAAGCCAAGAGATTTAATATTCATATTGAAACATAATTATAGAACAGCGTATGATAGAATCACCAAAGAGATGAGACAAACATAATTTTTATCCCAGATTCGTTGAATGTTTGTGATTTTTTTAATGCATCAACCAAATTATGTAGACAGATCTGAAGGAAAATGTCAGAAATGTCCAAAATTGCCTTGCTCTAACAAGAGCACCAAGAAGCACAAGATATTTTGGTGACCAGCTCTCAATGACTTCAGCAGCAACAACAAAGTTGGTTGAGGATGTATAAATAAGTTCCTGGAACTGTCAGTATCGACATACATTCTGACCTTGATGGAGGCACTGAAACAGTGGAATAATGTATTGTTCCATTCATTGTGTTTTAAATCTGGCATTTCTAAAATTCAAGAGATTTAAAAATATCTAGCTGAAAGAAAAAAATAGTGATTTTAATAATATGGAATTACTATTTGATACCTGAATGTAATTATATTTGAAAAAAATTAGTTCAGAACATTGATAGGAATTCTGCTTCCCCTTATTTTTTTGGTTTCAACATTTCTGGCCTTATTTCAAGCTGCTGTAGTCTTGTCTTTAGAAAGTCAATATCAACAATTTCTTCTTTTTAGAAAAAAGAATTAGTAGAAATTCCCATCTTTAAAATTGACTTTTTTAAAAAATGACTTTGTATTCAGCTAAAATTTAAAAACTCTTTCCAACATGAAAGTAGCTTAAAAAGTTCAAAAATACATTGACTCTAGTTCTATGTTTTTGACAAGCTTTTATAAAAAGTTATCTTATTGCATGCATAAATTAGTTGGTTTTTAGCCCCATAGCCACCTTGAACATACAAGACTTTCACAACAGAAACAGAGATATAAATGTATAACATGGAAAAAGAAAAATACAACTCTCAAAGGAATATCAAATCTTTCAGCTTGAAGGTTAAATATGGGCATTTAAACGAATCCAATTAAATTGAATACAAGGGTGTACTAAATTGCCCAACGGTAGCAAATTCATTATATATGGATAAAAGGAAACATAACAATTCATAATAAGTACATGTGCTTCTTAAGTGCAATTGTTTCTAAAAGTAATTAGAGTAGATCATTCTTTGTTCTAGACCCATGTTCTCAGTAGTCTGATGGGTTTAGCAGTGCAGAGGCATGAGTGCTGCTTGGGGAAATGGGAAATGTTCAGGAGCAGCAATGTGCAATGGGAAAACAACCTCATATAAAATTTAAGTCTTCTATATAAAAACAGGAAATAAAAGTAGAATCTGATGTTTTTCATTGTTAAACTTTAAAGACTATACCTTGCATTTCTGTGATTTTACATCTGGTTTAAATGCTAATTAATTGCTAGCTTTTAGTTCCTCTCTTGTACCAGCATGATGTAATAACTGGGGTTAGATTTTCCAAAAAATGTGATCTTCCTGTTTCAGCCTCTGGCCAACCAAATTTTCAAAGCAGCTTATTCCTGGCAGTTCCCCCCGACAGGAAGGAAAGGAAGAAGGAGTCCTTTTGTTCCAGATATCTTACAAAGTCAGGCTCACCTTTTTGTTTCAGCTGCATACTCCAAACTCTGGTAAGAGCCATGGTCAATCATAAGATTTGTAAGGTTGGTAAGGCTCAGAGCTGCCTATGGAATTGCATATGTTAATGTAAATTAATGTTTTTAAAGTAAAAGACAAAAGACTGTTTGAATGACCATTGACATGTTTCCTCTCCCCTCACCAGTTTCAAGAGCTGTTTTTCTCAATGTTGGGAGGAATATAGTTGTTGTTGGTTAAGATTGATATGGTATCAGAAAGCCAAAAATCCAGGATCAATAGGAAAAAGAAACCAAATAAAAAGCCTAGCCAAAAGGGCAGTGAACTTGCAGGTCAGGAGAGCTACTGAGCATGACAGAAACCTGTAGAATTTCCACCAAAGGAAATTAGTTTGCTGAGAATAATGCACGAAGGATTTGCATGCAGGCAGTGTCAGAGGGCAGACTTACACAGTGATTGGGATTGCATGAAGAAGCTGATTCATTAAGGTCCGATGCATTCTTAAGGAGAAAATCTAGAAGGAGTGCCATTATTTAAAAGTACATTTCTCACTCACTGAGTCAAGATTCCCAGGAGCTATGAAAGGCAATCATGCGGTTCTCAAGTGATTGGAAATGTCATTATAATGTAAAATGCAGAAAACTTAATCCCCATAACTTTTTCCACAGCTTTTTTCCTGCCTGGACAGATGTTCCTTGTCAGCCTCTTAAAAAATACATGGACCATAATACAGGCTCACCATGGTCACTGTGAAGTGATGTTAGTCCAAGTATTAGTTGAAGGCAAGAACAGGAACAGGAAACTTTTACTCTAAATAAAATATGTGTCTTTTGGCTAGTTGAGCAGAGAGGTATAAAAAACCCCAGAAAATTAGGCAGAAACCCCTATTCTCGTGTACTAGACGGTGTAGATGTTAAAAAGCCATGTTTGGAGGTTATGAGAGACTTTGAAAGAAAGGGGTAAGACAGGCTATGGGACACATGGGGCTCTGAAACCCAGTGAAAGGACCTCAAAAATTCTTTTATGTCCATTTTAAGGAACAGCCTGAAGAGCAAGGAAGATCAGAGACTTCAGATATGATGAAAAACATGTAGAATCATAGAATGATTTGGGTTGGAAGGGACCTTAAAGAACATCTAGTTCCAGTTTAGTTCCCTTGTATCCTTGAGATTTTAATTTGCTGGGTACAATTACTTTCCAAAGGTTGTCTAAAAAGAGGAGCTTGGCATGATGAAACACACAGTTTTAGCTGTAGAGCTGGTACTATGAAATTGTGCTTGTGTGTATTGCTCTTCAGACTTTCAAAAAATACTCAGAGTTGTATTTTCTCAATTCCCATTTAAGCCAGTTAAGCCTGCCTTCAGAAAAGGAAACAGGCCAAAAGTTGGTGTAATACAGGTGCCCCTTCATAATTCTTACAAATCCGAGGTCATAGTGATAATGTCTCATTTTTTTTTTGCTATTTAGTGTTCTTATAGTCTACTACGTGTCAGTCTGATCACCCCTAGCAGGTAAGTGCTTGCTTTATTTTGAAGAGAACATGATTTTACCCCAACTTGGCCACATTTTTTTTCTTGCCAGGCCCATTTTATGACTCCCATGTCTGGTTTCCCAGTTCGTCACAATGCAAAGAAATAGGTTTGTACAATTAGGACTATGAATTACTAAATGCAGCATGAATTTTCTTTGTGGTAAAAAAATGTCATTACCATTGGTGGGCTAAGTCAAATAACTTGCACTCCCTGTAATTCTTAGAGTGCAGGTATTGACATACAGAAAACACTTTAATCTCTTTCTTTTTGGAAAGCTCAGGAACGGGTGGCATGGCTAATTTCTCTCCCTTACTGAGAAATTGTGGCTCCTTCTAGATGCTGTGCCCCTTTTGGGCAAGTTCAGAGGAGTGGGAAAATTTACAGGATTAGCCAAGGATAAGAATCTATTTGCACCATGGAAAAATGTTGTAATACCTACAAGCAGAAGTTGTGCTGTATAAAACAAGCCAGAGAGTCTTCAAACCTTTGAGGCTGAACCAGAGCTTGTTAAAGTCTCTCCTACTACCTATGCAATGGTTTCCCACAGCAGGTGAGGTTCTGCTCTGTGATATTCAGGGAGATCCAGTAACCACCAGCAAAATTAGGATCATCTAATTCCTGCTTGATTACATAAGTACATAATAAATTTACATTGCATAGGATAGGATAGAATAAAAGTATATACAAATATAATATCAAAATATAAATCCTCCAAGATATAATTCCTATACTAACTTAAGCTCTTCCCCTTGCCATCATGACAAAGCTTATTTCTCCCATCCAGAATGAATCACTTCTGTTGCACACCTGTGGCAACAAGAAGATCTCTCCAAGGGGAAAAAAGAGAAGAATAAAAACAAAATGAATCTCTCAAACAACAAAACAAGTTGAAACCTGAATTCCTGACTCAGGTTATAATCAGATAGTGATTTTTTGACTGCCATGGGAAGGGAGCATGAATTAAGACTACATATACCATAAACCATATAGGTAGGGAATGACACATTTTAAAAAGTGATTGATTGAAAAATGGTAAAACAAGCAGATATTATCATATATTTGCTCACAAGGGAAAAATACCTCTTTAGGTTAGTCTCCCACAAGTTTGCTAATATAAGTATGCTTATTGCTGCTTTTACAATGTTTTGTTCCTTTAGGTGTGCTTATTTTAATGAATTAATGTTTTGTTGCTAGGGTAGCTCTTGACTTTATTTTTCTTTTCATTCATTTTTAAAAAGTCCTAGTCCTCAATTTAGAACAGTCTGAAGGGGCTTCCATTCCTCCTCCCCCTAAATAATTTATCCACAGAAAACTGCAGCTTCCATTAACAAAAGGCTACTCATGAGTCTGGGTAAATTCCATGAACAGAGACAACTGAATGCAGAGGCAAAACTCAAGCGCAAACTAAAGAACAAGAAGATAGTTAAGTTGTAGTTCAGCTCTCAAGAGTATCCAATGGTTTTTCCCATCCACCATCCAAACAGTTTACCAATAGGCAGCAATGTAAAAGTCATATTTCAGAACTACGGCACAGAACAATCAGAGTATAGGAAAACGGGTAGTGGATCTGCTGATCACTCCAGTATCCTCCCCAATGAAATATGGGTAGGGCAAGCACAAAGTGGTCCTTCACCAGAGGGCTCTCACAGATGCTACAGGGTGCATTGCTACACATGGTGTGGGAGACTCAGCATTTGACAACTCCCAAAGCAGCTCTCGTCTTTGAATGTGCCCCATGGCTTTTTTACCTGTGCATGAGTCACCAGCAGCTCCACTGCTCTGTGGCCATGAGTCTCCCATTCTAATGCCAAATGCCATGAAAAAAGGATTTCCTTTCTTTGTTTCAAAGCTAGACTTGCCTAGTTTCATTTGATGCCTTCTAGTTCTCAGATTGGAAGAGACGGGGAACGTTAATTCCTGTTCCTGCTGTGTCCATGCCTTCTTGTGACTTTATGGTTCTAAGGCAAACCAGAAAAATAAAAATATGCCCCTTGCTAGGATGCTTTTTGTTAGTTGCAGCTACACTATAAGGTCTGTACATACAGAGCAGTTTATGGCAGCTGGGAAGGATTTTCATGGCTAAGGACGGTATGCAGTGAGCCCAGCTGAACTGAAAGGCAATGGGTCTTGCACATAAGTAATTTATATGCCCTCTTTTTCTCCCAGAATCAAAATTCACCAATTCACCCAAGCAGGATTTTCATTTCCCAGCATTATCTTCATGTGTGTCTCTAATATAGCTAAATCCTTAGACTTTGCTGCTTTGGTAGATGAGCAGATGGTTCAAAGGTTTTGACACAACCATTCTCAGTTTGGGATTTAATGACTTATAGCAGGGAGCTGAAACAAAATGCCACACTGCGTAACTGATTTCAACTCAGCTCTGATAGTTTGCTCAATTCAAGAATCCATTCCCAAAGGTTGCTAAATTCATAGTTTTCTAAGAGCAGTCACAAAGTATTTATAAGTTCTCCAAGAGCCTTAAGAGCCATAAAGCAAATGTGAGGGAACCACTCCTGGACCTCTATCCCATGCCAAGGGAATCAGCTTTTCTTTAGCTTGCAAAATGCGCAAAAGGAAAAAAAAAAAAATAAAAAATCACTCTTTTCAGTAAGTGGGAAGGTTGACTATCCCATGCTGTTGTGGGGTGGATGGGAAGAGCTTGGCAGCTAAAAGACTATCAAAGAAACAAATCACCTCACTTTTTTTTCTAACTTCATTATAGTTTAAATCTATGGATAGCTTATAATACTTATATAGCTTATAAACATAGTTTAAATTATAATAAATAATTTAAAATATTGGAGCAATACCAAGATTAGTGCTCTGAAAATTTGTTACCAGTTGGGTATGGCAGTGAGGTTAAAAACAAGCTTGTGCACATTAGAATGTGCCTCTTTCCACTAGCCTTTCCTAGATGACTGTGTGGGTGACTGGTGACTGGAATGGGAACCCCTACAGAAGTAGGTGTTTATTTTTTGTCATTTTTTCCACCACTACAGCTTCTTACCTGGTTTTTCTAAGTGTCGGGTTTGAACTCTCTGTTTAAGCAACTAAGTTATCAATGGAAAATAGGATTGTCTTGGAAATTTTTCCCAAGTAATGAAAAACTGGGTTCTCCGGGAATTTCTGTTCCTACATCCCATGTTTCTCAAAGCACAGCTGCCTTCCATGCCTTCTTCAAGTGCATGATCAAATACCACGAATTTGATATTGACCAACCAAAATCAGAAGAGAATAATGAGAAGTAAAACAAATTCCTTATGGGGGAAGTGGAGGGGCAGGCACTGATCCATTCCCTGTTGACAAGACCCGAGGGAATGACATGTCAGGGGAGGTTTAGGTTGGATATTAGGAAAAGGTTTCAGCCAGAATATGGTTGGACACTGGAACAGGCATCCCATGGAACTGGTCACAACACCAAGCCTCAGGCACATGGTGTCACTCTTGGGGGGTGCTGTGCAGGGCCAGGAGCTGGACTTTGGTGATCCACATAGGTCCTTTCCAACTTGGGTTATTCTATTATTTTATGATTCTATGAAATCTTAAGAACACCTTCCCCCCACCACTCCCTCCTGTAAGACAAAGAGGAAGTTTCTGGCAGTTTCTCAGAGAAGCCACCCCTGTACCCCCTCCACTACAGGAACTGTGCCACACAAGCCCAACACAGCCTCACACCCAGCACTCCTGTAAACATTTACCCTTCAACAACAGCCCACAGGCTGCCACTGTGTATTTGCATTATTCTACAAATACTTTCTGTAGTGAATAATGTAAAAATCATTGTCTATTGTGCTTCAGCTTCTTTAGCACTTTCTGAAAATAGAACATACACTGAAATAGTGCAACATTGTGCTTAAAGTCTGGGTTTTGTTTGGTTTTTGGTTTTGTTGTTGTTGTTGGGATTTTTTGGGGTGTTTTGTTGGGGTCTTTTTTTCCTGCTATTTTTCATCCTCTTTGAATGATCTGGTGGTGAAGCATCTGTCACCCTATAGCAACCTTTTTCACCAACATTGCTGCTCTTAGGCACTTGAAATAAAATGTCCTTTTCTCAGCTGGCTGGTATACAGGAATCATTCCACCTACGTGTGAGAGGCAGCTCTTTCTGTGCCATGACAGACCCACTGCCTAGGAGCTTGTGACTCTAAGGTGATAAAATAAAAATATCAGCCTGAAAGTGCAGGGCAAGTCCAAATGGGCTGAGTGCAATACAGTTCAAACTAAGATGTATTTTTTCCTGTGTACATTTAATCAGTTTATCTTACAGAGGTTTCAGAAAATTTTTGCTTTTTATGGTAGGGCATGAATTTACAAAAAGGAACAGGAAGGAGAAAAATGATTTTAAGGAAGAGTCTTGGGAACTAAGAAATGCATGTAGTAATATTAGAGTAATATGCATACATATGCAAATCACTGGTTCTGTATGATTGCAAGGTATTACAGTGATTTGCCTTCGACCTCCCCACCCAAGTAATATAAGAAGGGAAAAAACAGCTAATGTTGTAATTTTTTCTGAAGAATCCTTGAAAAATATATTTCATTTGATCAATTAAATTCAGCTTTCTAACAAGGACAAAACAATTAATGACTGGATGGCTATTTTCTTTTTAAAAAACATAATAAAAAATCAATTTCCCAATGAGAAGTGTTTCAAGAAAAAAATCAGCCTGATTTTCTAATATAGCAATTACTACTGAAAACAGAAAAACAACCCGGGACTAATCAATATATTAGTGAAAGGTGATTATGGGACTTATTTTCAGAAGAAGGAAAAAACCAAAACAAAACAAAAGTAAGAGATGGGACTACTTCACAGACAAAGAATTCCTTAAAAACCCCCCAAGATACTACCAACAGAGTTATCTCTGAACACATAAAGGTAAAAGAACGGTGCAATCTCTGGCACATCTCATAAAGAATAAATCTCTGTGGACATTATATATATATATATATATATATATAAATAAAAACAGAATCACATCAGAGAAAGTATTAGTCTAGTTCGTATTAATGAACTTTGCCAACAACCCACACACTAAAATATGGTTGCATTAAGTGTTTTTTGAAATTTTTCAAGTAAGAAACAAATCAGTAACAGTCAGACTGTTGATACATATTTTGTGAGGGAACACAAGACACAAATTCATTAATAAATTATTCACCAGCTTTGCTCTCAAGTGTATTGAGAGCTGGCAAAATGTCCATGGCTAAGGGTAATGCTAAATAACTGCACATAAAACAGAAAAACACTGTCAGGTAGCATAACATAGAGATTATCAGTAGGTCTTGACTTAGTCAACATCCTCATTAATGATACTAAAGCATAAGTAAACAGAAACATAATGAAATCTGTTGGTAGCTGGAAGGAACTGCATGCCAGTGTCAAAGAAAGTGGAATAATACAGAAGAAATTAAATGCCTGTGTGTCAAATAAAAACTCACTACATCAGATGAATAAAAATATTCCATTCATACTTGAACCACAGGCATGTCTCAGAATAATTTTATATCCATCACCAGTAGCCAGACAATCAGAGTAGTTCCACAAAAGTCAGTGGAAACACCAGTGGAGATTGAAGGAAGCATGGACCTGTTTGCCCCTGCTGGTGAGCACCTTCTTAAGGAGCAGGGGCAGAGAGAGCAAAACATGATTTTTGGTGCTGCATGGTGAGGTGCTTTGTTTTTGTTACAGAGATGTAGCAGATCTTCTGACATAACCTACAGCACTCCATTGATTACATTATCATTACTTTTAAAAATCTGCAAAATTGTTACTTGAAATGTTTAGAGGTGAGGGGGATGAAAAGCAGCAAAGGTATTTTCATAAATCCATAAATGTGAAAATATGTATCTTAAGGTGCTAAATTAGTAAATGACTCAAGGAACCGTATTTGCTCTGGCTACCTCACAACCCGTACTGAGAAAAATGTTGCTGAGACCTCAAAGCGCTGTTTTGCCTGCTGTTTTCATTAGAATCCATTCATGTTTTATTTAGATAGCTTCAATCAATGTGTATCTGTTTTATTTTTCAGTTAAACCCTGCCAGTGCAATCAACCTTGTCTGCAAATTCTTCTACATTCTCTGTAAGTGAATGCCTTCCAGTACTGTAAACTTTGTGTAGTTAATTGTTCTTAGAAAATATGGGAATATTTCTTGATAGCAGGGCAATCATTTATGTGACAAAGTGTTATGTTTCATTTGAATACAAAATTCATATCACACTGTTGGTTTTGGTATTTCTGCCATTTGGTGCCCTACATGTTGTTCTATTGGGGCTAGCACACCTGCTCTGAATCTTTAAAAAAAGATTGTGGACAAATGGGAATGATGGATCAATTTAGCTGGAGAAAAATCCTCTAGTAAAGGGAGGTGCCTGGATATTTTAGTAGTTAAAGATAGCACATTGTAGGAGTTAATGGCTGTGCTTGATGTGGAAGGAGCTCACTGATGGAGTTCCTAAAAACAGTGTGTTAGGAGCTGTGCTGTTCCTCATGTTTAAAAACAGTCTAAAAAGAACCAATTGTTAAAATGAAAAGGTCCCAACAAAACAAAGAAGTCGGTCAAGCTAGTGAAAACAAGGGCTGACCAGAGATTTACCAAATTATTTTTGAAGGTGGAGGGGCTAGGTAATAAAATGGCAGGTGAAACCCACTGGAAATAGATTAAGGTGATGCACCTTGGAAAAAGCAATCCAAGACTCAAGTGAACAGTATGAGCTCTAAGCTGGCTGTAACTGTCAGGAGCAAGACCATGAAAAGACCAGCTTAATCCTGGAAAATGATGAGTAAAATCACAGGCGGTTTTACAGAGCAGATAGAGAACAGAAAATATTGTTAAACCCCAGTACAACCCCAGAGCTCATCCCAGTTTTTAACACTGCATGCTACTCTGATTCCTTCACCTGCAAACAAAATATGATGAAAAATTCAGAGGAGAATGACAAAGGTGATGAAAGCTATGGGGCAGCTTCCCCATGGTAAATGAGCAAGTGGTTTAGGACTCTTGCTATGGGTCAAAATTGACTTGAGACAAGATGGGAGGTTTGGGGAGTCACAGTGCTAGATGGAGCCAGACACAGAAGAAAGCCATGGGGTGGTGGGCTGCAGCCTCACCTGGCTTTACCAGGGCTGTTTTCATGGGTGCTCAACATGTAAATGGCCTCAAGGGAGAAACAGCATCAGATTGTGCAGCAGAAATCCAGAAATCATTACTAACTGTGAAAAAAGTAAAAAACCCTCCACATGTAATTGAGAAAGTTCCTGAAATTAAAATGGGTGAAAGAGTACTTGAGGAAAAATACCACAGTGTGGTGGCAGGGTGTGTATGTAAGCTGTTTAAATCCAGAACATGAACCATATGCTGCTTTTAAATCTTCTGCAACTAAGCAGCCGTGTCTCCCTGATCAGACCTTATCTTTAAAATGATGACCGACTTCTGGGACTTTCTTCTGTGCTCGCTTCCTGCACCTGTGAACCTGAACATGGCTCTTGGAAAGCATTGTGGATTGACAGCTTCAGCAACTACAAAAAAATAGACATGATAATTGCTGTCAGAGAAGGACTGGAAAGAGAAACTGAGAGCTTAATTATGGCTGCAAAGGAATGGGCTCTTTGTACAGGCAATGATAAAAGGAAGATAGAGGGAAGAAAGTACAGAGCATAAGAATTGCAGTCAGCATTTGGAGACTATTATCAGTTCAGTTTATGATCATAACCATACAGCTAGAGGTTTTTTAAAGGTGCAGCCTAAAAGGCTGTCAAATTGGGCACTGTGCATTCTGCAAAAGCCACAAAACACAAGTGGCTTCATCACAATAGGATAGTAACAGGGGATTTGTTGCAATCTTAGTCTGAGTGAGAAATACTGATGCATAAAAATCCCCTTGAGATTTGTTTCACCATAAGACACATGCTAGTAGAGCCAGCATGGTGGCCTTAAAAAGGAAGGGGACTGTATCATCATGGACACTGCTTGTTGACTTCTTGAAAATGCCAGACAGAATGCAGCACAATGCAAACACACATGACCGGCAATGACACAGAAAGCATAATCACAAGTACTTCAAAGTTATTAGGAAAACCAATATAAATAAAAATAAATAAATAAAAATAAATACAAATAAAAATAAATACAAACCAAGTAGAAATCAATATTGTGCACATCAGAAACATAAACCATGCACCTTCCCAAAACCAAATATAAAACATGATAATTGCATCCAAAACTCATTGACAGCTGGATTTGAATTGGTTCCCCTAAAAACCTGGGTGGTGTGGCAGAAAAACAGAGACGACCGCAGCAGTAGCAGTGCCCTCTAGATATTGCTAATGCATCTATAGAAATATACACTCATGATTAGCATTTATATACTACAGATAAAGCCCTGACTGGTTTTGATGAACATTGAGCTGTAAGTGTCTGCCACACAATGAGATCCAGCTTGATATGAAGCTGGTGACCTCTCCTTGCCCAATATTCTTTGTACAGGAAAATTATGCAAGAAGGTCAGCTGGGTACAGTGATGGCCTGAAGAGCTGAAATGTAGGTTTCTCCCTTGGCCATTCCATTCCCTCCAGCTTCTATGTTCAGGATCAGCTCTGCAGCCTGAATGGACTATTCTGCTTCAGCCTCTATTTAGCCCAGGGGCTGGGATACACGGGCCTGGGATGAGAAAGAGGCAAACAAAGGTCCCCACTGGAAAGGCTGTATCTTACTGCCCTCTCTGAAAAAAAACCCATCTTTATTTCTTTAGGGGTGACCCTTCCCTTTCAATACATATGTTAAAGCAAACATGCTTTTCTTCAAAGGTGTAAATGATACTCAGGAATTTGTCAGAGGGGGATGCTCAAGGTCAGCAAAAGAAAAGCCAGCAGTCTGCTGGTGTTTGATAACAAAGACAAGCAACAGAATATCCACATATTTGTCAGGCCTTGGAAAAGCACCAAGGAGCATGCAACACCACTGTTTTGAACCCTCCAAGCTAGAGGACAGACACCTCAACTAGCTCATCAATAAGGTCAGCTGTCCCAGCAGGAATCCTTAGTCCAAGACCTTGAGTGTGGACAGATAGTATTTAATAGAGCCAACAAGGCAAAGAGAAGAACTAATTAAAAGTAAAAAAAAATATAAATAAAGGAAAAAACATGAGGAACCTGAACAAAACCAAACATTAAACCCACCCAAATAAAATAATGAAAAAAACAACCAAAATATCCACCATCAACAAAAACAACAAAATCAAACAAACCAAGCAAAACCAAACCAACAAAAAAACCTGCATACATCACAGTGCAGTCATATTTTGACATGAAAGAGAGCAATGTAGGGGCCAGTGATGTTACACTGCCCTTAGACTCATCACAAATTTCACAGGGAGAGAAGATTTCTCCCTTCTTTGCAAACAAAAGCTTGCAATCTTCAACATGTAAATAGATATAAAAGGAATTTTATGGGCCTTGTTTAAAAAGGCCATTCTATGTCACTGTTCCAAAAAGCAGAAGGCTTTTAAATTTTAATCTAGATTTAGATTTATGATGGGCATCCTGGATCGACCACCACAAAGTAGTTATTTTACTGTTTGCATCATATTTGATGATGTTCTCCACGGACACATTCAGGCCATCTAGAGCCCAGAAAATGTCACAAACAAGAATGTGGCACCAGGTAAGCAACACTGCAAAAAACAGCTGTACTGCAGTTCTGTCCTTGCACAGATCATTTGAACAAGTTGAAACTGAGTGAGATGGTACCCGAGGAGAAGGGTGTTCAGGACTGGGAGCTCTGTGCATATTGGTGTTCTGAGCTCAGACCACTGTACACACATCAGGTGAAGTTAGCTGAGGACTGAGCCCAATGGCAGATTGTCTTCAGTTTAAAGAGACAACTGTGCTCTTAAGAGGTAAGAACCTGATGGCAACTGCCTGGTTTTGCTTTGAAGATAGAACTGACACCATCTCCAACTCATTCGTAACTCAGGGGTTGAGTGCTGGAACAGGAAGTTGCTACTTCTGTTTGCTCCTCTGGGTGTCTTCATAGAATTAAATTCTCCACAGTTTGGAGCACTGAAGAGTGCACAATATGAATGAAAGGCAGAATTCCCATAGCAGTTTTTTTGGAAAATCAGACTTAAAATTCTATTAATATTAATGGTATTTAGGGGCTTAGCTGTGTCCTGTGAAAGAGCCTGGTGATCCAGGACACATCAATTTACCAGTCAATTTAGAGGGGCCTGGCACTGGATACAAATCTTCAAAATATATTGAGGGTTACATCTGAAAAGCAATTCTAGTGCTTGAACCTTATTCCCTACCCACTGCTCTAAGCATGTCTTCAGCATAATGATATTCATATTTTCCAAATCACTATGCTGCTCTCATCTTGGCTCACCGAGAAGCTGTTGTGTATACTAATTGATGTGGTATGTCCTATACGTTAGGGTGTCTGGCTTAATTTGGAAATCTTCTTAAAATGCATACTTGATTTATTGATTATACAGCTTAGATGATGAAATGAGATGGGGTGAATTTTAGAGTTATGAATAATAAACTCCTGCTCAGCCAAAGCTACCGAGTGATGAGTTCAAGCTTAAAGAGATGCCACCACTACACATTCTACACGTGCTAATATCAGGCTACCTACAGTCCTCGCCACATGTTTGTTATTCTTCTTTATAGCCATGCAAAAGTAGGGATTAGTGTGTAAGGGATTTAGGATCACAATTCCCACTGGCCTCTGCTGAGATTATGCACCTGAAAACCTCTTTTGAAATCTGCTCCAGATATTGATTGCTGTCAGATTTCCACTTGGCTGAATAGGTGAGGTCCCTGACCCCCTTTTCTTGTGTGCTGGTTGATAACATTTTATAGTCCATCCTGTTATCCTTCATGAAATACATTAGGTACGTCTTGCTTGCTCTTTCCCTTTCAGAATTTATCTCAGCAAGTCCCTTTCTTCTACAGCCCTAATGAGCACAAAATTAATTGAGTACATATGTAGCCATGCTTAGGAACATCCAAGACTACCTGGAACTGTCACCCTTTTTTGCACTGTTATAGTATCAGTACCTTGGTAATGGTACTCAGCATTTCACACAGCCCTCAGGTGTGAGTCCACCGGCCCTTTCTGCATTTCAATCATCAAACACTCCAAGTTGTTGGGTGCCTCTGCTGGTACATTTCAGTGTTTTGTTTGCTTTCTCTTCAGCTGCCAGGCACTGTGCTAACTATCTGAAGATCAGATCACCCATTTGTCTTGGATCATTTTCCTGTGACTCAATCAGAGGACACATTAAAAGATTTATAAAAAGAATGCATGTAACAAGGACGTGCCAATCAACTCTACAGTAGGGGGTAAAAAAGCCATTATTTCAGTGACTGCTGACATGAGTTAAAAGAAAACTGAACTTAATAAAAAATCATTCTCCTGATTTCTGAAACAGAGTCCAGGAGGCAAAAAAGTCATGTAGAAGACCAAAAAGATTGTATGTCTCTGCACAACCACCCATTTCTTAAAGCCCTGATTTTCGGTATAATCCCTTTGTCTGTGTTTTGACCCAGTCTTATTTGATTTATGTTTTTTATTCATTAAATTGTAGGCGTGAGGCATCCGCTCAAGACTTAACCTTATGCATGTTTCACTGAAGGGATTTTCTGTTGTATTTGATACAAGCCACTCTACCTGGTTTTATTATTTTAAATCTTCAAAATCTGTCTTTGTATTATCGATTTCTTTCTTTTTGGAACCTGATTTACCCCTAGCCATTAGCATTTAGTCTTAAAAATAATTAGGATCACTCTACCACGGCAGCATAACCTCAAGTAAGAAAGTTAATTTCCTATTCAGTTTAGAATTTTTCCATTAATACCATGAATACTAAATTTATACTATGGCAGTCATAGTCCTCAGAGAGTACCTTTAAACCATCAATTTCTTAGCTGTGATTATTTCCTACTTTTGTTTCCCAAATGGCTTTAAATCCTCCCACAATGTTGCAACAAGAGTGGTATTTTCTCTTGGCTTTTTGTCCCTAAGCCTGCTTGCCAGGAGATAGGTAAGTGTTTACAGATAATATGAGCATTATAGGATAGATGGTTAAGGGTACTGCAAAAGCGCCATGCCCAGCAGTACTCAGGGCTGATTCAACATTTCTCCTGGTAGCTCAAATTTCTCTCAAGCCCAACAAGCAATGTGAACTGGAACCTTATCTTCTAGACATCAGTATAATTCATCCTTCATGGTAACGTTGTGAGGGATGCTAGTGGGAGATTTGCCACTCTTCCTCGCAGGACATGTTGGTTTCTTGCAGTGTGTAAAGGCTTCGTGATCCTGGCTGGTGGAGTTATGCTAAAATGCAGCATGCAACTTAGGTCTCCAAGTGCTCTATAAATTAAGGTCAGTCCATTGGTTTCCTCAGGAGTATGGGCACCGAGTATGTGTGTGTTGTTGGGTTGTTTATTACAAAGAACATCTGATTTTCCTGAATACTGCAAGACTAAGCAACCAGCCCAGAAATTACTGTCCACCTTTTTGATCCTAAAAATCACTCTGCTTCTTATCCTTTTGAACCAAACCATTGCTTTTGCTGTTGATTGGGTTTTTTCCTGGTTTCCCTGAACTTTTCTGACTTCTACAAGCAGCTGCAACCAACAAACCTCTTTGCTTCCAAATGTGCTGTCATTCCAGGGAAATCTCTCTGATGGCACAGTTTATTTACTCTGCTATTTCTGTTTCCTGTTGTTTCAGCAATAACTGTGTGGAAGAGCATTTAATTGCTCTTCCTATTTAGCCTGGCTGAAGCATGCTCAGCACACCCATCTGCTTTAACATGACTTCTACATCAAAGTCCCACCCCGCTCTACAGCAGCCAGTTACATCTTACAGCCTAATTTATCCACACAAAAAAGAGCTTTTACTTGAAAATAGAATCAGAGCTAGCTCTGAGAATTCATGAGTTCAAATTAATGAGGAAAAATAAGTAACACAAGTTCTTTAAAGTGAAATTCTAGTGACAATTTTTATTTTCTCCCACATTGCATATGTACTTGAACAACAGAGACAAGTCATGCTTTCCAAACAGTTGAAATAACTTGA
This sequence comes from Lanius collurio, assembly GCA_020086605.1. Lineage (NCBI taxonomy): Eukaryota > Metazoa > Chordata > Aves > Passeriformes > Laniidae > Lanius > Lanius collurio. The sequence continues at coordinate 25,633,302 of JACBWW010000015.1, read as the reverse complement.
AATCACAGAGGAAGTCTGTATTGTTAGGTTTCAATTAAGCTAAATTATTAATGATTTTTTTGTGTCTAATTGCCTTATTACCTTGACTAACGACACATTCAAGTCAACAGTTCAGATAGCATGGCCATTTTATGCATGGCTATTTTGCAATTCATGTCTAAGCCACTAGTCAACCAGTCATCACCAGTCTTCCACAATGGGTCTGCACAGCCTTCCCAGCTGGACTAAATACTACACTGTTCAGGGCAACACCCTATCTTGAGCATCTATCCAAGTCCTTCCATGTCCCTACTGCCTACACTTCAGGAAGCACTTAAACAGCACTGACACCCACCAAAAGAGCAAGAATACCAAGAGAAAATAAGGCATATTTCTGTTTGTCATGGTTTACCTCAGCCATCAACAAAGTCCCATGCAACAGCTCACTTACTCCCCCACCAGCAAGATTGGTGAGAGAGTTGGAGAAGCAAAAGCTAGAAAACTCGTGGGCTGAGATAAAGATGTTTTAATAGGAAAAGCAAAAGTGGCTCACTCAGGCAATGCAAAACAAGGAATTAATTCAGTGCTTCCCATGGGCAGGAAGATGTTTAGTCATCTTGAAGAGAGCAGGGCCCCAGCACACCTAATGGTGACTTGGGAAGAAAACCATCATCCCTCCAAACGCCCCTCATTCCTCCTTCTCCCCACTTTATATACTGAGCATGATGCCACATGGTCTGGAATATCCCTTTGGTCAGTTTGGATCACCTGACCTGGCTGTGTCTCCTCCCAACGTCCCGTGCCTTCATCCCCAGCCTCCCTGCCAGAGTGGCAGTCCACACAACAGAAATGGCCTTGGCTCTGTACAAGCCCTGCTCAGCAATAACAAAATCATCTTTCGATTATCATCGCTGTGTTCAGCACAAATCCCAAACACAGACCAATAATAGCCTCTGTGCACAAAATTAACTCTACCCCAGCTGAAACCAGAACAGTTATTGAGAAACTGACAACCCATCTTCTGCTGTACCAGGCATTGGGCATGAATAGGTTCCAAGGAAATATGTTAGATTAAAGTTAGGGACTAGACATCTCACAGCGGTTTCTCTCCTTTTCTCTCCTGTTTTGTTGGTGCCAAGGCACTGCAAACCTACTATGGTTGGCAAGTGTGCTATGGCTTAAACCATCCCTTAAGTGGAAAGCATTTTTTTGACAGCCCACATTTTCAAAATTAAATCATTGTTAGTTGCATTTTCTATGTATGGGATGGGGGAGTTTTGTTATTTTTGACGTTATTCTCATACCAAGAAGAATAGTATCAAAATGAAGAGGAAAGTACAGATTCAGAGGAAGAGACTACAAAAGTCAGATTAAGTGTGAGCCTTGTTGCTGATTTCTGCTCTTGAACTACTCCTTATTTTGGAATTTTGCTTGAGCCCAGTACAAGCAGCCCCACTGAGGTTTGTGCCCAAAAATGAGCATGGGAATAATCAGCATGCAAAAACATGAGGTGCTTCTCTGGCAGGAAGGGATCTCACAGTGCTTTCCTAAACCAGGACTGCAGAGGAGATGATGATGAGGAAAACACAGAATGTGGAGTCTGTCGAGGTCTAATTCAGTGTTACCATCTATCTGTCTCTCTCTCTCTCTCTCTCTCTATCTATCTATCTATCTATCTATCTATCTATCTATCATTAGTTGTTAAAGAAATTGGTGAGCTCGAATTAATGGAATTTTATGATGGAAATGTGGGTTTATCAGAGATAAGCTTAGTTTTGCTGGATCCATAGCAGGAAGGTCGTGATATTTATTTGTATCACTCCACAGCATTTGTTTTTAAAAATTCATGTAGTTTTGTAATGACAGTTCTTCAGATTGGGAAAAAAAGGGTGAAAACCAAACATAATATTTGATCATGAAGTGAAGAAAACATCATATGTTTTGTGTAGGCAACTAGTAACAGTCCTGAAATCAGAAATGTCTATCCATGAATTGGCCCAGATGACGTGCATCTTTGAGAATAAGGCAATTCATTACAGAATGTAATGGCTCAGAGACAGACATTTATGGAAGTTAATGGAAATATGAGAGAAATAGAGAAACAAATTGGACACATCCTCAGAAAAAGAAGAAAAAAAAAAGGAGAAAAGAATCAGAATCACAATTACAATTCACTAAACCTACTTTTAAACCATTGTAAAATAATGAAGTTATCATTAAAGCTCCATATCTACCTGGGAGATAACAGAATGAGCAACAAATGATGCAGACACCACAGTGCTAGGGTGGTATGTGTGACAAATCCTCCTGAAGTAAATTGATTGGGAATTCAAAACCCTGGGTGAACAGATTCGAATACTACAATTTGAAATGGTTTTTTTTTTTTTCCCATGGAAGAAAGTGTTCTGGAAACCTCTAAGGTTGCAATTTGGTTCTGTTACAGGTTTCCTAGTGTAAAACACCACACTGAATTTCAAGGCCTAAAGGCTGTCTGCTTCTGCAAGTAAAAAATACCTGAAAGCCAGAGTGATGGATATGGAAAAGAATAGGAGTAGATTATAGAGTCTTAAAAGTGATAGAGCAGCACAACAAATCAATGCGCTTTGGGGTTGCTGGTGAAGGTAAGTTATATCCTCCAACTGCACAGAATAACTGCTCTTTATGTAATCACACCTGGGATATGTCATTAAATTGCAATACCTCATTACCCGTCCTTACAAAACATGGGAGAGTTTCAGGGAATTCAGATCCGAAAAAGAAAAATGATCAGACTCTTGGAAAGACTGATACACAAGAAGAGATTAAGTAGCTTAAATATATAGCTTATCTAATCGATAATTAAGCAAGGGAAGGATAATGGCTTAAAAATATGTAAGAGAAGGATAATTATTTTGCATGATGCATGGTCACAGTTCAGCACAGTGCTAAAACACATGTGCAGATCCATCAGCCCTGCAAAACACCAACGTACGTGATTTCAGTGACACTTGAGCACATACCTAAATTTAAGCATGCATTGAAGTACTTTGATTAATCTGGGCCATAACCACAAGTAATAGTATGAAATTAAGAAATGCAAAAATGTAGGCTGAACAGCAGGAAAATCTTCCAAGCGGTGAGATATATGAGACTGGGGAGTAATCACTCAAGGGAATTGGTGGAAACCTTATCCCTGGACACATTTCAAGTTTTGCTGGACAAAGTACTGGGAAAATATCCTTTGGGGAATAATCTTGCTGTTGCCTCTGGAGACAACTGCACAACCTACTGCAACTATTCTGTGTCTAAATTTTTCTGGGCTGACTCACAGCATTAAGCCCAAGACATGATTCTAAAAAGCACCAATAGCACAACAGGCTGGTGGCATTTTGAAGCTCTTCCTTGCCTCCCCCCACAATTTATCAGGTTTCTTCCATCTCCATTATATGGAATGCTATGAGAGGGGAAAAAAACACACCACCATGCTTTTAGCTTAGTGGGTTTTTTGTCTTTTCTTTACTCACTGACTAAACATTGATTTCATTCTCACTTGTGCATTGCAACAGAGTTTAAAGATATAGAGGAAATCTAATTTCAACTTGTAGGGCTTTGTTTCATACCTGTAGTATGTCTGGTGAATGGTGAAATCATCAGACAGGTGATTGTATATTGAAGAATGTCATATCTCATATCTCTGAGCATCCCAGCAGAAGCAGTATTAAAGATTTGGTGGTTTTGCTAGTTTGGTTTGGTTTTTTTGGGGGGAGTAGGGTTGGTTGGTTGGTTTTGTGAGGGGGCTTTTTTGGTTGCTGTTTTGCTTGTTTGTTTCAGGTTTTTATTTTTTTTTTTGGTTTTCCCCTCCATGCAGATGCTAGAAGAAGGGCTGTTACAAGAAGGACTTTGCCAAAGATGGACCAATAGATGGACCAATAGATTCTCCAAGGGCTTTTTTCACTGGGGATAATAATTTTGGTAAGCCAAGTGCAAGGTCCAAAGCACAATGGATTTTAATTGCTTTGAAATCTACTTTTTCGTAAATAAATGATTGTAGAAGACTGTACATCGTTCACTTGGACATGTGAGGCTATTCTGCAGCCATATAGGAAAGGACAGGTGTTCTTTAACATGACTTTGCAGAGATCTACTGGAAATGGAAATGGCTGAGGCAGATCTGTTAAAAATTGAAGATTTCCCTTCCCTGACCACAGCCGATGTTCTTTCTTTATTTTTGCAGTGTCAATGAATGGGCCCTTATTTTATTATTGGGAAAACAGCACTTATGTTTATCGGTACTAATTTTCCACTGCACATCAACGCATCCAGAAGAGCAATTCTTAACCCTAAATACACATTTCTGTGCCTGTCTAACTAGCAATTCTGCTAGGAACATGTGTGATCATCTTCCTGACTCATGGTCCAAGTTAACAAACAAGATTACTTTATTTCCTTATCCCATTTAAAAGGATAGCCTTGCAAGGTCTCCACCATCAAGGATACTTTAGAGCTTGTTAAGGAAAAAGCTGAGCAGGAAAATGAAATGAGTGGATCTCTCATTGGGCTGGACCAGGAGGGCCTGATTTGCCCTCCCAGCTCTCTTGACTACAGCCAAAGCTGGGAGTGCAGCAGCATCTTCCCATATAGGTCTGGTCACTGGGATAGTGAGGCATGTTGCCTGTGTAAGCAGTCAAGCAATGAGAAAACTACAACTTTCTTCCTTTTCGGTTGTTTTGTTGTTAAAAAAAATTCATTTGTTTAGGTCCTTCCCATAAAAACTAAAAGCAAACAAACATTTTGGTTTGTGACAAAACTGGTTATCATGTTCCAGCCAAGCACCATTATTTCTGGAGATCCCACGTACACATTTAAGATCACAAATGTTAAGACAGAGGCAGGCTTCTTGTCCTCTTTCCTCGAGGTTCCTGACTCTCAAGAGACGAGGGGGTTCACGTTTCCTACTTCCTAGGGGTGCCAGGGCAAGGACAGAGTGTCTTGCCGGCCCCAGCTGATGGCAGGCTGCGCTGAGCCCCATCCCCGTGCTGGACAGGAGGGAGAGCATCCTTGACCAGGAGGCAGGCTCTGAGAGGCTGAGCCTGAGAGACCAATCGTGAGCCGGGGAATCTAGTGGGAAATGGGTCTGTACTGGAAATACAGGATGCAATTGGCTTCCGGGGAGGCGATCAGAGGGCACAGCACCCAATCGGGGGCGAGGGAACCACACAGGTGATGGATCTGTGCCGGAAAGGCAGGCTGCAATTGGTTGCTTGAATGGGGACAAAAGTCCAAGCGGCCAATCGCGACGTGGGAGATCCACTGTGGAGTGGGTCCGTGCCCTGTATAGAGGCTGCGATTGGCTGCAGGTAGCGGAGCCACGGGCAGAGTGTCCAATCGGGCGGTGCAGGATCCTTTCGGGAGGGGGCTGCGGGACAGGTGGTGGCGGCCGGGGTTGCAGAGGTTGCGGGGTAAGGGGTGGCTGCGGTGCGGTGCGGTGCCGGCCGGCTGCTAGGTGGAGCCCGCGTCCGCGCAACCCAGATCCGGGCCCTCAGCGCTCCCCCGCCCCTCGGCTCGCTGCCCGCGCGGCTCCGTGCGGCCGCCGCCGGGCAGGGCAGCAGCGCCGCGCCGCCCGCCGCCGCCTCCTCCCCAGGCTCCGTTCCCCGCTCCCGGCCCTGCGGGGGACGTGGGTGCCGCGGGTCCCTGGAGCGCCCTGCCCGTGTGCGGTGCGTGTGCGCTGTACCGTACCGAGCCGAGCCGAGCGGAGCCGGCGGGGCGGCCATGCAACCCCCCCGCGCCCGCTGAGCACCGCGCGGAGCGCGCCCGCGGAGCCGCCCCCTCCGCCCGCCCGCCCGCGCCGAGCCGCGCCGGGGCTGGCGGTCTCCGCAGCGGGAGGAGGAGGAAGAGGAGGAAGGATCCAGGGTGTCTGCGGAGCGCGGGGGCTGAGGACCACCCGCCTCCCTCTGCGCGGGCGCCTTTGTGTCCCCCAGCCCCGGCGGAGCGAGGGGCCGCGGCAGGGGAGCGGATGCGAGGAGCGGCTGGTGCTGGAGGGGAGAGAGAGAAAGGGGGATGGTGGACGATTTCCCTCCTTTTTTGTTTTTTTTTTGGTGGTCTCTTCGGCAGCGGCTGTTCTTCCCCAGCAGCGGCGGCGGCAGCAGCAGCGGCAACAGCAGCACGGGCAATGACTCTGCCGCATCCGAATCGCTTGGCTGGTGGTGCCGGCTCCGGAGACATCACCTTGCTCTGAAGTTGCCCACCTGGAGGAGGTAAATCGGAGCGGGCCTTTCGTCCAGAGGGGTCGGCGACGGCGGGGAAGAAGAGGGAGCGATCGCCTCCCCCATCCCCACACACCCTCATTCTCCGGGAGGAAGCTTGTGTAGCAGAAGAACACGGCAGAAAAGGAAAGACTTTACTTCTATTTTTTTTTTTCTTTTTTTTTTTTTTTTTTTTTTTTTTTTTTCCCTTGGTTGAGGGACGTTCCGTGCTTCTCATCCTCCCTTTTTGCTTCTGGCTGGGGGCTTTGGTACTGTGGCCAGGTCTGCTTCCTACTCCCACCCCTGGTTTTAATGGCTGGATTGTGGCAGCAGCTCCCTGCTGCAGGTTGTTGAGGATCTGATGGGACTCGCATCTCAGGAGCCGGAGGTGACTAAAGGTAACTAAGCAGCGGATGGATGTTCAGCAGCCCTTGCCTGGCCTTCAGTTGCACCCTTGCCCGCTTGCGGTGGGCTGTAGGGTGCCGGCCGCCCTGGGCGCACGCTTGGATTGAATTATGCTATAATAAGGATAGTTTGTCTTCAGGGGGGCTGGATCCTCCAGGTAACGGGGGAGCATCTCTCTGGGGCTGCATGCTGGGCGGCAGTGGAGACAAGGGGTGTGCATCTTATTTGGAAATGCCTCGTAGGCTCCAGCCTGGTTTCGCTGTGGACAGCTAGGGTGGTAAAGGCAGTGAGGAGATGGAGGGGACCTGGTAGGTGGTAGGTTTTGTTCTTGCTCTCTCTTGGGGTGTTTTTTTTTTTTTTTTTGAAAGGCACCACGTTGGACCGCGGGGTTTGCTGGTGTTATACTGAGGAATTCCTGAGTTCCATTATGTTTCTTCAGTCTCCCCCCTCCTCACCCCCTTCCCCCGTCTTCATGCCCTCTCCTTCGTGGATCTTCGTTGCTGTTTAATTGCTGAAGGGTGCCTTGAGAAGCATCTGCTTTCTTGGATATCAAGGGGCATGAGTGGGGGAGTGTTGCCGAATTGTGTGCGTTGGAGGCTGCCTGTGTGCGGATGTGCGGGTGTAGGGTAGAGGTCTGCATCCAGCAGCCCCGGGTTACAGGTAGACGCGAGCTTCGCCTCCCCGTGCAGCCAGAAAGCGAAACGGTACGGTGTAGGTAGGGATGTGCAGAGCTCCCCCCTCACTAGCTCTTAACAGTATCCGACCGGCGTTTGTTTTGAGCAAGGGCCGATGTGTATGGCTGAACGACGAAAATTGCAGTTCTAATGCCTTTTTCCTTTTAACCCTTTGTTTATTTGCCCCCTTAATTATTTATTTGTGTTCCCTTTTCAGTCATCTTTTGACTGAATAACTTGGAAGTACGGTTGTAAGGCTGATGGTTCCTCCCTGCCATCAGCCAGAGAGCACCCCTGTTTCCCAATTTAAGGAGCCTACCTCCAGCTGGTGCCCGTTAGTGTTAATGAAGATGTAGCTACACTACCCCAGAGATGTGCCCTGGCTATTCGGGGGATTGCCTTCAAGGACTGAGTTTGATGAGCAGTCTTCCGTCCAGAGTTGTCCATGGAAGTAACACTGACCTCCAATTCATATAGTTGGGTTTTTTTTCCCCCCTTCACCCTTCCCCCTATAGACAGGCAGATGTTTAGCTTTGCTTGAAGGATGGGAAGGTAGGAAAAGAGGCTCTCTTTCTCTCCTTTTCCTGATAGGCATGAGATTGTTCTCTGCGGTGGTTGAAACAACTCGTATTTTGGCCAACAGCTATGTATTGTTGCCTGCTTGTCAACTGTAGTCTTCATTATCACTTTAGCCAAAACAGCCCATGTCTGTTTTATTTACTTTCCTGTTTAGATCGCTTCTCAGGAGTTATTGCCATTTCCACTCTCACAGTTCTGGTTCCAGGCAGCCAGCTGCTTAGAGGGAGGCTGAGATGCAAGAAAAAGGGCGAAAATGCCATCTGTTTCTTGATACAAGGCAGATAGGTAGTCTGCTGCCTGCAATTTCTCTCTGTGTTATAGCACTGATCATTCCAGAGTGTAGGATCAAAATTTTCAAAGCTTACCAAGAAGAAATCTTCCCTGGAGTTGAAAAGAAATTAATTCCATTTTCATTGTGGAATGCTGCCTCTTAAGAGTGCAGCCAATGCTGCCTGCTTGGTACTGAGTAGTAGCATGTGCTTTGTAAAGCTCATTTATCATCATTTCCAGGGGTTTGCAATACAAACAGGGTTCTACTGTGCATTCATTAGGAAAAAATCTTCTATGGAGTTTTTCATGGGAATAAACCAGGTGTTCCAGGTTAAAATGGGCTGCTGTCAAAAAGTCTGCAGTCGTCACTTAAGATCCATGCCAGTGTTGGGTGACAAAGTTCAGGTTAGGGCTCCATGGTAAAGCTGTCTTTTTTTCCTAAAGTCTAAACTGCTCTAAAAGAAAAGGAGTCAGTCCTCCTTTTTGTGGTTGAGGCTGCTCCTGTTCTTGCTCTTTAAGAGTACTTTTTCCTTATTTAGGCTTGATTTACTATTAAGTGACTGTTATCTTGTTACCTGCTAGCAAAAAATAAAGTGGATACAAATCTATGGTGCGTTTATTTCCAAAAGGAGTGATGTTTTTATAAAGCTAGTCTTGATCTGTGAGTTCCATAAAATTTCTGTTCTTAAATAAATATGTTTTTCTTTTTCTTCCTGAGGTGGTTAGGAGAAGGTATGTTTAATTTTGTGTTGAATTCCAGAACAAGGTAAGTGACAGTGCAGATTGATGATAGTGAAAATGTCGAGTGCTGCTTTGTGGGGCAGTGAGATTTTAATGGTATTTATTAAGTTGAGGCTACCGAGTCCTTGCAGAGATGTTTTTTGTGACAAAAGCAGGAGCTGGTGTTTCCGTTTCTTGGTGCTCTCCTGAGATTAAGTAGTTTGTGTCTCAGCCTAGAATATTTGGGTTTGTCCCTGAGCCCTGCTGGGTCCATCCCTCCACCCCTCTCCTCCACTTGGCTGTACATCCCACAGGTTGGGGTGCTATGGGGGACCACATCCTTCCTCCCACTCGGGGGTGATGTGGCTGAGGTACTCAGCTTGCCTATTCAAGCATTAATTGCAGAAAAGGCTTTTTTCCTCCTAAAACAGAAAGCAAATTGCCCTGTGCCTGCTGGTGCAAACGTGAAGCCGGTGCTCTTTGCTCTCTGGGAAGGAAGTGCAAGCAGGTTTGTAGGTGAATATGCAGGCACATGCATCCAGCCGGCTGACTGATGAGCTAGGTATCTCAGCCCAGCGTTGCAGGGCTGTTAGAAAAATAAATAAATATTTAGAGGCAGGTAGAACAAATTATTGGCCAGGACTGAAGAGGAATATGCATGACCTTTAGCTTTGGGCAGCACTCAGCTGGAGGGCCTGATGCTGCCGTTAGGGTTTTCACATTCAGAGCATGAGTGGATGCATCATCAACACATTTATTCATGCACACGGGGGTGGGAAGTCTTTGTAAATGGAGAAGTCCCAGGAATGGGTGATTTGTTGTTAATTTTAATACTAATAGTGTTGGGACTGGTGTAGATTGACTAGGAAGCTATTTAATGCATGACACAGTATAAAGGATAGGGTAAAGATTGATGAAAGAGATGGAATTCAGGGAGCAAGAATGGATCAGTGAAAAGCTAAAGCATAGAGGATGGGCACAAGGATTTCTTTGCTTTAAATAAGTTCCTTTTTTTTTTTTTCCTGATGTAATTATGTTGCTTGGTGGTTGTAGAAAAAGCCCAATGCTGTGATTGGAGTGATTCTGATAAAAATTTTTATTCCCTAGAGACTTCTTGCACATCACAAGAGGTTTGGAAGAGCAACTCAAAAAAAATTTTTTGGAGTGGTGATCATCTGAGAGCTAGACATCACAATATTTATGTGTTGTTGAGGACAATACTGAAACAATCAGGACAGCCCTGCAAAATAAGTTTTTTTCTGCCGCTTTTAATGGGATGCTTATTCAGTTGGGATGTGCATTGACATTCTGGAGAGGTGTTTATGGACATCCATTTCTTCCTTGCTGGTCCTTTTCTCATTCCATGAATGCCCTCCTGCTGGGATGGGAATACGGGAAATGCACCATGATGCCAACTTTTGAGTGTGCCTCCACATTTCAGTCTCTGCTATGTCTTTAGGCAGTGCTTTCAGTTGCAGGATGAAGAGCTAGAAATTGTCATTTGTAGCAGTTCAGTATGCACTGGTGTATTTGTAGGAGTGTACTTGTCCCAGTAAGGTGGTGTGACGTGCTAGTCTCTGACTGCCTCATCTCTTGGGGTCATGCCTGCTTGCCAAATGTTTGTCACAATCTTCATCAGCACTTAATGTCAGGCTCTTTAATCCCTACTTGGGATGCATGTGAATATGTCCTGTTTCTGTAGGTGTTGAGATGCTCCATCACTCCCTGATCTCATCCTAGTGTCTACTGGCAGTGGAAGCTCCAAGAGCAGGCTGATGAAACAGAAGAACTTTGCTTTTAAGCATCTAGTTTTTAATTCTTGCCTCCTTCCATGGCAAGGAAACCACCTCCTACTCAAATCTGTGATGTGATTCTATCTAGGACAGTATCTCATTGCCTGTTTTTGGCCTCCAGGTTAGTGTAATGCTTGCTTTACGTTCCTCACTAGACAATCTTTACAGTGCAGTCTGAAATTCCTGGCTGCAAGCTATGTGTTCATTTTTAAGACAACTTTTCTAAGGACACCTTGACACTACAGATTTTACTTCAGCAGTCTTTTCAGAGAGCCTTCTGATTTTGCCTGTAAGACAGATGTTTTTACCAGTCATTGCACCAAGCATCTGTAAGTATAGCAAGGTAGCTAGTCTTTTCAGGCAATGGAAATGTCATTCTAATAGTGTTCTGGACCACAATTTTACTTACTAAGGGGTGCTCAGTGTGGGATTTTTTTCCACCCTGCTTGAAACCTCTGTTTTCCTCTGGCTGAGTCTTTTTTTTTTTTTTCCTCCCTTTTTGAACTTTTCATATCTACTTCTTCAGGCCCATTCCCATCTGAGGGAGGTAGAGCTGCATCTGTGATGGGAGTTCCCACTGTAGCCAATGGAGCACTTCTGTTGGCTTCCCTGTGAGGGGAAGATGCTCAAGAATCTCCCATGTGGTATCTTCTGAATAGAAGCTCCAGAATCTCAAATGTGGTATCTTTTCAAAAACATTCCCCTGCTTCAACATCAAGTTTATAGTAATCCTTTTGTAACATCTTTTCCAGACCTGGCGTTTCAAGCTGAACAAAGCAACTAACACAGATGAAGAGTTGAAATCTGTGTACACTTCTAAAATGTGTTCATGAAAACAGTCAAAAATTAAAATCAATACACTTTTGTTTGAGGCTTGACAGCTTTCAGTTTCAAGGGTCAAGAAATAGACACCATTCTGAAGAAAGCAAAGAAGAATTTGGCAGCTGTCCCAGTTAGGCAATATGAAGTTGTAGATTTAATTTAAATGCCTAAGAGTACTAAACCTTTACAGAGCATCCATTGGTGCTCACTCTGCCAGGATTTTTGAAAATTATTTTTTTAAAGCACGTTGGTCAACATGTGAGTAATTACACAGGAATTATTTCAGTGGCTACAAACCTAATGCTTCAGGGGCCTATAGCACGACTCCGATTCATTGCAGTGGGTACCGGTCAGGGAACAGCTTTGAAATATTATGCACAGTGTTTTGAGTAGGTTGGATTATAGCTTTGCTACTATTAATTCTAAGAGCTTTACTGATTTGATTGCAGTTGCATTGATTTGTATCTGGCAAAGAAATTGATTTTGAACTTTGGAACGGAGCTATGCATTTCTAAAACTTAGAGCAAAGTGTCATAAATACAAAGGACCAACATGAGTGTTTTCTTACAGCAATGCAAAGTTAAAAGGAAGTGAAATAGGACTCTCTGTGCTTTTGTAGAAGTAGTGCTTAAAATTTAGCCATGAATTGCCCTACTGCAAAGTCCTGCTCAAAGGTGCCAGCATTGCACAGCACTGTTCTGAAAAGAGGTCTAGTCTAAACCTGGCCCTTTTGGATAACACTCGTAGTGGTTTTATACCAATGACAAGTAATTCGTTTGTAAGAGTCATTCCATGCAGTGTATGTGAGTTTTTACAGTAAGTCCCTTTCCCACTCCCTGGGAAGCAAGAATCTACTTACAGAAGTGAGGGCCCTGCATCAGTGAACACTGTTTAAAGTTCAGGGGATAGGAATGTTCTGACTAATGCAGTCTTAGAGCATCTGCTTATTATGTGCAGGCACATATGTAGACATATAAATACCATGATTTGGGGAACAGACACCGTTCTGATTTTTTTTTTCAAACTCAGGGAAGTGAAAAATAATTTTGGGTATAGGTGCAATCTAAGAATTGTACCTATACCCAGAACGTAAATACCTAGGTCTGTATGTCTGTGTGTGTGCATACATAAGTTTTGTTTGTGAAATGATGGCGCCGATGCATAGAGTTGTTTTTGTTTTTGTTTTTAATTATTTATTGCTGGAAAGACTCTCCCTATTTGTTTTCTCATTCTTTTTTGGTAGGTGCAGTAATGGACAATAACTTGTGCATGGGCCTGCAGTTTTAAAATTTTAACTGAGTTGCTTGGTTTGTGGTCCAACACCAGAATAGAACTACAGTTTCAGATGTGTTGAGCAACCACATGTTTTATCAGAGTCAGTGCTGGTCCTTGGTAATTGTTGTAGCAGGTTTTTTTCCATTCTGAAGTTGCTGATCCCAAGCCTGCCTTAATGAGATTTTTTTCACTGCCATCACAGTGAGGAAGAGAAGCTTCACAGTGTTGCAGAAGTGCTGTTTGCAGTGTACTCTGGGATGTCAACATTTTCCTTGAAGCAAGGAGTAAGTGGCATGTCAGCTACAAGTATGCTGCCTAACTTTGGGCAGGCCTAGGTTAGATGGGAAATTCATCTCAGGAAGGCCCAGCACTGGGAGCTGCTGAGCTGTTGTCTGTTTTTTTTAGTGATAAAGCCAGTGTGTTGTGTTGGAGGACAAGTGAAGCCTTAAGCAGAAGCAGCGCCCATGTTCTGTTGGATCGGTGGGTCTCTGTTTGCTAGCCCTGTAGAGGCACTGCACTGCCTTCCTCTTCAGTGTTGAAAAGCAAGCCTTGGCTTAAACCCGTGAGAATAGGGGAGGGACCCAAGCCCAGTTTTTGATGTTCTGCATGGGTGGGTACCTTGAATACTCAAACGCATTCCAGTGACAGCTGACCCTGTAAGGAGATTTTCAATAGCTCTCTGGACTTTTTTCTCGTTTTTTTCTTCCTTCTCCCCCACCCCCATTTTATTTATTTTATTTCTATTTTTTTTCCTGTTTCAAAGACTGCTGGAGGAAAGAAAAATAAAGCACCCTTTGTAGCTGTCTTTCTTAACACATTTCTCTGATGGAGACAGTTGAGGACAGTTTCAGGGATCGTGTTAACTCCTTTTCTTTCACTCTGCCTTTGCACGTATATTACTGACTGAAACGTGATTTCGAAATGGTGCAAATTCCCACCACTCACTTCAAAGGGCACAGGTTTTTTTTTGTTTGAATGTTTTTGTTTCAGCAAGATACATACTGCAGGTTTTTTACCCATATGTGCTATGTAATGTGAATCCTTACTTGCCACTTTTGTTGCTGTGTTCTTTTGTGGTTTTGGTTTGGTTTTTTGGTTTTTTTTGGTCTCCTTCCTTTTTTTCCCTGCATTTACAAAAGACTTTGGGATTCTATTCTGAATGATTTTTTTAATGTGAAGTCTCTCTGGAGGTACACAGTACTGGTCTGTAATCCTATAGTAGATAGTTTATCCGGAGTATCCAGAGAACAGCCGTTCTTGTTCCCAGCACACCACAGATTTCTGTACTGGACATGGTGTCTCAGCTAAAGCTCGTTGGAACGGTGTGTGTAATCTAAAATGTCATTCCTTTGGATTTTGGATATTGCAATCGCAGGCTGTAATAGTTTGGAAATTTGATGTATATATCCCACTTCCTTCTGAGGGAAATTATGATGTGACTACTGCACTTGCAATTCCCACAGCACAGACTTCTTGAAGAAAATGTCATTTTGGATTATCTTTAATGGATGCAGGTGTGTGAAATATCTGTGTGGGTTTTTTTTTTTTTAGAGGACAGTAATGTTACAATTGCCGCTTTATTTGGTACAACTCCAAAACAACACATACCTGCTTGAGTAAAATTCTTCCTGATAGTTATTTGAAATATAGCAATTGCACTGCGTAGAGGGATAACCTGTGACCTTCTGACAAGGGATCCACAATTACAATCGTAATGCACTTTATAGATCTTCTTAAGTAGGTCACCAATTTGCAATGAGTCTTTCTAAGGCCTGTGCAAGGCCTTTTGATTGCAGGAGTGGGGAGCCTTTTTCTGTACAACATCGATGATTTTCAGAAGGGAGGCTGAAATCACAGAATCACAGGATGGATAAGATTGGAAGGGACCACAGTGGGTCAGTCATGTGATCCACCCTCCCTACTGATGCAGGATCATCCTAGAGCACATTGCACAGGTTTGCATCCAGACTGTCCTTAAATATCTCCAGTCAGGGAGACTCACAGTCTTTTTGGCCAATCTGTTCCAATGCTTGGTCACCAAAGACAGTAAAAATGTTCTTCCTCATGTTCAGGTGGAACTTCCTGTGCCTCAGTTTCTGCCTGTTGCCTCTTCTCCTTTTGCTTGGTACCACTGAGAAGAGCCTGGAAACATCCTCTTGACACCTCCCTTCAGATACTCATAGACATTGATGAGGTCCCTTCTCAGTCATCAGTTTAATACTGAACAGGCGCAGCTCTTTTAGCCTGTTATTTATATTTCAGTAAGAAAAACAGTATCATGGAGTCATAGAATGGTTCAGGTTGGAAGGGACCTTAAAGATCATCTCCTCCCCCCCCCCTTCCCCCCGCTATGGGCAGGGATACATTCCAACTGGATGAGATTGCTCAATGCCCCATCCAGCCTGGCCTTAAACACTCAGTGTCTGGGCATCCACAGCTTCTCTGTGTGACTTGTGCCAGTTCCTCGCCACCCTCACAGTAAAGAATAACTTCTATAAATGCTCCAGTCCCTTAATGCTTTGGGCACCCCACCATCTTTCTTGGCCTCCACTGGACTCACTCCAGGAGCTCCATGCCTTTTGTCCTGAGGAGCCCAGCACTGGACACAGCACTCTAGATGACACCTCACCAAGGTTGAGTAGAGGGGCAGGATCATCCCCCTCAACCTGCTGGCAATGCTCTTCCCAGTGCACCCCAGGATACCATCGGCCTTCTTGACCACCAGGGCACAGCTGGCTTATGGACAGCCTGTTGTCCACCAGTACCCCCAGGTCCTTCTCCATGGAGCTGCTTCCCAGCAGGTTGGCCCCAACCTGTGCTGGTGCGTGGGGTTATTCTGCCCCAGGTGTTAGGACCCTGCTGAATTTGCCTTAAATGAATTTCAGATGATTTCTGCTGAAGGGCTGCTCTGGGGATTCAGCCACTCCTCACAGCCTTCTGTCATCAGTGAACTTGCTGAAGAGGCATCTGCCCCTTTGTCCAAGTCACTGATTAACTGGACCCAGTGTTGAACCATGGGGGACAGCACCAGTGACAGACCTCCAAATGAACCCTGTGCAGTGATTACAACCCTCTGGGACCTGCAGTGCAGCCATTTCTCAATTCACCTCACTGTCCTCTCATCCATTCCATGCTCCTGGAACTTGCCTGTGAGGATGTTATGAGAGATAGTGTCTAAAACCTTGCTGAAGTTGAGGTAAACAATATCCACTGCAATGAGGGAATGATACTTATGTAAGTATCCTTGTTTTGGTGAGAAATACAGGCACACATCACTGAGCCCGTGAGGATATTCCCAGCTGAGCAGCCCTGTGTTTGCAGTGGAGCTGAGACCCTGCGTGAAACTCGAGACGTTTGAAAGATGTTTGCCAGTAGACTCAAGCAGTTGCTTATGCTAGCCTAAACTAAGTTGTGATGTCCCTGTTCAAGGGGAGAATCTGGACCTCTACAGTGTCTGCAGGGATGTTTTTGACAGGGAAAATAGGATATGATGGGGAATATATCTCAGAGCTGCCTCACTGTTTATCTTAAGATTTGGTAGCAGCAGATGGGGGGTTGTCTTCTCCAATGCCTTTATGCTTGGTTGCTCCCTCATCCCAAGCAAGCAAAGGGCAGTCCAGCATAACCTATGAGCCAGGCTGTAAGGGTGAGGATGCCAGCTTTTGTTTGACCCTTTTCAAGCTGCAGGCTTGAGCACAGCAAGAGTCCATGATTATCCCAAGTTCATGTAATTTGGGGGCAAAGCCTGTTTCAGCAGTTGTCATTGTGGTAAAGCTGATTACTTAAATGCATAAATAAATAATTGTTAATTGAGTAATAGGTAAGTTAGTCTGGTCTGTAGTAATACTGATGTGTTTTGCAGTAGTAGTAACATAATGCTGGGTTTTTGAGCTGGTTCCTCTTACTTGCTACTACAATAAAATAAAGGGCAAAGTGTGTTTTGACCTAGGGGTGCCAAGTCCGCTCCCAATTTCTAACTCAAAATAGGTCTGTGCTGTGCTGCTGTAAGAGCTATTGTTAAATACCAAGCAGATAATCACGTTTTGGGTTTTTTTTCTTTACTCTAAATCACTTTTCCTTTTATACCATAGACATTTGTGTGGATGATTCCTTGTTGACCACAAAGATGTGGTTTTTGTTTCTTTCATTTATGTCCTCTGTTGAATTAGCAGAGTTATGCAGTTTTGTCTGTTGCACTTGGGTAGGATGCTGCAGTGATTTAATTTAAAATGAAAGAGAGGTGTCTTCATTTTAGGGAAAACCATGGCTAAGTGGTGAGAGTAAGCAGGTCTAGCCATTAGCAGAAGCCCTAATTAGAAGAAATCCCATGTACGGTTGACCTTGACTATTGAGACAGCCCTCAAAGAAGAAAGAGCGCTAAAAATTAGTATGCTGCCAGCAGTGCACTTTTATTATTTGATGTTATTAAGCAAACTCGGTGTGTATTTCTTTTTTGAAGCGTTTGATTAAATGTGTGATCTTATCTTGGTGAAATGGCCTGCTGGGCTGCAGACAGTGGTGTTCAGAAATGAAATTTGTTTAGAGCCTCTGAACAGACATTTATTCAATGAGACCTTTCTTGAATAATAAATGTGACAGTGAGACAGCTGTGCAACGTGTTTTGGGGGTTGGGCTTTTTCTATTTTTTTGGTGTAGGGTGTTGCAGTGTGATCAGGGGGATAAGATAACCCAAGTGAGGCAGGTCTGAAAATAGGGTGTAGGGAAATTATCATATGTTGCAGATTCAGGCCCCAGTTCTGACAAGAATTATTTTCAGATGAAGCTTTACATGCTTCAGGACTTCCCTTGGCATATGGTTTGGCATATCAAGTGATGCACATACATATCTAGCTCTGTATCAATAATCTTATCCTTTAGCTAGAGCTTTCAGATGCTTAGATTTTGTAGAAATAAAAAAACCAAAACCCACAAACACAAATCCCCAAACAGGAATTTGACTCCTGTGGTCAGTGCTGATGTAGTTGATGGCAATTGACTCCTGTGATCAGTGCTGATGCCCTTAAGCAGTCGTCTGTTTTTATGATAGTTCCAAATCAGTGATACTAAGGAAGGGAAGCTTCACCACAGGGTGTTTAATCTCTTATATTGTGTCCAACAAGGAGAAAATGTGAAATGTAGGTAAATATTCTCATCTTCGTTGTTTTTCTCATCAGTGTGCTGGTTTTAATTGGGCTAGAGTTAATTTTCTTTATACTAGTTGGTATGGGGCTGTGTTTGGGATTTGTGCTGGAAACAGTGTCAATAATTCAGGGGTATTTTGGTCACTGCTGAGCAGCTCTTGCGCAGAGTCAAGGCCTCTCACCCCATCCCACCAGCAAGGATGCTAGGGGTGCACAATGAGCTGGGAGGGGACACAGCCAGGGAAGCTGATCCTAGCTGACCCAAGTGATATTCCATTCCATATGGCATCATGCTCAGCATATAGAGCTGGAGGAAGATGAAGGAAGTGGAAGACATTTGTAGTGTCTTTTTGTCTTCCCAAGTAACCACTGTGTGTGATGGAGCCCTGCTTACCTGGGTATGGCTGAACATATGCCTGCTCATGGGAAGCAGTGAATAAATTCCTTGTTTTGCTCTGCTTGCCTGCGTAGCTTTTGCTCTTCTTATTAAACTGCCCTCACCTCAACCCTTGAGTTTTCTCACTTTTACTCTGATTCTGTCCCCCATTCTGTTGTGGGGAGTGAGCGAGCAGCTCTGTGGGGCTTCATTGCCAGCTCGGGTTAAACCACGACACCTGAAATCACAGTGCTTTTATATTGGGCACAGCTACTGTGGAACCTTTCACCAGGGAAAACATATTCCAAAGGAGCTTCCAGTTTTGAAGCATTATTGGACCTATAGTGGTATATATCTGTTTTTCCAACAAAACAGTTGACATCATTATAATTTTCCATATAACTCACAGGGATAAAAATTCATGAATTTGGGAACTGCATAGGATTTCAGGTGCTGACACACAACTACATGACTTGCTTTTCCCAATAGGAAGCTGAGCACATGAGTACCTGGAAGTATATTATTTTAAACTTTCTTTTTCAGTAGTGGGCTGTGGTGATCTTTGAAGGCTAGATGTGTGAGTTTGCTGTGTGACTTAATTTTCCCCTGCAAAGGAAGGGGAAAGTCCACTTTTAAAGGAAAGGAACCCCAGAGTGCCTCTGCTGCAAAAATATGTTTTGATCAATCCCCGTTTGCCCCACTGCTTCCCTGCATTGTACATCAGCTGTCTTTACATCAGGTTAGATGGTGATTAAGTGATTCCTCCTTCTAGAGGTAAACCCAAAACCTTTCTTTACAGGACCTGAGAGAAGATGGGAGCTCCACACCTTACATGCTGAAGTGCCAGCTTAGGAGGCATCCAGTGTTTGATGCTCCAGCTGCTTGCCTTCTCTGGTCTGTGGTTAAGGGGATTGTTTTTCCTTAGGAGCTGGACAGCTCTCAGGACTTTCTTATAACTTTTAATGATGCATTAATTTTTTTCTGTCCTGGTGCTCTGCTAATCCCACCAGATGCCCAATGCAGATTTGTGAGGCTGGGTGTAAAGCGCAGGAATTCATGTATCTGTGAGCCCCACTTATTTTGCCATGATGTTTGCCTGAGCTTCAGGGATAATTTCTCCTTGCAAGGGGGTTTTTATATGGTACACTGAGGAGAAATATGTTCTGTAAGCATGTAGCTTCCCATCATATTTTAAGGGGCTCCTCCATACATTTGCAGCTGAATATGAGTTGTCTTTTTAGCAGAGACTGCAAGCCTAGAGCCATGGGTCAAAGACCAGCAAACATGATCCTTTTGAGCATCCTAGGTGGTGTCTTCAGGGCTGGCTTGGTGTTGAGGGTGGTGAAAGTGCCTGCCATGAAATCATCATCCTGGGATGGTGGTGGACGAAGAGGAAGGGTAAGGGCAAGGAGAGCTGGGTTTATAACCATTTTACTGGTTGCACAAAGATGACGGGTATTCCTGGCTCTGGCTTGAATTCAGTGAGGTGTTCATCTAAGTCCCTGAGTGGAAGCTAGGTTATAATCCTTAGCTATGTTTTAAGCCTTAAAAAAACCCCCCAAACATTCAAAAATGGTCCTTTATGGAGATGATATTTACATATGAAAGCACAGCCTGCTGGAAAAATAATAGTCCCATTATATTCTCCTCAAGCTAGATGTCAGACAGGAAGAGGGAAATTTCACTGGACTGAAGTCTACTTGACATCTGCTCTTCTATAGAACTAACTTGGTCCAAGTACCTCCATATACATTTGTTGCTGAGCTGAGTCTGGTAATTTGTTTCTGAATTGGGAATGACATATTGTTATAATATTTGAAAGTTTTGTTCTTTTTTTTTTTTATGTAAGTGCTGCAGAGCTATAGCATTTCACCTATTTTTGAACTTTCAGTGGGACTGGAAAATGAGTCAAAAAATCCACCATGGATAAATTTCTAGGGTGGTTGTTTAAATAAGGGAGGTGGCAGGGAGGTGTTGCTCCTAAAGCTAAGCTATTTTTTTTTAATTAAAAGAAATGTGCTGGGTGTGCTGGTTGGGTTGGTGCACATTGTGAAAGCACCAGTGATGCTTCCATCCTGAGAGATGTGGTGGCCCTTAGCAAGGGTACATGGGAGCAGGAGGTATTTTATAGTCCCTTTTCCCTGTCTGGAAGTCACTTCTGCAGAACTTGAGGATTTTGTGCAGTTGTGTAGACTTTAAAGGCTGAAGGTCCCAGATGTGCCAGCGCTCTGTGGCAAAAACCAATGCTAGGCAAATGCCACAAGGGGGAAGTTCCTCCTTAGGGCTCAAGGGAGCCCCCTTTGCCAGATGTTACAAAATCTACCAGTAGGGGATAGTGCCCATGTTGGAGGCAGCACAAGGTGTCCACCTGCAGTGCATGCTAATTATTCCACTTGGCAACATTTCTTGCTTTTTACTGCTGTTGAATTTTAGCCTAATTTTGCCTAACATGGCTAATTTGTGTTAGGGAGTAAGGGACTAACAGCCATACAATTTAACCTGTGTGTGTATGCAGTAATAAGGTTCAAAGGTCACTGTGTAATTATGTTAAGTTTCCAGTCTCCTTGCTAATTTTCTGTTGATTGAGGGAAAAAGGAGGATCCTTTTGTCTCCTGACAATGTCTTCCCTTCTGGCAAAGCAGGGGCTGATTCCTGGCTACTCCAGCTTTTTACTAGCTGGATGCCGACTTCATTTTCGTTATTTTCTTCACTTCCATTTCCAGACTCATTATGTCAGGCATCCAGGGTATGTAAAGATGATCACTGTGTATCTACTGGTGCTATTGTAACATGGAGCAATTATTTAAATAAATCAAGAGGACATCATTCGTGAACAGGATGGGATAAAATAGTAGCAGGAGCAATGCTTTGTTTAATGCAGGCTTGTGGTCTCGGTATCTAGATTTCAGCTGCTGGCAAGACACTTCATCATCTGGGAAGACCTGCTGGGAGTCACAAATAAATCATGTTGTGAAATCTTGATGTTGCCTTGCAATGTTTGCCCTTTGGTGTTCAGCTGTAGGTGCTGGTGTCACATCATGGCGAAAACGGTATCAGCGTGTGCTGATGGAAGAGGATGAGCAGATAGCACTGTGGTTACCTCCATTTGCTGAATGCACTGAGAGATTATGAAGGGATGGATGGGTTTTTTTTTTCCTCCTTCCCTTTTGAGTTTTCTCACCACCTTACTGATCAGTTCTCATCTTACCTACTTTTTAGGATATCAGACCAATGAAAAATGTATTTGCTGTTTTTTCATATTGATGTGATTTTGTTGCGCTTGTCTCTATACTGTTCTTGTCAGGTAAGGGTGTAGTAAAGAAACAGTTTCTGTTTTTAAACTAAGAAGAAGCTGTCTTTCTCTTATTAATTTGGCTTTGGCCAGTGCAGTGAAATCTTCCAAGTGGTATGGAAATGTCCCTTAGTTTGCATGCTTGGACGAAGGCCAGTGAGGTTTTCTTGTGTGGGCTCACTTTGTTTGTTTTCCTAAAAAACTCTCTGTTGATTCAGGCCAGTTGCTGCTGATACAGTCTTTGGATATAGTGTTTGTAGCTAATTAAAAATAGCTTCTAATTGAGAGCTGAATGTTGCGGACTTGAATTTTCCTGCACATTAGTCGTGTAAGAGGTTGGTTGGAAAAGTAAAAGGTGAATCTGCTTGAAGAGGCAAATGTCTGCTTTAGTCAATGGGGAGACATTGAATCTAGTGGTAACTCATAATTTTGCTAAAATATGGGAGAAATTAAAGTTTCTTTAAAAAGTACAATGTCTTGTCACTTTATTTTACCGATACCTAATAACTTTGAGGTTGTTATGCACCTCTTATGTTTTATATGTATATTATACTGTTATGATTAACAGGACTGTTGCCTGCAGGTCCAGGCAGCAGAAGTATTGAGTTAAGTTGTACAAATGTGACAGGGTCTAATCCCCTCATGCCTCATCATTTGTCTCCTGAACTTGCTTCAGTCCCCATGCTGACCTTTATGGTTTCGTATCTTTTCTCCTTGGATAGCTCTAAGTATGTCACTGACTAAAAATGATATTTGAACACTCCATTGGGGAGTTGCGTGTATACAGCTACTTGACCAAAATCATGATGTACCAAAGCCTGTGAATTTTGGAGATACCTTAGAAGTTGTTGCTGTTCCAGAAATAATACCTGTTATACCTTGAATATGAAAGGAATAAAGATGAGAACTTTTTTTTTTTTAACTATTGCTTTATGCAGAAATAGTGGTTGATGCTTGGATCCTGCTTGTGTATATTTTTATAATGAAAAATGCTTAGCTTTTTCTTATTATTGACCTTCACCCCAAATTGCTTGAGCTTCTGCTGGCTGCTTTTTGATGCGTATGGCACTTTTGCACCTTTGCCTTTTTCTCTTCCTGAGCAAAATTATTTGAGCTGGTCATATACCTAGGAAAACATCCCAGTGAGCAGCCTGCCTTGCTGTCCTGGTATCTTCCCAGACACTGAGTTGGGCTGAGCTGCACTGAGTGAGATGCTGCTGCAGCTGGAGAGCATCCACTGGGACATGTTTGGTGGTCGGTCAGCTGGTCACTGCTGTAGGCAGTGGCTAAGTCTGGTGTGGTTAACAGGCTCATTAGCAAGCTTTCATTGCAGTGCTGAAGTGTGGTGGACAGGAAGTGGGCATTGTTTGGGCTTGTTTGAATAGCTAATTGGTATTTTTATAGTTTTATTCTTTTATGTTGCATCTCACTTTCGCCTTGGGATTAGTATGACTGGCTTTTGTGGTCTTTTGTTTTGATTTCAAGGGTTTTTTGGGGGTGGGCTTTCGTGTGGGTTTGTTTGGGATTTTTCTATTTTATGTGTTTTTCTTGTTTGTTTGTTTGTTTTTTGTTTGTTTGTTTTGTTTTTTAAAAGCAGAAAGATGAGGTAGGTTTTGTTTATCTGGTCCAACTGAGATGTCTGTATGCAAGCTAATAATTTAAACTGACCTTCTGTTGATTGGAAAGAGGCAGGCACTTTGAAGCATGATTCCTTTCCTTCTCATGTAGACCTTTAAAATATGTCAGATGAATTGCATCCTAAAAGCTTATTTCTCTTCACTGACTGTAAAGGGAGCCTAAGGTGCCAAACTCAGATAGAGACATTTACATTGCAGATACCTTAAGATGGAGGAGGTGAATCCCACCTCAGGAAATACTCTCCTTGGCTGGTAGTGCATTTCCAATTTAAATGTGAATCTGCGTGATAAGCTGGTACCTGGCACATCGAAGCTGATCCATCAGGAAGTGCATGGAGAGGAACTGAAATGGCCCCTGATCTTCACAGAGCTTGTGCCCAGGAGGAGCTCTCACTTCAGCTGGTGTAAGACATATACCTTAAATGTCACAAAAATAAGTGCAAGCATGGTGGCATATGAGTGATCGCTATCCCTCCTGTTCCTATGCAGTCCTGTATGTTGAGTGGGACTCCCATCATGGGCTTTTGTACCTCTGTGACTTTTTTTCCTTAAGAATATGGAGTAACCTGCAAATCTGAGCAATTACACCTCTGCTCTCCCTTTTTCTTTGAAGGACTGAAAACATAAAAGTCTGTGAAGGTGCTGTAAAAGCAGATGCTGGGAGGTATGTCTGCCATGACTCGTGTGGGAAGGCATCCCTTGGGTAGGTGCCCTGGGATGCTGAGCCATGTGGTGGGAGAGGAGCTTCCCAGAATGCAGACCTAAGCTCCTGTTTCCAGGCAAATTAATGGTTTATGTAACAAAGCTAGGTCCTATTAATAAGATATGTGTGGATCCTGCTAGTCTCTTCAAGACACACACAAAAAAAGATATTTTTTCTACCCTTCTTTCTTGGGTCCCTGAGAACTGCAGTTTGGACAGATGTTCCAGTGCAAGTTTTGACTGCTTCCCCTCCACCCCCAAATCAACCCTCTTCATTTCCCATCTGTTTCTCTAGCTGTATGGGCAACCAAGCTGGGGAATGAAGCTCTAATTTTAAAATCTCTATTGAATTTGTAACTCTTGCTAGGCTGTTTTCACCTGGGATTGGTTTCCTGGCTGGTTTACAGATAATTTTTATGTAGCTGCATAGTAGTAGCACAAACTGTGGGACAGTGCAGAGCTGCTCAAAATGTGTATGATGTTTTCTCTGCACCATTGGAGTCTCTCTCAACCTTCCTGTTTCCAATCTTAGGTGATCTGAAGGTCAGTCCCCAGTGTGTTGGCTAAGTCTCCTACCCCAGGGAACACTGAGCATTGTGTATATGTGTGTTAGGCAGGAGTATGTGTGAGGAGGAAAGTGCACCTACATACACATACATGGGTACTTAATCCCTTCTTTGCCACTGTCTTCAGTATCAAGACCAGTTGTCCTTGGGATACCCAGCTCCCAGAGTTGGAAGTTGGTGATGGGAAGATGAGTGAAGCCCCCATAATCCATGAGGAAATGATTAGTGGCCTGCTGTGCCAGGTAGACACTCACAAGTGTGTGGGCCCTGATGGGATCTGGTATCAGGTGTTCAAGAGGTGTCTGGGTCTGCTGCTAGGTGATTATTTAGTGGTTTAGGGGTTGCAGTGGTAGTGCTGGGTGGATGGTTGGACTTGATGGTCTTAAAGGTGTCTTCCAACTTTGACGATTCTCTGATTCTCTATGTGTGTATGTATGGTATCTTGCTTAGCAAAGTGTCTGCTATTCTGTTTCTTCCTGCTGCTTCTAATATACTCCAGTGAAAACTAACACAAATCGAACCTCAGCATCATGCAAATTGATTTTAAAATTGGTACAGAACTTTGGAGAAAGAGAGGTGTGAGAGCAAACTGCATTTTGCATCTCAAAAGCAGAGCTATATATGCACAGCACATGCCTGAATCCATCAATATTGCAGATATGTAGCACTAAATTCACTCACTCTGTTTCTAATTACTTGGTGCTGGTTTCTTCTCCACACTGTTAGTTTTAATTTTTTAAGTAGGTGACTGAATCCTTGAACAGCCCTGACTTTTGAACTGGGTGGAAATTTAGGAGTGTACTGTAGCAGTCTCCCATTGGTGGCTGAGTTTTTGGTATTCTTTTTTCTAACAGCTAGTATAATTTCTGTGGTGCCATCAGATTATTTTGCCCTCGTTAGAGGACCAAGGGAAGATTTCTTTGTTCTTTAGATGTAAAATGGTGTACGTTGCTTTTTCTAAACAGAGGAGAGCTGATCGAAGTATTTGAATACAGAATAACAATTACTGATGGAGCATTTAAAACTTCTGTTGTTCTGAATAAGTTTTAATGAACAATGAAAAAGCAGATGTTGCTGAGTGTTTACTTCAGTGTAGCTTAAAAATAATTTATACTTTATGGTAATAATTGTCAGATCTAATTAAAAAATTGGAGGAAAGCAGTATGGAGTTAGATCAAATGAATAATTTTGTATGACTCGTTTTGTCAAAAGAAAAAAAAAAGGGATAATATTTCTTGAAAGTTTTAGCCACTTTAGCTGGAAATGAAAATTGTGATTCAGGGGATTGAGAATGTTCTGTTCAGGGTTACTTAGTAGTCCTTGATCTTGGTTCTTTTGCCGCAAGTCACTGATTATGACGCATGTTCATGCCTTCCATAATCTTCTGAAGCTATGTGTATGTTTCACTACAGCTTTTTTCTATGTGTTTATGTCTGTTTATAGCATAGTCTTATTGTTTTGCTCCAGTTGCTGGGGATTTATCAGTGCATCCTTCTTACTTTTAGGTCAGCATAGTACCCTGACTCCAGTGACCAAGTGCTTTTGCACAGACCTCCTCATGAAATTTTCTTGAAATCACAAAGACATGTGCGTTCATCTTGAATAAAACTAATTAGCATTTTAAAAAAAAACTTGGAGCATTTTGAAGGCTGTAGATCTCCTAAGTATGAGTTCAAAATCTGTTGCTCTCATAGGCAGCACTTGCTGACAGAGTCAGGGTTCAAGGGATTTAAACATTATACTTAATGCTATCTTAGTTGAATCTTACTTTCAGCAATTTTCCTAGTATTTGCAAATTGGAACTCTGAACAAATTTTCTTTTAACTGGAGAAAGCTACATTTCTGGTTAGAGCTTGTTATACACTGGAGGCTCTGCTCAGTACAACTTAGCATCTGCCTCTGTAAGAATTGATTGAGCCTGAATGGCATTGAGGTGTTGCATTATGAGCAGCCTTTCCTACTGAAGGACATACTTGAATAGACAAGTCCAAGCACTGGCTCCATTCTGAATACTATTTTGTATTTCTGCAAATCTGTTCATCTCTTGTTGTGAAAATCTTAAATATTATTTTAATGTAGGCTTGTGTTCCCACTGGTTTTACAGCAGCTGTAAGTATAAACTGTTCATGAAGCTGCTCAAGCTTCTGTACCGTTGTGTTAGGTGGGAGGTTTTTATTATTATGTCTTTAAAGAATGACTTTTGTTTCTTTGTTTTTTAAAGCCTGTAGATTTGAAGCTTTGTTAGTAAAAATGGGCCACAGGGATTGGTTGGTGTAATGTATATATATATATGAAAGACAGTGTAACAAAGAAGCAACTTGTTTACAGCATAATGGAAAGTTAGAGAAAGCACTTCAATAGCTGTATCTGCACTTCAGTAGTTATATCTTGGTAGGATATCAATTTTGATTTCTATATTGGTAAAGTAGTATTTAGATAGCTTTTTCTACAGGTGGCTTTTTTCAAAGCTGAAATTCTGAGAATGTGCAGTGTCTTAAGATTCATCCTGCTTCAATACCTTGAATGTTTTTAATATTTGGCCTTTATAGCCACAACTGCTGTTTTTATGAATAGTGTTTAACAGTGCTCAGGAATGGCATGTATGTTTGCTCTTTTCTTGCAGTAATTTATTTTTATATTTTCGTTCCTTTGTTTAAAAACAAAATCTTAAAAGGGATATGATAATTACCAGTTATTAACCTTCATTTGCCATTAGTCATGTTGAAAGCTGGCATCAAAAATGCTGTGAGTGTTAAGAAATGTTTTAATTAGGTCATTAGATCCTATGTGATTTAGAGATAGCCCAGGGAGAAACAATGACAGGAAGAGATGTAAACGGGCAGAGCCTTAATTCAACAAAGCATTTATACAGATGCACTAGTAGGGCTTAAAATCCTCCCTTGCAGTTGAGCATTGGCTGTGCTGGGTTGGAGCCTACAAGCAGATTTTCACCTCGGATGGGGAGGGCTCAGCATCTTGGCAGAAGTCGCTGGTGCTGCGCACCTGATAAAGTTGGTCAGTTTTGGCTCCATGGATACGGTTTCTGTGTTAGCTGGATGTGGTGCCACACACTGGGCACATCTGCCTCAGAACTTCTCTGCTGTGATTTCTTCTTTGAGATTGTTTTTAATCTGTTGAGGAGGAGGAAAGAAAAATAAAAAGGAAAAAAAAGAGAGGAGTCACTGTTAAATTAGTAAATTTTACCTTAAACTGGAAAATGTCATCTTGGTTCTCATTTACTGCCTTGAGCTTCAATGGATGCTTTCCACTGTGGCAACATAAACGTGCGTATTTTTATCAATATAATTCTCTGTGCTTGGGGGGAAAAATGTTTCCTAAGGGGCCATTGCCTGCCTGGATTTTTATGTCTTCCCAGTAAATGGCTTATAGCAGGAAATACTGGGTTGATTTCAGAAGTCAAAAAAATTGACATTTAATTAGGGGGATGTTTCTTTGACTTGGTTTACTAAAAAGGTAACAAATCCAACATACTAATTTTGAAGAGATGTTTAGTAGCCACAAACTGTCATATCCTCTGCAATCGGATTCTAACATTTTTTTGCTTAGAGCACAATCAATAAGATTAATATTTTATCACATATTCCCTTCCTGCCTTTAGAAAGTGATTTGCCAGGAGAGAAAGCTTATTTAATGGTTGTACAGGTCAGTGTTCTCTATGCCATGCCCTGGTAACTTTTGAACCTGCTGCTGAATTTGATTACCAGAAGAGGAGAGGTCTCAAATTATTTTCTTTGAATTCTCTGTAGGCTGGTGCACGGATTTTCATAACCTCAGGTTTTGTTTTCATTTTACAAGTGGAGACTAGTGAGACCTGAACCTCAAATGATGTATTGAGACAGTGCTAATAGCACCTTCAGTGGGGCTGCAGTCTATTTATACCATCTGCAGCCTGGCTTTAATTGATGGGGTTTTGTACCTTTTTAGGTGAACATAAATTATACGAATGCTTTACAGTCCAAAGTAATAATAAATCTGAATTGTCACTATTTCTTTCTAATTGTATCACAAGGCAGATTCCCAAGTAAAGTATGGACATAAACTTTTAGCCCATTGAAATATGCATATATAATTTAATTTGCATACATTAAATTCTTAGTTTCATTAATGATTTAAGATTCTTTTGCAGTTGCAAGTCCCTGTCACATTTTTTCTTGATTGAATTGCCTATTCTATTCAAATAGGACTTGGTAATATTGCTTGTGCATTACAGAATGATACTGGTAACTTTGTTACACCTTTTATCAACATGATTAATTTATAACTGGCTGCGGTGTATTATTAGCTAAAGATATATTACATTGGAAGACTTCACCAGAATGGAAATTTTAAAGTGCAGATAAGATGGCAATTGCAGGGCATGTAGCTGAGAAGGTGAAAGAAGGGAGGAAACCTTGGCATCTTACATCAAAAGAGCATTTACGTATTAACATTGTTAAAAAGGCAGTAAACTCAATTTGTGGTTTCCTTATAAATACAAATATTATAAAAAATTCAAAAAGTTCCTTTGCTTTTTTTTTTCTATTAAGCTACAGCAAAATAAATGCAGCCTATTTTAAATAAATTTTGAGCAGCAGCATGCTAAATGAGTGAAAAGCCTTATTTTGCTGCTTGCTGTGTGCTGCGTTGGAAGCTGCTGTTGTTCATGGGCTTTTTCCTTTACTGTAATTGTTTCTTTCTTATGGGGGGTTGCAGGAGTATTGTCCCATTAAGACAAGATAATTTTTTGGTTTGTTTTGAGGTGACTTCCCATTCCTGTTTACCAATAGACATCCTTCTGGCACTTAGTAACTAACATGATTTTTAAAAGATTACTTTGTAGGAGACTGCTGTTATTGGGTTGCCATTGGGTTGCACCTTCTCTTCATCTCTTCAAAACATCCAGTTACTACAATTTCCTTCTGATTTCCTTGGAAATTGAAGTAGTCTGTCTGGTCTTTGATAACCCCATAATCCTAACTCTGACCAGAGCTATTTTGTCTGTGGAGCATCTCTACCATGGTTTCTAAGCACCAAAGAAAGTAATCAAAGAAGCAACCAGCAAGCAGGGTCTGGAAAGCTGCAGCTCAGTTCATGGAGAGAATGAAGCTTCTGTGCAGGAGGGCACTCACAGGAGGAATGGATGGAGATCCCTTAAAGGAAAAACAAGGACTGGGGACAAGATGTAATGCAGCAAGGGTTGAGGTAGGAATGGGTGAATCAAGGAGTCCTGGGTGTTATGTCCAGGCACGTGTAGACTTTTTGGTGGGATTTTATGGTCTCAATATTTATTTAATGGGGTGGATACATCCTGCTTTTTATCCTTTTTCCCTGCCTACTGTGTGTGCTGAGATGGGAAGCAAATTTGGACTGTCCTCTCCAGGAGGTTGTTGATAGTAAAGCATGTTGTAGTTGTCCATGACAGCCCTGATCTGTAGGTCCATGTGTTAACTGTAGAGGAGAGCAGTCCCATGAGGCTTAAGTGGGACTTCTTATGTATTTGAGTGGACACATGTAGATAAGTTTGCTTGCCTTGGTTTGACTATGGGATATTGCTGAGGGCTGGTCTTGAGTTTTCTGAGGTACTCTGGTTATGGAGAAGGGAGGATTAAAGAAACTGTAAGAGAGAAAGTGAACAGTTACTGAGAACAGAGAAATCACACACTGCTGAAGGTTTTCCTTTTCACTGAACATTAGATATTCTTGAAGAATGTACTGACACTTGCTCTTGAGTGCTCCCAGTTTGCACTTTGATATTAATTGAACCGAGGACTAAAATTCCTGCTTTGTTGATTGATTTTTTTTTTTAAGTTTAAACTGATTAATGTTTTCATTTGAGTAGCACTGCTGACTCTGCAGAAGATGTGATCTTTTAATTAGCAGATGTCAGGATTAGCATTAATGTTGAGCTGTAATTAGCATTTGTATGCATAGTAAAAGACCCAGGCTCAGTTTGGCAGCAAGGAGAATGAAATTATAGGTAGTGGTGTAACTTGGCACTTGCCTGCATATATGTAATGGGTTTTTTTTGAAAAGTGAAACCCACAAGTATCATGATCAAAGCATGAAGTCTAGCGGATTAATTGTTGATAAAAAAATTACATATTTTGTTCTGTAAGCTAAATCACAAGTTTTGTTGGCCTAACAGAATTTATTATATTTAATTGTCACACACTGATGCTCTTAAATTGAAGGTTGCAAAGTGCTAATAGTTTCTTGGCTAGACTGTAGCAGCAGCAGTGTGCGTGGACATTAAAGTCTCTGGGAATGGTATTTGGAGTAGAAGAGACCTAACTGAAGCAGGTGCCATTTGGGGCTCTTAGAGTCCCACTTCAGCATAATTTAAAGAACTAATGTTCATTGACCTTATGCTCCTGTTTGCAGAAGTGAGGGTTTATGTGGAGGGGTTGTACGTGAATGTAGGAGGAAGCAAGACACAGTGCGTTTATCACAGGTCAGAAGGACACAGGCACAGGAAGTAATGAAATCTGGATGTCTCCTAGAAAGGAGACTTTCCTTTCCTGCTGGTGAAAACCAAGCATGACTCCAAGTCAGTGAAAAGAGACCATCACTGGCTAATATGTGACGTAAAAGCTGAGTGTTGATTATTGTGGGGAAATCTATTCAGTAGCATTTTATCCATGCAGAGGAAAAAAACAATCCTTTTTAATCCTGCTATGGTAATTGAAGACAATGGTGATTTCTGTGATCATTAGTCAAACAGTTAGGCAAAACTCAGTAGTTCTGCTTTTTGGTACACCAGAGGAAAGTAAAAGCTACTTAATTATAGTATTACAGGAATGGAGGTTGAGAGTTTGTAGGTCAGTGGTGCTTGGGGGAAAAAAGGAGTCTTCTGTACAGCACATCTGTGATAATGGTCATAATGTTAGGATATAGAATGAGTTTGCAGTGCTCCCGTGGCTGGGTAGGAGAGCAGGATTCTATTCCTGCCTTGTGTGTGTATGTCATTCTTTCTGGTTTTGGTCTCTTTGTTGCATCTAAACCTCAGTAAAATGCGGTTAATGATTTTGATGACCTTTGTCAAGGTGCTCTGAAATTCACCTCTGACAAGTGCTGTTTTAAGATGATGAGTTATTTCTGCTTGCCACTTCTTTGTGGTTTTAAACTCTATTGGAGATTAGCAAGACAAAGACAAACTATGAAATGATGCTTTAAAAATTAAAATCTTTTGAGAAGAAACATAGAAATGAGCCTTGAATCCATTAATATTTTTTCTCTCCTGCTTTACAGATGAATGTTTGAAGGTTAACAAAAAATTCAAATGCTTAAAGCAGATGACAGGTTGCTCCCCTCTTGCATTTCTACCAGGGAGGAGCGAAAAGGATTTAGCTGTCACCTTGAATGTATAAATAATGCTTATAAGCATAACCACCCCCTGCAAACAAACTTTTTCTTGCTTCCAAACCTGTGCTTAGATCTCTGGTAACAGCCATGAATGGTCATAGGCACTTAACATATGCTGGTTTGTGTGGGTTTGTATGGTTGAATTTGAACTTCCCTCCAGTGCTTTATTTCTGAAAGGAAAAATAAATGCCATCAAAAATGAAGGTTTTTCAAGGTGTTGACCTTTTGAGGGAAGAGCCTGGTGTGTGAGTGGCATTGTAAACCTGCAATCATCATTCAATAAAATAGCATTAAGAGCAATGGTGTGTCTGATTTGTCAAATGAAGAAGTGGCACATCTCACCTTCCTGCCGAATAAATACAGCTCATAGCAGAGGGTAATACTGTCATCATAACATAATTGAAATTATATTATTTCAATGTACAATTCAATAAAACTAACCACAGTAGTGGAGTTATCGATTTAAACTCAGTTAAAAGCAGTTCACATATTCAGTTCAAAATATTTCTGATGAATATCAGCCCTGATAACATGATTTCCTTCATTCAGTAGCAGAAGTTTTTATCAGCCTGAAAGATCAGATGAAATGTTAAGAAACAATTTGATTTTTGCACCATTGGCCAAAACAAATGGACACCTTGGCAGCAAGAGCTCCTAATTTTTCTCAGTCTCCACATTTGTGACACATCCTCAGCTTTTAGTATAATAGTAATAATAATAATAATAATAATAGTAATAATAACAATAATAAAGGATTATTTAATGGTACTTGTTCAGAGGAGGTGTCTTTTTGCTGGAGGCAGCCACTGCTAGGCTGTAGGTGTGATCCTTTGTCATATAAAGGTGTTGCTCTGAACTCTTTGCACCAGAGGAAGGAGTCTGCAGTAATTACTTGGGGTTTTCCTAGTGTAATTAGTGAGTAATCTGCTGTGACATCTAAGTACAGCATATGTAGTCAGCCTCTGAGTAAATATGTTGTTTAGTGAATTGTAAAGCAATGTCACCCTTTTTTAAGTGGTATTGCAGGGAAGCCTTTTGCAGACACTAGTTCTCAAGGCTATTTATTCACGGATCTTTCTGCTGTGACCAAAGAGGAGCAACGGAGCTGGGGAAGGGTCTTAACAGGAGTGTCTGAGGAAAGAGGCGTTGTTCAATCTGGAGGAAAGGAGGCTCAGGGGAGACATAGCAATTTCTACAGCTGCCTGACAGGAGATTATAGCCAGGCGTGGTTCTGGTCTTTTTTTAAAAGTAACAGGTGACAGGACAAGAGGAAGTGGCTTCAGGTTGCAGCAGTGGAGGTTTAGATTGGGTATTAGGGAAAAAATCTTCATCAAAAGGATTATCAAGCACTGGAATATGCTGCCCTGAGAAGCAGCGGAGTCACCATCCCTAGAAGTATTTAAAAGATGTGTAGTTGTGCTTAGGAGCATGGTTCAGTAGTGGACTTAGCAGTGCTGGGTTGAACATGGTCTCGGAAATCTTTTCCAACCTAAATAATTTTATGATTCTTAGAGGTTACTGAAACATAAGGATGCAAGAGCATAGATCATTTCATGGGAGGGGAGATGAAAATATATAGGATTGGCAGTTGCTTCTTGCTAGTGACAAGATCAGTACTTCAGTCCTAAGGCCAACGCTGCTCTTCTTTTTCCTTCCTGTTTTCTTCTGTTCCTTTCAGCTTTAGATCCACTTTTAAGAGGGTCTCACAACAGTTCATACACTGAGAATTTAGATCTTGCACTAAGTGTACTAGTTTGTTAGTTATCTCTGGCTTTATGGTCAGAATAGCTATCAACTGTGTACTACCACTTCTTTTCCTATGGCAGTGAGAGTCTTATAAAAAAATCCATAAATTTCTTTCTACCTCCTGGCTTTCAAGAGCTGCGTTCAACTCTTTCCATTTTATGTGTAACTTTTGCCAAAAAATATCAACTTGTATACTCTCCTTTTGTGCATACTTGCTCAAACTACAATACTTGTTCTGTGCTTACACACATCCTTCTGCTTTGTGGCACGTGTTTTACAAAACCTCTTGTGGTAGGAGCATGCCAGCTGTATGCAGCCTGCTGAGCCGACTGACCTCAGATCCTTGCTTTGTCTCAGACTGCTTTGTCACTCTGAACCTGAGATGTAAGACATATTCCATATTGCTTCTAAATGTGATGGCAAGGAAGTAATTGATAGCTGAAAGCATGTGACAATAACTTCACTTTTAAGTTAGAGTCCTTGCATTTCACTTAATTTTTCTTGTTGGGCATGTTCAGAGAGATGTAAGCCAGGCTCTTTTATTAGCAGCACATCTAATTGATTCAGAGTGAGGAAAAAAGCAAAGCTGGAGCTCATAGTGAACGTTATTCCTGCTTCCAAGGTCCTGAATACTTCAATTTATTACACTATCCCAATTAAAAGGCAGGTTGTGTATGTAAACAAAGAAATGGACAGTGTCTGCACTTAATCATGTTGTTCATTAGGCTACACCTAATTTTCTTTTACCTGTCATTGCTTCGGTTGATGGTTCCCCACCTGTGCCCATACAGCTGCTGCCCCACCTCCTTTGCTCTGCATAGGTAGTACTGGAAGTGGTTTGAGGAAGAAGAACTCCAATAATGAGAGAAAAGTTTATCCTGAAAATGGATCTTGGCTGGTTACTTAAAGAGGTTCAAGTCCAGGGTCAATATTCATAACTCACCTGGCTACAAATACAAATAACCTGCAGTTAGGAGTATAAACTTGAGTTTGTTGTTCAATGGTATTTTTGGTAAGTGCAGAATTTCCAATTTGATACATGGTATTAGGGGTTGGTATATATTTTTTTCCACTTGAGAACCATGCAAAAAAATAGTAGGAAAATATTGTGGTACCCATTGAAGAAAATTAAGCACACATTCGTGTTAAAATATATGTGCTGAGTCCTGCTGCAGCACCTGGTTCCACAGGGAGTCCTTGACCATGCGCCACAAGCAAATTCCTTATATACCCTGGCTCCAGCACCAATCCCAAGAGTATTTACATGGGCCACCACCCGCCTAACTCTGCTTCCCAAAGGTGTCCCTGAGCTCAGCCCCTGAGGTTTCAGTTCCAGGATGACTACAAAACAATGCTGAGACTTTATTATCACCCAGGGAAACTTTCCTCCCTTGCAAGAAGTCCTCTGTCCCTGGCATTCCTGTTTTCAGAGAGCTTAACCCCTTCTTGTAGTTGCACTTCTTGCCCTCTGTGCCAGATCATTCTTCAGTCACAAATTACCACTGTCACCATTAGAATTTTTCACTGTGTGACTTCCCCTCCCTTACTTCTGGTTTAGGATTTGTTACACACTCAGGAAGAACATTTTGAACAGCCTCTAGCAGAGCTGCTGGTGGTACTTCACCCATGCAGCATCCTACCAAAATCTCTTGCAAAGGTTTAGATGGTTTGACATTCATGGCTGTGCTCAAATGTTGCGCAGTTGCTCGATTTTGTCAAGCACAGTTCAGTTGTCATGTCGTTCAGAGTTTTTAGGAAGATTTTTTGAGTTTGGGATTTTAAAAAGTGCAGCCGATGTGCTTGTGAATTTTTTTGCATGGTTGTGCCATGATCCTGCTTGGTAAAAGCATCAACAGCTGGGACTCACTGAAACAGTAACAATAGACATCTAGATGGAGCGTTTGAGATTGCAATGGGGGAAAACACTGCTCCAGAAGTAACAGAACACCCAGAAACTTTAAAGAGTTATTTCAGTGTCCCATCAATTTAGTCTTGTTTACTAATGTGGGTACATACAAGTAAATTTTCCTTGAGTGAGGGTGCCGGAGCTGCTGGCTCTTGCTTAGTTTGCAGGCACCATGTGTCAGGAGCAGAGATCTGGAGGAATGGTGTCATGGAATGTCTTCTGTCCTCCTGCAAACGCAGGGATGAAACAGGAGCAGCAATGAGCCCTGCAAAAAGAAGCCTGTGTAGTGGTGTAGAATAGTTCACTTGGGAGGTGATCAGCATACAGAGGCATTAGTGTCTCTGACCAGATGAGCTGAAGTTCGGCTCTCTGAATGGAAAAAAAAAAAAAGGGCTGCACTTATATAAACTGCACATGTATAAGCTGTGCTGATTTGGCTGCTTTTACCTCCTGGGGCTCAGTTATATGAGCAGGTGGCGAGGAGAAGCTCTGCTTGTGGTGTTGGGCACATGTGGAAATTCATTAGCTTGAGAAAATATCCCCACCCTAGCGGTGCCAGCTGGGTTATTTGAGGAGGAACGCTGACCTTTGCCACGTTTCCGTGTGCTGGGCCCTTGCAGGAACAGTCATCTGGAGGGGTGCTGCTCTGCCCTGCCAGGCAGGGCTGGAGGGCTCTTATCTCCTTCCTTCCGCCTCAATAACAGCACTTGTCATCTTGCCGCGCATGTGGATTTTACACAGCTCAGCATGCTTTCCTGCAGACACCAAAATATTAATTATAATGCTGTAAAAATTAATTGAAGCACAGCATAATCTCCGTTAAGTAAGGTCACTGAAATTGTCTTAAAATAGACTGCTCAAGAAATAAGATGAAATCTCTCTACAGAGAACTTTAGCAGATTTCCTGCGCCAGTCCTCTTGAGATCCTTCTTATTGCCATTAAAGTGCACTCAGTATTTCTGTATTTTCCCTTAGAGTTCCTGCCAGCTTTCCTATCCTGCTCATCTCTGCTAACCTGTTAATAGTGTTTTGGCCTCCCTTGCCCAGATGGTGGTGATGAGGCCAAGCACTAACTGGTGGTGTCTTTGTCTGAGCATTGATTCCTTGGGAGAAGATAGGAGCCTATGGAAGATGTCACGGAGACGCAGTCTAGTGATTCTTTGATTCCTATTACAGATCTAATATCTATGTTAATCCTGAAAGAGCAGAGCTGGCACAAAACATTTGGTTGTTGGTGTGTACCCAGTGCCTTCAAAGTTGGTTCAGCAAGGTAGGTAGAAGGATGAAATCCCACCAGCTTCCCAGTAGCCCCAGTCCAACTGTTTTGTGGCTTTTAGGAATGGCAGCTGTGTAGTTTTCACCCCATTTGGAGCCAGCTAGTACTAAACGTGATTAGATTTGGAATTAAAATGCATGTTCACTCTAAAGATTGTTCTTACTTCATTGAATTGGCTGTTGTACATAGATAGCCTGTAACTTCAGTGTGACAGTGGGATGCAGGCTGGCATTTTAGTTAGGGATGCTGCCAGTGATGTCATTACATCAATAAATTTAGGCAGCCATGTGGTGTGGTAAGCTTTTACTTTCAGAGACTGTGTGAACGGGAACTCTGACAGTTTGCAATTTCTGGTTACATCTGCTGCATTTTATTTTATTTTAAGGTAAACTGCTGTCTGGAAAGGTAAAATTACCACCTGCAGTCAGAGAAGGTCTAACTGGACCAAACAAGCTTCCCAACATGTAATAGTGTGACCTTTTCTCCAGCTCTGGTTTTCTCTTTTGGTGTTGTAAAGTCCTTTTCTCTGACTGCACATCAATGGCCTGCAGAAATAGTAACCTTCAAGTGGAGGGAGGAAAAAAAGAAAGAAAAGAAAGGAGATAAGAGCTTCAGGTGAGCAAGAGGAGAGCACGTGTGGAGGAGCTGCTGTGTTGTCTGGATGCTGTGATGTGCTGTGCCTTTCAGCTCTGTGCTCCAAAGACAAGTCCTTCTACAACTGCTTCATTTTTTTTTAAAATTCTTTCCTATTGACAAAATCTTGGGGAGGAAATAGGTATGTGTGAATCCAGCTGTCCTAAAGCTGATAGAAAGAGGTTTCTTGGACATCACGGCCAAGTGGGAAGAGAGCCTATGGGGCTTTGGTGGGGAGAGGAGGGAGCTCAGACCAGAGGTAGCCTGGACTGCTTTTTTTTTCACTTTTTTTTTTTTTTTTTTACCCCCATAAAAATCACATGTTTTTGGAAGGAGCCTCCTGAGGAAGAGAGGATAGCAGCATTGTGTGTGAATTTTTAATTCACTCATATGATAGAACTTCAAAGGAAAAAAATGGATGGCTTAGCACTTAATGATTTTCTGTGATTTTGAGTGATATAAAGATAACTTTATGTAGTGTGAACTGAAGGCTGCCATGGTCTGTGAACTCATGCAGCAGTGGGGAAGGGAATATGTTGGGAACTGCAGCCATTAATCCTAGCAGTTTGTTTGTTAGGCTTTGTGGAGGAATGCCTTGCCACGTAGAAGTTGAAATAAGTCATTGCAGTGGAAATTGGAAAATCAGACAGCAACCTTCTCTTAGATTTGACTTCACACAAGGCATCTGAACTGCACTATATCCATATTTTTAAAATTTGTGGCTAACTTTGCAAGAAAAGAGCAATCAGACCATGTTGTGATGACAAAGGGTGGATCCACTGTCAGAGTGATTAGAGGCTCAGGCTATCCCCAGCAACTGCCATGCTGTAAATATTCAGTCCTCCTTACCCCAAAGCCAGCAGCCTATAACCCTTTTAGAGAAGAAATGCGATGAGGTTGTGAGCCAGCAGACACATTTGGAAATGTATTCTTCCTGGGCTATTGGATGTTACAGCACTAAAAATAAATTAAAAGGCACCATCATAGGATATTATTGCTAGCTTATGATGCAACTTAACTGCTGATAGACAGTCTATTATACCAATCCCTTCTGGCTGCTGACAGCTCACCAGGTGCTTGGAAATGTTAGCCCCTGCCCCAGGATATATGGAGAGGTTATGGTTTAATTTTCAGGTCTTCTATGCTCTCTCTGGGTGGAGAGTAGCAGGGAGTTGGCCCCAGGAGTCTTGC
The DNA here is from genome assembly GCA_020086605.1 of Lanius collurio. Taxonomy (NCBI): domain Eukaryota; kingdom Metazoa; phylum Chordata; class Aves; order Passeriformes; family Laniidae; genus Lanius; species Lanius collurio. The sequence continues at coordinate 25,594,736 of JACBWW010000015.1, read as the reverse complement.
ATCCAGCCTGTGTTTTTCAGTGTTGTTTAGCCTACCTGAACAGTACTCTTGCAGATCTCTTTGTTCTGTCAGACTTGTGGGTTTTGGTGTGTTATCACCTCCTATGCTGGTAGTCACTTTTTTTTTTTTTTGCTTTATTGAAACCATTTCAATTAGTTCATATCGATGCCACTTCTCCTCCCCCCCCCCCACTTAAGGAGGGACCCACTCAGCCTCCCTGGTATGTTTGGTAACTGTATAATTAGAAAGCTAAAAATAATGTACGGAACGCAGCAGTTTCACAGGAGATGTCCCAGTTTGGCAACACTGGGCTCTGAGTCACACTTGCTTCACTGAGAGCTGAGCTGGTTGAAGATAGCAGTGAGTATTGGGCATGGCCTGTTTGAGCAGCTGGGGTTTGCCAGCGTGTGAGGCAGCACTGCTAATGTCTGGCCATCCAGCCCCACTGCAGATAGTGCCAGTGTGCTGTGGGTGGAGATTCACTGCACCCTGCCCAGCACTCCTAAGTATCTTGGTGCAAGGAGCAATGATAACAAATCAAAGAGTGAGCGTGCCCATCTTTGACAGCCAGCAGATCTCACCTCTATCAGCAGGATTGCTTTTATTCTTAATGACAGTACTGCAAGCAGTGTTCAATTTTTTTTTTTAAATTATTTTTTTTGCTTCCTTCCATGCAGTCACGGGCCATAAATTTCTTTCTCTCATGCTGGCAATTTTATTATTTACTGGTGCTGTGTTAATTCACGGAATCTGAACTCCAGTCAGGACCCCATTAGTGCTGATTCTTTACAGACCCACCATAAGAAAGGAGGTCTCTGGAAGCCTGTTTTACACCCTCTCTTTATACTTTGAATGCTTGCTGTGCTGGGATAAAGTTTGAATGAAGGATTTTGCAAATTAAGAAGTACTGTTTCATACTATGCTGTTGCACCAGGTGAAAACCTTCTTGTTTCCAATTTATCATCATATTTATTGTGCATCTTCTAGTGTACACTCTTTTTCAACAGCCCTATCACTTAGATTTTTGTGGTCCCATGGGAATTTCTGGCTGCTTCACCTTCTAACTTCCTGGGAGACTTTAAATTATGAATCTTAAAAATGATGGCACCCAAATACAGGTGGAAAGATTCCACAACTTCTTGTCTTTAAGCATTTATAACTCTGTGAATCACTCCCCTGGTCTTCTGGGGGCCTTGTGACTTTCCAGGACTGAACACCTGAGATGCCATGGGGGCGGCAGGAAATCAGGACTGACTGCAGAGAAAGCTCATAGGGATTAATTTAGTTATTTATCCACTTCGTTGTCACTTTAATCTTCTTTTAGTAACCAAATTCAGCGAACTGCAAAGCTGCTTAAAGGTCTGCCTTGTTCTGAGCAGTTTCTTTCAAACTTTATTTTGTCTCTTAGGTGAAATAGGGATTAAATTTACAGCATGGTTTGTCAGCCATGCTTTGTTCAAATTGCAGTAAATCATTAAATATGCTGCCATTGGCTGTAGAGGGGAAACCAATGCAGCCCAGTATTGGGACCATTAAACTTCCAGGAAATGGTGTATACCAAAAATAAATAAAAATGCATGAGAAACAGGTTTTGGCTGAAGAATTCTAACATTGATTACAAGTGCTTTTTTGAACCTCTCAGTCTGGTTTGCTGTCTTTGGAAGGAATCATAACTGTGTCTTGTCTTTGCTAAGCTTTGGAGAGGGGGAGGAGGGCTGCTGTTCTAGGTGTAGGTGCCCCAGTAGGCAGGGCTGGGTACTCTGGATCAGGGCACACAGCCAAAAACTGGCATTTCTAGCCCTGTGGTGGTTTACCTTCAATAAGTTGTAGGAGTTTGAATTTATTCTCATTGGGTCAGTGAAAGAGGGTATAATAACTGTCTTGGGGAGGGAGGAAAAGATGCATATAGATTTGTTTATCTGGGTTGCTGTGGGTCATTTATTCATTGCTGGAGCACAGTGTGGCTCTTGCACATATGTATTTACTTGCTAATGAAAAAGCTGCAGAATTTTGGAGGAGGGGCTGGGAACGCTGATTTGGTATCTGAATGCTTTCCATATTCATGCTGTGTGCAAGTAGATATGTCTTTATATCCCATTTTAAAATTCTAATCTGTGATGCTGTAGATGAGCTGTGGGATGATGGCTGACATTTCAGCTCATTTCTTATCATTTTAGTTTTAATCAGAAGCTAGTGCTCAACTTTTATATAAACACCAGTAAATCAGCTTCACTGGTCTCATTGAGTGGTAATGAGGATTGTGATTTTATTCTTTGTAGCATGACATTTTGACCATTAAATCTTGACACAGTAAACTAATTTCTCAAGAATTCTTATCAACAGTTATATAGAGAAGCATGCATATGTATCCAGGGTCATGGCTGCAATTGTCAGGAATTAAATACTTTTGCCACCCAGGCTATAAGTGAATGACAGACCTCACAGAATTCTGTAAGATTTTTATGAGTAATTTTTCAGTCTCTGGCCTGTGATGTCACCAAGCTCCTTAGAAAAGAGGAGAACTTCAAAAGGAGGACTTTGCTGTATCAGAGCTCTCATTGAACTACTAAAACTTGCCCTTCTTTCCCTATTTTCCAGGTTGATTTGTAACTAATTTTTTAACAGCACACAGAATCTGCAGGCCACCTGCAAGAAGGGGGGCTATTTCCTTTTAATAATATTTTCTCAACAGAGATACAAAAGAAATGCCCTGCAGAGTTAATCACAAATAGCCATTGAGAATAAACATGCAAAGTGTTACATCAACAGTGTTCCTACGTATGCAGCGCTCCAAGCTCCGCTGCTATTAATAATATGTTGAGAAGGCATGGGTGTGTAAAGGAATGAAGATGTTATATGCATATATATATTTATATATTCCCACCAACTGTATAACCTACATGCAAGACTTTACATAGCACTGTATCAGTTTCATCCTATTGCTGCCTGCAGGACTTCCCTGGACTTAATTACATGCTGGAAGATCTTCGCAGCATCAAACGGTAGATGCATTATTAAAAAGCAGAGCTTGGCAGTGGCACAAGCTATGTTCAGGAGTGCTAACTATAAAATGCTGGGTGATGACTTGTTTTTGTCAAGCTGGTTTGCCACACGTGCACCCCAAACCTTCCTAGCTGCAGGTGGAAATATAGTTAGGTCATCAGAGGGGGGACGGCTATGTAGCCACTTGAAATTTATTTAGATAATAAATAGTTGCAGTACAGAAAATAATCCTTAAAAGCTAAGTCCTGCGGATTTCTTCAGAAGAGAAGTTGCTTTTGCCCCTAGGAGCAAACCAATTTGCTTGAGAGAGCTGGTGAGCAAGCTGCCTGCCTGCTGCTGGCTGCAAAAGGAGCAGTGCTGTGAATCACTGCAAAGAGTAGAACCCTGAAAAAAAATCACATTTTTACATGTCAGAGCTGGGTTACTTGCGTTACCTGGGTTACTTGTGTTACTTGAGTTGCTTTTGGCACTGCAGAGCTTCTTTGGCCCTTCATCTCCCTCCTTATTTTATTTTGAAATAAAAGACTCCTGTCTGTGGAGGAGGGAAAACTCACAGGAATGAAAGCATACCTCTTGTTTCACACCTGGTCTGCTGGGCTTTTTTTGCCCTTCACAGTTTTATAAACAACCATGCAGGAGCTCAGCTTTAGGTGTGTCCTATGTAGCGCTCTAGCTGTATCCTATATAGAGCTCTGGGCGTGTCTGCTTTACAGACGGGTGCAGCTCTGGCAGTCTCGTGGGGCTGCTGCCAGCCCTAATTTATTTTTGGGCGCTTTTACTGGTGAGATGAACTACTTGTGTTCAACTCCTCTGATGGAAGGGAAAGTTTCACACCTAGCAACTTCTGATGCTTTGCTGCGCTGGAGAGTCAGCTCAGATCCCGGTGTGGAGCGTTGGAGCCGGTGTTTGGCTTCAAGGCAGGAGAGAGGGGCTATTGAAGTCATCCTTCTGCCTGCTCTGCACTCCTGGCTGGCCCTTTTGTTCAGCATTCATCAAAATGCGGTGCTTGGAGAATGGATTTCTGTGCTCTGCAGGAGCCTTCTGCAGTGCTTGCTTCAGCGGGGAAGAGCAGCAGTGTCCCTGCCTGCCTCAGCGTTGGGAGGATGCTTGTGCTAGACCTGTCCGGATGTGAGGGTGGACCTTTACTTGAGACCTTAGTGCCTATACTCAATGCAGGTGAAATTTATATATATGAGTATTATATACTCATGTCTGTACTCCTATACTCATATGTACACCTACATATATACGAATATACATACACATATATTCAGAAGTATATATACCTTCCACTTCCTCAGCTTGGAGTGGGAAAATTGCTCTTCATGGGTATGTCCATTGCATATACTTGTTTGCAAAACCAACAAGAGCAGGACACAGTTGTCTTTTCCAGGGATGTTGTCCTTCCTGTAGGAGCCCCAAGTTTACCTATTTGCTTTGCAGGTGCCAGGGTGCTAACTTAAGATGGTATCACTTCCTGGGAAATTTGAAATGCTAATATAAGTCAGAAATTTGAAGTGCATGGTTCTGGGCAAGAGACAGGATGCCAAAACCAATGTTTATCCATTAAAGTCAATCTTAATTACAGCAAAGCTAAGAATTCTGATCTGACCACAAGATTTGCTTTGTGTTTCCTTTTTATTATTTATTTTTTGCCAGTTCATGTCTTTATAGGGAAACACATTCATACTTTTTTTTTTCAAAAAACCTGATTTCTGATTTTTTATTTTTTTTTGTGATGGGGAGGGATTTAGTTTTGCTCAAAATAGAAATGCAGAATCAATAATTTTTTTTCTTTCTTTCTTTCTTTCTTTCTTTCTTTCTTTCTTTCTTTCTTTCTGTCTGTCTGTCTGTCTGTCTGTCTGTCTTTCTGTCTTTCTGTCTTTCTGTCTGTCTTTGTTTTTAGCTTATTGCTGCAGTCCTATCCTCCTCCTCCTTTTTCTCCAAAAATGATAGCTTTCTCAGAGCCCTCTGCCTGCTTGAAAGGCTATATTTGCCAGCTTTTCCAGATTCCTCTTGTAATCAGCACAGATGTCATGCACCACCTTTCTCCTCCCTGGGTCTGAGGCTATGGTGATTTTAATGGGTTTAAAGACAACTTCAGCATTAATAATAGAAACGTTCATTTATTTCTATTGCTTCTGACAGGTTATGCAGATGTTGCAGTTATTGTAACATTGTGTGCTTCAGAGATCAGATGTACTTTGATAATTTTACAAGATGTGTTTTATCTAATTATTTCATCCCTGTTTAATTCAGGTTGTCCTTGACGTTGAGGCAGTGCTGGGAGCACGTGACGTGGATTGCCGGGATGGAGTTTAAATTCCTGGGCTTGCTAGGACTTGCAGAAATAGCTCCTTCTTGCCTCAGACATCAACCAGCAGCATCTCTGCTGTCCATGCCCCAGCCAGGTCAGGGTCTTTGGCTTCTGCTCCACCTCAGCTCTTCCTGGCCTTGGTTGGATGGCTCTGGCTTTCCCCGGAAAGCCACAGGTGACCCCAGGCAATGCCACTCCAGCCTCCTCCTTGTGAGGTGAATTTTCAGTTTGTAGTGCTGGAGGATTTCCCTTGAAAGGGCTTGAGGAAGGGAAAATATTGTGGACAGACCAAAAAATTGGGTCTTCTTAGAGATGTAATGCATTAACTGCAGTCAGCAGTCGGGCAGTATTGCTTTTATTGCATTAGTTGGGTTTTTCTTATTTTAGCAAGCACAGTGGGGTTAAAATTAATTAAATTCCTCAATTTCCCTTTCCTTAAATTCCTGGGGCTTTGTTGTTGTTTTTATTTATTTATTTATTTAGTATTTATTATTTGTAGTTGAAATTAGAGCAAAGGATTTATTTAAAATTGGCTGCAGAAAAAGCAAAGAGTAGAAAACGATATTCAAATGTGATGGAGGCAGAAGTTAAGAAATTAATCAATTTAGATGAAGGAAAAAAGAGAGTTTCTGTATATTTTTAAAAATTATTATTTAAGGACATCACCTTTTAAATATTGTAAGTAGAACTAGGCAGAAAGTATTAAAAAAACCCCAGCTCTCCCCTTTTTACCATCCTGCTGGGTACACCCAGCTGTGCTCACAGCAAGTTTTGCTGCAGGAGTAAAGTTAGTGTGGAATGTCTCTACACAGGGCAGCATTGTTTTTGTTGTTCCCTAGCACAGCTCCTGCATACAAACAAGACTTGGAGGTCTGCGGTAATTTCAGTGCTGGGGAACGAAGTAATTGCAGGCCAGGGAATTATTTTCTAATTGTACTGTACTGGCCTTGAAGTGGAGAGATAATATCCAAGGCAGTTACTCCTATGAGCTTTCTGTAAGCCTGTCTGTGTGTTTGGCACACCTTTTGAGGTAGCATTGGTGCCACAGGGAGGATGAGCCTTTCCAAAGCTCCATCGTGGCAAGGTTCTTTGACAAAAGAGCACAGAAAATCACTTACGCTGCTCACTGGTGATGTTGCCCTGAAAAAGAGGCTGGTGCATGTCTTTGGTGCCAAGCAGGCAAGTAATTACATGTGAGAGATTGAAACTTTTGGAAATTTAGATGTTTTGCTCATTGTGGGTAGAAACTATTAATAAGAGGTGAAGGAGACCCTAGGTTGGTACACAGTGAATCTTAACAAGGTCTTGGGGAGATTGGTGGCTCGATTGCAAATAAAGTCTGCGCTCCATTGTCTGGTTGGTAGACTGTGTTACTTAAGTTGCACTTGAAGTGAAGGAGATGAAGGTGGTTATGTGCAGAAACATCCTTTTACAAGGAAGGAAAATTGTCCCAATCGTACTTAGCGAGTTTGTTGCTTTTTCGGTCAACCTGAAGCACCATGTGTCTTTTTTAAAAGGCTGAAATTACTCAAAATAACTGGATTTGTAGTTTTGAAAGTCAGTTGTAAAGTAATTTTGTGATCATTTTGCTGACTGAGACAGCAGCATGTTATATTTCTGCTCCTTTTGTCCCTTAAGACCTTCATAAAAGGAGATCTTCTACCTCATGAACCCGTCAAAATGACTGTATTCTAAAGTAAATATGAAGGCATCAGTGAACATAATTTTCTTTGAGTTCAGTCCTGGTCTAATGCCTTTGACAGAACATCCAGTTAATTTTGCTCTAGGATTCTGCTTCAATCTATCCTAAGGAAATTACTGAGGATGATCAGATTTCTTTGTTTGTGAGAGGTGAATGCTGCTGAGTTGCCTGCTTGCTCCTTGCTGTGCGGCCATGAGCGGGGGTTGCCTTTCCAGAGAGCATGAGTGTGGGGATACACGGATGGAGAGTTCCTCTGGAGGGAGGGATACCTGGTGTCCTCCACCCAAGCTGGCACTGCAAGTGGCTTTAGTAAGGCAGTGGCTCTCTAAATGTGCATTCACCGGTCTGCAGTAGGGGCAATGCCTCAGAGACCTCCCCGAGTAGTTGTGGGGCTGATCCCTCCTTGCCCTGCCAAAAAGCCTGTTACTCATCATTCCTGTTCCCAGCTGACAAGGACAGCACAATGCTTTCCCTGCATTTAAATGCTCCTGGGTGAAAGTAAGGCATTAACCATAAAGCCACTTGGCCTATCCATTACTGGCCCAGAGGCTCATGTGTTGCACTGTTGGAAGTCATTGCATTTTGCACACCAGCAGTGCTTTGCATGGGCGAGCAGAGAAGCTGATGCAGAGCTCTTGGCCCAGAAATTTTGTACACCTTACAGTCAGGTGTTCTGCGTATATGATTAACCCATATGGTCTTGCAGTGAGTAGCATTTGCATGTTCTTGGGTGGTGGTCCAGCTGTTTGAAGTTTACTGTTTCCTTCAGAAGAATGTGTTAAAGCAGAGAAGTAGGGAGAAAGCCACTTGTCTTCTTAAAGAAAAAAATGTACCAAAGGTGTGAACACAAGAAGCAAGAAAAGTTGAATATCACAGAATCACAGAATGGTTTGGTTTAGAAGGGACAATAAAGATCATCTACTTCCACTCTCACTGCCATGGGCAGGGACACTTTCCAGTAGACCAGGTTAATTAAAGCCACATTCAACCTGACCTTCAGCACTTCCAGGGATGGGCGTCTACCACTTCTGTGGGCAACCTGTGCCTCATCACTCTCACACTAAAGAATTTTTTCCTGATATCTAGTCTAAATCTACCCTCTTTCAGATTGAAGCCATTCCTGCTTATCCTATCACTACATACCCTTTTAAAAAACAGCTTCATTTAGTGGAAGGGAAACAAGAAATGAAGCAATATCCCTTGTTAACTGGGAGCAGGACTCTTGCAACAAATCCTGACCAAGGCAAATTCTCTTCCTCCTTTTCAATTTAACACAGCAAAACATGCTGCCTTTCCCTCTTCCCAAATTGGTCCTCCTGCATGAGCCGTGATCTTGCCAAGTACAGAGCATGAATACAGAAAAATATTCTGTTTGTAGTTTTGAAAACAGTGTGTTTAGAGTCAAAAATAATATTCTGAACAAATTGGTACAGGGACTATGATCTGAAACTACTGTACTCTTGCATTCTAAGAGCAGTAATTTTGGACTTTGAGTCTCAATTTACTCTTAAAAGTAAAAGATTGTTTAACCTTAAAAGGAATAAAATGGAGCACAACTTTACTACCTAGCTTTTAATATCTCTTCAGAAGACATATGTTTTGCAATAATGTCAGAGTTTTTAAGTTTTGTTTTATCATAAAATAGGCTTTTTGAGTAAATTGTTTAATCAGAAATGTTGGCAGTAAAACAGTTTTCATTTTCTCCAAAATAGCTTTGGTTGTTTTTTTCACGCAGAATATTTATGGAAAATTTTCCTATTTTATGTTTTCTGTGGAGAGAAGTTTATAACTGGTTCAGTAAGCTATTTCATGCTTTCACTACTGATATCACTGCATTTTAAAATGTTGGACTTAAAAATCCGTAGTGTTTCCTTGGAGAGGAGGTAGTTTTCCATCTTCTCCACTGCACGAAGCCTAAGGAAGCCGGGCATGCCATTCCCAAGTTTACTCAAGGGTGATGCTCCTGGGTGCTGGCCTGAGCCAGCCGAGCTTTTCTGGGCTGTTGACTTTATTCATCTCCCCGCATTCATCTCCCTGCATATCCACAGGGCAAGCATTTAGTCAGGAATGAGTCCCGCTTTGGGGACGGACAAAGCCCTCCGCAGCCTGCCCCTTCCCCGCCGTATTTACTGCCGCAGTCGGTGATGGTTTGCATCACAATCGCCCAGCCAGTTTTCCAGGAGCCGAAAGACTTTATCTTACGAGTTATTGAGGTATTCATTTGTTGCTGGAGCCAGTTGTTAGGCAGGATTTGCAGAGAGTCCTGAAGGTTGGGAAACACTCGGTAGATGCCTTACGCTGATTTCCAGCCCTGTCTGAATCACAGACCGAGCCATTGAGGTTGTGCTGCCCAGCCAGGTATTTAAAGTTGTCTTACTGTCTTTGTCAAACACAATATCCCCCATTTAAACACTACCTGTTATGGCGAATTCTTGCATAGGTATCTTTCTTCTTATCTCAACACCACCCCCCCCCCAACCTCTTCTGAGATCGGTGTTTCCTTTCCTTCTATGAAATATGTTTCAGTGGGAGTACTTTCGTTGTGGGTTTCTATGTTGATGAGACCAAGTGAGGGAGCACCGGAATATGCCACTGAAAAAGTTGGCAGAAATTATAAATTTAGATATTTTGCTCAGGATCTTAATGAGCTTTTTAAACCTCTCTACTGACTTACCTTTACTTTCTGCTTCCAGGTTCTGTACTTTCATTGTCATTTGAAAAGTCAATAATGCAAAGAAAAGCATTGCTAGAAAAAAAGAAAATCTGTTTTTTCCCTGTTTGTTTTTTTTTTTGTTTGGTTGGTTTTTTTTTTATTATTGTTATTATTTTTTCTTTTTTCCATCTCTCCTTTTTTTTCTCCCTTATCCATTAAAGGATAGGAACTGAAATGACCATTAATTAATGAACTTTAAAAAAATCTCCTTTAAATAACATGAAAGTTTGTTTGTTGCCCTTGGGGAGTACTTTTTGAAGGTCTGTGGCTAATTCTTGTTGATTTCAGGATGAAATAGGAGCCTGAACACCTTTTAAATTCTTTCTGGTAGCATTTAAGGCACTTTATAAGTCAGTGGGTTTGTGTGCTTATGTCAATGAAGGACTTAGGAAAATCATATTTAGCAGTTTTAGAGGCAGACCTACCAGTGGAAGCTGTGGGAATTTGTTTTACCAAGTTGCTTAGGCGCTTCTGATAATCTGAAATTATTGCAGGTTTCCTGTGTAGAACTTAAAGTCCACTTGCTTTGGCCTGAGATCATTTTTCATTGCTGACATTCCCTTTTCTGTTTCATAGTAGAAACCATGGAGGCCCTTCATGTTTCTGAAAGTAAGGCAATACGCAAGAAGCTGTGTTTCCCTAAAGTAATAGAGAAATCTTAATTACAAGGACTGAGGAGAAGAAAAGCATTCTGCAGTTAATACAGCATGTGTTATCACTCTTTAGGCAAGTGGGCAGATCAGTTATTACCTGACTTTCAGAATAAATTCACACTCAGAGTGTTCCAAGGTTCTTCTGCAGGGTCGGTTGCATCCTGCTTGCTGGGAAAGGCTGATCCCACCTACAGCTTGGCTACTGCTGACTGTCCCAGTCAAGGTATGTGTCCTGTAAAGCCTTGCATGCAGAAAAATGTTTGATTTCAGTTTCAGGTGAAGCTGTGATCTTGACACACATGTTTTCCCTCCCTTTTAGAGAATGTTTTTGGTTTGTGGTGGTTTTTTTTCCCTTCTTTTTATTTTTTTAATTTTAGTTTTTAAAGTTTTTTATTTGCACAAACTCATGCATTTGGGGCAGGAGCAGCAGTAAATCTCATAGCAGTGTGTTTGAGAAGGGTTTCCTTGGAGAAATGATGGATGCCCTTTCAAAAGGCATGAGACTGTGCCTCATAGTAGGAATGTTTCGTGTCGAAAAGTTACATTGGGTGAAAATAACTCTTCCCTAAAACAATCCTCATCTATCCTTTGCTGTCTGCTTTCTGCCAGCTTCCATTGCTGCTGATGGGGTCCAGCCAGGAAAGCCATTAAACATAGGCTGGATAGGAGATGGGTCTGTAGAAAATCTGCCTCTAATGTTAGAGCATTTAAAGAAATCATGGCTGAGTACTTGCTGTAAGTAAGTAGTGGTACAGAGCGTGACTACCATTTTCCACTTCTATTAGTCTACCATTGGAATTCATTGGAATAGCTTAAGCCAGGGTTAAAGCTGGCATGTTCCTACTCTAGATTCTTACCTTGAATCACAGCCTCAGGATGAGAACAATTTTAAACTTACTAGAAGGTTCTGAGTGCCCGTAAAAAATATTTCTGAAGCATTGCTTTCCTGGGATAGAGGTGTATAGATGAGATTCTGCCCTTGGCTTCATGTGGTGCATCCAGAGGGTGTCTGAAATTTTCTGGTGGTTTGCGATTAAAAGAAATCTATAAAAATAAATGCTGGAACAAGCTGAAAAAAAAAGTGAAAAAAATTTCAACCTAGGGAGCCTGTTTAGTTCTAGGAGTATTTAAACAGTTGTTACACCTTAAATATTGGAATTAAGGGTTTGTTTTCAGAATACTGCTGCCAGCTAGCATGCTCTGGGATGCTGAAGAAAAGCTGAGGGATTCACCTTCTAAATTTAGCTCTTCTCCACTCAAAATCTTTTCTTCGCTTCTTTCTGAAAGCATTTCTGAACAGATTTTCCTGGCGTAAAATACGGGGTAGTGTAGAAGATGGAACATAACCCTCCTAAACAAACATCCCCCTCTCTCACCAGCCTTCTTTAAAGAGATCCTCCAGACCTCTCCAGCCCCTGCACGAGGTTTCTTCAAAGGGGAAAACTTTCAGAGACTTAAATACTTACTTTGAAACGGTTGTAAAGATTGCAGCTTCTGGAGCAAAGCCGAGCTTTTGCAGGAGTCTGTTCGCCAGGTGTGAGAATCCATGGGCTGCTGGCCAGTATCAACCCCGTATAGTGGGTCTGCGGGCCAGTGTAAACCCAGTAAAGCATCTTTGAGGTCCTGCAGCTTTGAAGTTTGGGGAAGGAGTCTTGCCAGCCCCAAAGAAGGGGCTCTGAAGTTGGAAACAACCACGATTAATTTAGGAAGGATTTGCTGGCTTGATGTTTCGCTGTGGGATGCTGCAGACATCTCTGCAGAGAGGCTGTTTGCTGCTGCACCAAGATTCCTGATTTCTTCCCTAACTATTCCTAAGTCTCAAGTAATTGTTTGATGAGTGATTTTTACAGCACTTCTGGTTTATATTCCCAACTGTCTGGTTACATCAATCTTGATTTTTATGAAATATCAATTGATAGTTTAAATGTGTTTTTAAGTAGCAAAATGCCATTGAGTTTAGTATGAAAATGAAGCCATATTGGCCGAAGCTAAATTGCATGCTGGATTTAGAAAACAGAGTGGATGCCTGTTCCGGTGTGAATTGATCCCAAGCTAGTGTGAATTCCTGAGGGTGGTTATTGCATTTATTGCTAAGGTGGATGCTGAGTTCACGTGATCTGTGTTGCCCTGGGAGCCCAGGATAATGTGTCCCTTGGGTACTGGCTTCAGTTCTTATTTTCCTACTGTAAACTCTCCGTCTGAGCATGGACCTGAGATCTTTCCTGATCTGGGATGGCTATGGCTTTAGCTGAGTATCTTGTCTCAGGAAGTATCACCCAGCTTTCTACAGCAGGGAGAATTTTCAGTCAATCTGTTAGTTTTGATGTACCTTGCCTGTAGCGTGATGTACTTTATTGAGTGAGGTTGCTTTTGACCTTTCCAAAGATTCTTCTGGCTGTCATTATTGAGTCTGAGTGTATGGAGGAGTTGGTGGCCTTGGCAGATGCCCAGCTGTTCTTCCTGCTCAATTTGGAGACGGGTGCATGCACCAAAGTGGCTTTTCATTTTTGCTGTTCAACTTTCATGGTATTCTACTCCCCAAGTGCTGATACAGTAAATCTTTGCTTAGGTCTGTAGTTTTCTAAACTTATGTGTGATGCATCATCAGGATGGTGCTAAAGCAATCTGTGAAAAGATGCTTGCTGGGCAGGTAAACATTTCTTATTTGTCTCCACTATCAAATGAAGTGCCTTATTTTCATATATTTTGCATTTATCCAGCTATCTTGGTGTATAAGTGATGCAATTCAACTTGTAGTTTTCCTTACTAAGAAGTAGTACAGCTCTTCACTTTAAATACAGTCCTCTTTTGTGAGTAATTTGAGGAGCAGTTGGTCCTGTTCTTGTTACTGTCTAGTTTACTGTGAAGAGAGCTGGATGTCTGAATTTTGGCATGTATCAGGTTTGAAGGTGCCTCACTTTCACATAGTCGATGGTGATAGTTCTGTCAGACAAACCCTGTTAAAACTTGCTCATTGCTCAAAATGGAAACACGAACAGCTGCTCGTTGCTTGTCTGTGTCTTGACTAATTTTTAGGGATGGGTTTGTTCTCGTTTAGTGTCAGTTGTATGATAGCTATCAAAATGTCTGATTATTTAAAATTTATAATAATAATTATTTATTAATTTTACTATAGTGTTTAATTCATGTTTCTAAATGGCCTGACATTGCTCATGAAGTGTCAACAGAAAATTTAACTTGCCACTGATGAGGAAGTGCAAGTACTCTGAAATAGAAATTTGAGCATCCCTGGGTATAGGAGGAACCTTTTATTATCTGCTTGTATGTTTTTACCTTCTTTGCTGATGACCCCACAGATTTTTGACATGGAATTCTTCCCGTTCTGTTGTCTTACAGGTGTGGAGCTGGGGCAAGGTAATACGCCGAGTCATGCAGGTACCCTGGCTCCCTTCCCACTTGGCTGTGCTCCCCCTGAGCCATGGAAATTGTGTCTGTAGTTGTAACATTAGTGTAAGGTGGTGCTGGTGGTGGAAAGTGTGCTTGCTAAGTGATACAAGAGCCCCGCAGAATTCATAGGATAATTACTTGAGCTCGGTGAGCAGAAATTTAGGGCTCATTCCTCTCCCACGGCTTGGGGGTACCATGAGAAAAATCATGAAGGTAAGAGTCTCTTGGTCTGCCCTTCCTCAAGGACTGAAAAAACACTTCAAAATGCTGCCTCCTTCCTCTCACTGGCTGGCAGTCCCTTTGGCTTTCTAGGAGGCTCTTTTTCTGTTGCACAGTCCAGAAAGTAATGTTCACATCCCTGAGCTTCCCCTCCTTAAGACACCTTCTCATAGTTGTCTGTGTGTGTGAAAAAGTTCTTGGAGAATTTTATCTCCCAGCTAAATGTTCTTCCTGATGGATCTGATGATTTTTTTTAAATTTGTTTTTAATTCCATTAATTTACTAATATTAAAAAAATGTAAGCATGATGGGTTTTTGTTTGCATTGCTCATGAAAGTAAGTGAAAAGCCACTTAAGCTGGACTCAAGTCTCCTTGCAGAATAGAGGTCCTGTTTGGATCTCTTCATGCAGCCTTGCAGTAAAATAATTTTATATTTTCCCTTAGGTATTTTTTGTTCCTGCATGTGGACAAGATGAATAGATCATTGAGATTTCAGCAGCCCTCACAGTCCCTGAGAAAAGGAGGAAATTATGGAGGCATAGGAGGGAAACACTATGATCTGAATCATGCTGAACTGTTGGGCAGAACCTCCCAGTGAAGCTTGTTGATAACCTCCTCCCTTTGCTGAGTAAACAGCTTTGCTGATATTTAGGGTATGCACAAAACTCGATTCCATGATCCTGAAAGACAAGGGAGGAGGTGAGGGACAGAGAAAGCTTGTTCCCTGGGCAAGTCGGCTTAGTTGCTGCCTCATGGTGCTGTGTGGGTGAGCAATCTTGGTAAAGGAAGATCAAAGGAACAAGATTTTAAGGTCATTGCTGCTGTACCAGCTCCAAGCAGCAACCTTGGCACTGAGCAAGGACTTCTGTTTTCAGGGCCATCTGGGAAATAGTGCTGTATTTTTTTCCCATCCTAATGGTGGCAGAGCTAGTGGGTACTGGTGGTGGCTTAAATAAACCCTTCCCTGCTTTGGAGATCAGAAAGGTTGTGGCATTTCTCATTTAAACTTGATTATTGTAGCCTGTGGTTTGAGGGGAGTTTTTGTCTTTTAAATATAATTGTAATTCCCCAAATTTTAAGCTCGGACAACAAAGGTTGAGTTATAGAAGTATGTTTTTTAATACCTTAAGCAGGAAGAATTTGTATCCAGAGAGGAAATAGTCTAGAAATGCAGGTATTTAGGTCAGATACAAGTGAAATAATGATTGTGCTGTTCTGGGCAATTTATCTAATGCTTTTTACCTTGGAGCTGTGCATGGGCTGACACCACTGTGGGCTCCAGGCTGACCTCTTTGGTGGGTGCTTGAGATGACATGCAGGGAAGGAATGTTCACTTGATCATTTTGAAGTTTTAGAGTCCCAAGTGTGCGTAGCTGAGGCGTCATTATGGTAAAAATTTTGAAAATTTTAGAAGCACTGAGCAGTGTATTTGTATGAGATGAGTGGCTTCAAATATTTACTTTTTAAGGCAAAATTATTTCCAGAATTTATCTTCTTGACCTGCTGTGTAACTATAACACATAGTTCCAAATATAACATTTTTACAAATGACCATTCCTGTTGCCAGTAATAGGTCTTAGGCAGTACATTGCCATGACACCTGACTTGCTACAAGTTTTTATTAATGGGCAGATAAAGCTGCTGTTGCATTGCATCTTGTGGTCATTGCTTCCTGGAGTATAAATACACATAATAATGTTGTTTAACATGACACGTACTGTTTCACCATATTGGCATTTCCATTCTAGTGCGCTATGCCTGTCTGGTGAAGCTAGCTTTAATGTGCCCCACAAGCATAAAAATCAGCAGCAGAAAAGAAAAACGGCTCACTTGAAGAAATTATAGCTAATTTAGTATTGTATTACTTCTGGGAAAGTTTTATGTGTGAGCAAATGTTGCAGTTTTTCAGAGCGTGCTCCAAACCTCAAAATGTGTTGTGCAACCAGTGTAATAAAATGGTGATTGAGGCATGGGAAAGGTGCTGCATCTCCCAGAGGGAAAATTACTCCCTCTTACTCATTTAGCCTGTGGCTGTTCTAAAGGAGATGCAGTCAGAGTACAGAAGTTGGATTATGCACAGCCACCATTTAGCTGACTTTCCATCTTTATTAATTTGAGTGGAATATCTTCAGCATGAAATATGGAGGGAGGAGAGGGAAAGTGTCTAGAGATGGCAGGGGAGTAGAGCTAGAAACGACCAGGGGGCTTGGGGAATAGAACTTCCAACACAAGGAAGTGCAGTAGAGTCTACTGTTTTCATTGGGGAGCAGAGCTCATTTTGTTGTTCTTTTTTATTTTGCTGTAAAATTTGAGAAGAGAGAGCAGAAAACCAGAGATTTTCCTTTTTTTAGTGCTCCTGAAGACTACTGGGAGGGTTCAAATTTACAACACAAAATTTAATAGACTCCTATTGCATAAGGTAAAAACACCATCCTTAGATATCTTGGAGATAAAACATCATATGCCAGGGTATTCCTTCATGCTGAGCATCTCTTTCCCTGTCTGGCCTGTGGGCACTGTGCTTGTGCACTGCAGTACCAAGATCAACTGGAGCTTCATTTTGCCCAAATTTTTCACATCTTCCTATGGAGCCCCACCAAAGTAAATTCATAAGGGTTGTTTTTTTTTTTTTATTTTTTTTTTTTATTTTTCTTTTTGTCCCCAGAGAAGTGGTGCTTGTGCTTTGGCAAGTGTAAATAAGAGGTGACATGGTCGGCAGGAGTGGCTGTGTCTCGGCCCTTGTCTCCCATTGTGTCCTTTGCCAATTAAAGGTCATTCTCAGGGCACAGCAGCAGGGACATAGGGGCTAAGCCTATTGTCCACACATTAATGTTCACTGAGATCAGAAGCAGCTGAAAAATTCGGGGGCTAAACCCAGTGTTTGTATGTTGGCAGGGTGATGCTGGGAAAAGAGGCACATAAGCATTCATGCCTAAGGATGCACTGCTGTCACCAGCACTCAACTCTGCTTGATTTTCCCCAAGCTGCTGCTGGCTCTGTTGCCTTCCTCTGTATCTTGGTTGTGGGATGCTCTTTGGGATGAGCACTCTGGCTTCTTTTTGGTGTCACTGTGCAGATGGGATGCTGATGGTGCTGACATGGTAAGTGCAGACCCCCTTTCCAAGAGCGTATGGCTCCACTGCTTTCTTCCTATATCACATATCTTTGGATGATGTCAGGGCTTTGAAGGCAGCCATGGTTTGAAGGTTGCAGCACTTGTTGGATGAGCTCTTAGGGTCTTTGTTTTAGAATTGGCAGAACCAAGTGGAGAGATGTTTGTGCTCCAGCACATTGAAATCTCTGCTAAATTTTGGTAGATGGCAAGAGGTGGTGTGGGGCAAGTGATCCTCAGTGCAAAAAATCAGTAATTAATGGAGAATTTTGAGCTGGAGGAGCAGCTTTGTTTGGGGGCATCTTCTCCCATGTTTTAGTGGTTTACTTTCTGTCAGATTCTTGTATTTTCAGTATTTCTGGTGTGCTTATTTACCATTCTGGCAATTTTAGAAAGCAAATAGTGAAAACTTTGTTTTTCCACTTCCTTTTTGGAGGCTTAATACATTAAGAGCAATAGAAATCAACAGCTAAAATACAGTTACTGCCATGCCATATATCTTTATCTATAAATTACCATTGGTGAAGGCAAAAGGCTCAAGTGGGGTTGACAGGGAGGGATGATAGATCTGGGACTGGAATTAGGAGTTTTCTTAAACAGAAGGGAGTCGGATAGCAGTCTTCCTTTGGAGTGCGTAGGATGGGTGAACTTTGACTGTGGTGCTTCCATGGGTTAGTGCCAGGCTGAGGTGTGATCCTTCGAATTTGTAGCTGAGACAGAAGTAGTAATGGTGTAAATGTGCCAAAGCAGCAGGATTAATAACAGGTTTAAACCATATTTCAGGAGATGTCACTACTCGAAAAACATACATCTCCAGCCTCTTCAGCCCTGCATTGTTTTGTAGGGGCTTTATTTCATGTTGGGATTGACAATTTGATAGCAAATTTTCTTCACCTTGTGTTCTCTAGGCAACTTCTCAATGTGACTGTCGTATCTTGTTATCTTTTTTACCATGAATCACATGGTTTAGTTTTTTTTAAAAATTCAGGTGCAGCTCCTGGAACTGGAATATTTAGTGCTAATTTCGTCATTCATTAAAAAAATAATTTTCAGCAGTAATACCCAGTACCCAGAGTCAGCAAAGGTGCACTGAAGTCTCACTCAACATATGCTGATGAGTCCCTCTTGTTCTCGGAGTTCTGCCCGGGGGACTGAAGGAGGCCAGGAACCAAAGAGGCTCTTTAGCCATAGGTTTCTGCTGCATTTTTATTGTTGTCTAATCAGTGTTTCCTAATAGAGACAGGATGAGCTGATGAGGCACCTGTAGAAATTAATGTCAGGGCGATGTTGTCTTACAGGTCTGAGTAGCATCCCAAGGTGAAAGCCTGGTTCCTTTGAAAGGATTGCCAAATTCGCATCGACTGGAGGCAGCCAGGGTACCACAAGCAGGTTTTATTGCACTGCGTGCAGCTACAGCATTATAGCGATTGGCAGAAGAGAAACCACATGTACTATTGACTTTGGCTACTGCAGTAGGAAGTGCATGGTTTAATAAAATGAGTGCCTAAATGCAAGGAAAGATAACCAGTGTAATCATCCTGTGCAGGAGTCCTTGATGTTAACCCTGTGTGTGTCATGGCCAGGGTTTTGGTGAGCTCATCCAGTGGACAGTGGAGGCTGCAGGAGGTTAAACCCTTGCCAGCCCCTCAGCTGGTGGTCCCAGACATGAAGAGGAGGCAGCAGAGCTGGATCTGCCCCTCAGTGGGTGTTGCAGAAGTGCCATGCTTCTTATTTGTGGTGCCTGTCTTTGGTTTCAGCATCAGCATTGCTTGTGTCTGCTGTCTTAATTTCTCATGCCTGACAACCTTCATGGGTGAGTTGGCTTTCCACTCCTTGATCCAGAACACTTCTCAGTTTATTGCTCACACAACAGAGTCTTTTAATTGAATTTATATTTGTTTGGATAGCACTTGTCAGTGTCGCATGAATCTTCATCAGGTTCAGTCAGTCTTTCACTGAGGTCATGTAATCGCCACAGTAAGTGCTCCAAAACTGGAATGCTTCTTCCCCGTCGAGGGGAAAGGAAGCTGCTTTGGAGCATGGCTGCCTTTTTCCTATGCCCATCCAGTGCTTTGCACCATCATCCTCTCGTCCCATACTGGAGACCATTAATAGGGTTGTGATTCTTGGGTTTTTTTTTTTTTTTAATGCAAATGGAATATTTATTTTAGATAATTGTAACTGTGGTTATTTTTAATACTGGTGGAGAAATGAGATATGCCAAGGCATCATGACACAAACCCTGAGAGATAGGGAGGTATATGGTCAGATGCTTTTCCCTTTACATATTGGAGTACCAGAGTCTCCTGTGGAATAAGAAGCTCCCCTTTTGCAGAGTCTGGGTTGAAAGGCCCTAAGACCTTGAGAATTACTGACACAGGAAACATGGTAACAGTATTGGAAAAGGGATAAAAGAAACAGTACTGTAGTAATTCAGTTAACAATATGTTCGACAGAACACATTCATAACTCTTCCTACTTGGGGACACAATTTGCTTGCTGTATTATGTCAGTAGAGATAACCTCTAATTCCTTTCCTATCCTGTTTTGGAATCATTTTGTTAAACAAAGGCCTTTGAGTTCTCCTTTGTTGCTGAGAACAAATGGTGAGATTTTGGGGACTGTAGCTACTTTTGTTATTCACAAATTCCAGAGCCTTTCAAAATTCTTCATCATTCACATTCTGGGCTTCACCACACAATCATTCATTATGTCAGCAGCTGCCTGGGGAGTCTCACTTCAGCTCATTCAGCCAAATAATAAGCACTGGGACAACTGCTTCTGCATTAAAATAATAATAAAATAATAAATAGAGGTTCTTGCATGTGCAGAACATTGTAGCCATCTTCTGCTTTTTAACATAACCCTGTGTTGAAGTCAGTGATCAGTTTTGCTCTGTGTCTGTGTTGGAATGAATCTGGCCATTCGGGAAATTTATGTTTTTGATATGACCAAACACTTCAGTTCTGCCCAACTCTAGGTGTTTTTTAAACACATTTTGTTTCTCAAATATCTCTTTTGAATTTGATTCATTTAACAGGAGGATTTGGGATGCTCACTTGCCATGCCTTTGCAGTTGTATTAGCATATATGTGTATTACTGTGGAGATAACACAGCCCAGCAAGCACAAAGTGGTTATTCATGGTGGGGAAACAGGATTGCAAATTAGTGACCAGCACAGTGAATGTGTATTTTCTGGTGAAACTGTTTTATTTTTCAAGTGAGTGGATCCAAGAACCTAATAATAATATTACTGTGAGGCTTCACTCTTCCTCTTAAGTTAGGATAAGGAATGTAATTTGCAAAGTGAGGCAGGATTATTCCTTCCATCTCCTGAGCAAACAGGGTGCTAGCTGGCTTCCCGTGCAGTATGCAAATATCAGCATCCCATCATGCAAGGTATCCGTGCTGCAATCTGCCTGGTGGCAGACTAATCCGGGATGGCTTTATCCAGATGCCATTCCATCCCGAAATCTGAAGTGATACACTCTGCCTGTGCCATTGCCTCATTCATTGAAGTGAAATTTGCATGCTGATTCAGCTGAGCAAAGGGAAGCCGCTTTATGGCTTTTCAGGGATGTATAGCTTTCCATACATCAGGCAGGCTGTGCATGACGTGTCCACCTTTTGCTGAACTCTTCTCACCTACACAGATAGTACCACATGCAACTGAAACCCACTGCTGATTGTGTGGAAGCAGTAGCAGTCTGTTAGAGGAAGTAATTTGGATGTTTATGGGAGATGGGCAGAAAAAAAAGAAACCTAGCTCATTTTTCTTCTTCCTTTTTTTTATTATTATTATTATTTTTCAAGTGAATATGACTTCCCAAAGACTGGTATTGCGGGTACCTCCACAGACTGGTGTTAGCCAATTGTAAGACTGGGTCTGGAAGGTTTGGTAAAGATTTTTCTCTGTGTCCATGAATACAATGTCTGGACACGGGTTTCTTGTCCTACCCAGTTGGCCTCACTCCTTTTTCTGCGTACACTGGGCAACAAAAAACAGAAAGGGAGAAGAAAAGCATTTAAATTGTATTTGTAGCTGTTGTTCTTCTTGGTGAAGCACATAGAGCTTGTATTTTCAAATGACATAATTTGTTTTCAGATACTAGTCCAGCAACAGGAGAGCTCCTTATACCCTGCCAACTCTTCTATGCCTTGGAGATGGAAACATTGCTTTTCCAACTTGAAGCTGAGCTTTGATCTGCACAATCTCCACTGCTGCTCACCACAACTATGCTGTGGCTAGTCCATATTTATTGTCAAGCACTTACTTTTTTGTCTGTTTATTTTCCTTTATTTTTTCCTGTTTGTTTGGTGGGTTTTTTTGTTTTGTTTTTTTTTTTCTTTTGAGTAATGAAAAATGTCCTCAACTGTTTCCCCTTAAATGAAGACACTGTGTTTTCTCCTTGAAGAGCTGTTAACTCAAGTGAACTCCCTCTTAGCTGGGCATTCTGTGGCAATAGAACTGCCAGTTATTTACATATTGTGTGTTTTGTTGGCATTTCTTTGGAGCTTTGTAACTTTTTGTGCAACTCTAAACCCAAACAACAGGCCTTGTGAGCCACAATCCTAACTTGACATGTAGCAAAGTGCCTTATCCTCCCGCTTTCCACACCCCATATGCCCCAGTTTGGCTCCCAGCCTTATTCCTTCTATTTCTACACCTCCCTGCTTCAATCTCTGCAGAGGATGCTCGGCCTACACCTTCGCATAGCTGAAGAAACTCAAAAGGGCACGGTTTTGATGACTTTCAGGTGGCCTGGGCCGCAGCCTCCATGTCCAGCAGCTTCAGCCTGATTATTTGTAAAGTAGTTTTAGTCACTCCTTGGCTGCTTCACCTCTTACTCATTTCTCTGCCTGATCTTTTGTGAGTGTTTTTCTACTCTCTTTGCATTTGTGCAGTGAGTTTGGAAAAGCCCCTTTTTTTCCCCTGCCGATTGCCTGGAGGAGGCTTGGAGAAGTGGTGTGAGTGATGGCTCTTCTTGGGTGAAGTAAATGCTGAGCTTCACCAGTGGAGAGGTCTCTCAGGCAGCATTTGTGAACCTACATAAAAAATCCCCTCTTACCTTTCCCAGAATACCCAAGGCACATTTGTAAAGTCAGATGGGCTGCAGTCTTCATGGCTAAATCTAAATGTGTCTTTCACTAGTGCTAGATATGCTCAGCAAAGAAAAGAAATTTAAAAACCCCCTGGCAATAGATTCTGATGGGGAAAATTCCTTTTCAGAATTTGAGTGGCTGGAAAGCTGCCTGGCAGAAAAGTACCTGCATACGGTGGTCAACAGCAGCTGAAGATGAGCCAGTGTGTGTGTACCCAGGAGGCCAAGAAGGCCAATGGCCTGGATCAGCAATAGTGTGGCCAGGAGGATCAGGGCAGTGACTGTCCCCCTGTACTCGGCACTGGTGAGGCCACACCTCGAGTGCTGTGTCCCGTTCTGGGCCCCTCAGTGCAAGAAAGACATTGAGGTGCTGGAGGGAGTCTGGAGAAAGGCAATGGAGCTGGGGAAGGGTGTGGAGTATGAGTCTGATGAGGAGCTGCCAAGGGAGCTGGGAGTGCTTAGTCTGGAGGAGATGGAGAGGGATGTTACTGCACTCTAAAATTACCTGAAAGAAGGTTGTATAAAGGTAGGGGTCTGTGTTTTCTCTCAGGTAACATGACAGGACAAGAGGAAATGGCCAGAGGAGGTTTAGGTTGCATATTAGGAAAAATTTGTTCGCTGGAAGGGTGGTCAGTCATTGGAACAGGCTGCCCAGGGAAGCAGTGGAAACTACATCACTGTAAAGAGTTTAAAAACTGTGTCTGTGTGGCACTTAGGGACATAGTTTAGTGGTGACTGTGGTGGTTCTGGGTTAATGGTTGGACTCTATGAATTTTAGAGGGCCTTTTCATCCTTAATGATTCTGTGATATCCCACTCTTTTTTTTTCCTAAGTTATTTAGAGCTTCCTAAAAAACTTAAGTGATGCCTGTCTATGCCATAGCTTCCTAGACCTTACCCAGCAGCATGGTGCAGTTTCAGAGCTCTGTCAGCAGGGCAGAGCCTTGTGTGTACACTGCAGAGTCTGTATGCTGAGGTGTGTTCGGTCTATATTTTCCAAGTTGAGAATGCCGCCTGGGTGTGAAGGGTGAGGTCTGATCCCCTTCATCTGTTTTTTTTAATTTAACTGCTAGGGCCCTCTTTGCAAAACTAAACAGAAGTCTGAGAAGAAACATAATTGCATCTTTGTGCAACAGCTACACAAATTGTGCAGAGGGTGTGAGGACAAGCATCATTTCTGCTGGCCTGCCCTCTTGGCAAGCAATTTGCTTTTTGTGCGTGCTTTTGGACACTTCTGTCTGGGTCAAGATGAATCATTCCCTGAATTCCCCTGACTATATTTACTCGATCTCTGCCGACTATAAAAGGAGCCTTGTGAGTATTTAGGCTGCTGATGGCTTTGTTTTAGCCACCAGCCTTTGGGCAGCTGAATCTTTTGTCTAAGACTCATTAGCCTGGAACCTGCTGGGAAATGATGGTCTGAATGCCAGGAACTCCCGCAGCTGTGCCACCCCACGAGGTGGAGACACAGGTAGGCATGGGGACTGCAGCCCCTCCCATCCCTCCTCCTGAAACCTGAACCCCAAAATTTGTGTTTCCCTGGGCAAACCTACCTGCCCATCAGGGCTGTGCCTGCAGGTCAGCTAAGTAGGGTTCGCCATTGACAAACCCTGCAAGGGTCCCTGCTGTGGGGTTCTGGGTAGCTGTCGGTCCTTCAGGAGGTCTGGGGCTACAAAGACATATTGCATAAGACTGGCAAAATATTAAGTTGCAGCAACTTTGCCATGAATAAGACTTACTATGAGTGCAGGAGCAAATAGCTTATCTTCCAGTCTCATTGCTAGAATGGATATGCCATAAGCATTCCAGAAATACACTCTTTAAAGATATATATAAAGAAGACTCTGTAAAAATCCATATCTGTTCAGTTATAGTGTGATGCAAGAGCTATGCTTTCAATTCCAGCAAGCTGAGAGCTGCTGGAGAAATGGTTGAACATGGGGCAGGGTGGCAAGGAGCTGTTGCTAGCACATTCTCTGATTTTTCTGCACTCCAGCATCCCCTTTCCGTGACAAAGGCAGCAGCTGTTGCTGCACACAGATGTGGCAAAGTCCTCCAGGTAGGGAAGAACTGCCACTCTGTCTGAGGAGCAGCTGCTCTTAAATGGTTATTTTTCTCTGTGATTTCCCCCAGCTCTGAGTCTCACTGATATCTCTTCATATGGTGCATGCCTCTTCCAGCTCCCAGAGTACTGCTTGCATTTCTCCTTTATTCTCTTTTTGAAGAAGTGAGAGCTGAAGGCCTTACTCTTTATTTTTGGAAGCCTCCACACAGTGTATCCAGTTTAGTTTGTCTGTAGTGTGCTGGCTGACCCATGAAAGCAGGTATCCTCCTCTCTTCCCCCGAATGGCCCCTCCAAACACAAATTGAGATCTCCAGATTTCTTGTATCTCATGCATTTAGATTATTTCAGGCTGTGAATTTTCTTGCTATTCAGGGAAAATTCCTTTTAATCTTGTATTTTGCACTTGCCCAAATCAATGCTTGTTTTCCCTGTTACCTGCCTTGGATCTCGATACCAGCAGAGTTAAAAGGTACAGGTTTGACTTTTTGACTTTTGCAATTTGGTCATATAAACTTCCATCCTCTTTTTGCTTTCCTACATCTGCTTTTACACTGGATTTATATGTGCCTTCCATGTCTCAGCCATGACTGAGAAACTTCACCATAGTGTAGGTGTGAATTGAGCTTTCCCATATTTCGCCTTCTTTGCTCTTAGGAAATCCTTTTTCTTAGCACAACTGGTGGTCGCTGCTGACTTGTTTCATTCATTCAGGGAGGGCACACCACTATTAGTGTCTTTGCTAGTCAGGCACCTTGGATATAATTTTCTTTTATGTTTATGGGAGATGGGCAGAAAAAAATATTATTTTGAAATACCACCTCCTGTACCATGATCTAGAAGCTGGCAGGAGTTGTGCTTTCAGGTGGCAACCCCCACTTTTGTGGGGCCTGGACCTTTGCTGTGTTCACTTTCCAGTACCTGAGCTCACTCATTTTATCAGTGTTTTTACAGATACTGGTCCTTGTTCCAGTATGCTTCACACATCCGCCTGCTGACCATAAGGTTGTCCTTTCAGGTGGAAGATTTTTTTTATTTTTCAGAGAGGAAGTAGTTTTCTGGAGAAAAAATCCTTATTTTTTAAATGAGAGGTTTGGGGGAAGGATAATTGTTTCACATTCTCTAAAATGTCATCATAGTCTTTTATTGTTGCAGATTCACAAAATACTTTAATGTGCATAATCATCTTCCAGTAATCAAGGAGAAAATGAGTCATTATTTGGGTTAATGTATTTTAAACACTAAAAAAACAAGTTTGTCTTTTTGCATCCTGTAGCTCTGTTGGACTCCTGTGCAAGTTTGAGAGCCTGAAGAGATCAACCTTCTTCTTTCACTGTCAACTATTTACGTTCAGGCACTAGTTTATTTTTTTAAGGAAAGGACAAAACTGAGCTAAAATCTTGAGCAGGCTGCTTTTTTTTTGTCTGTCCAGAGTGTATCAGCTTTGTCCATAAATCATCAGCAAGGCATTTTAGTTCAACTTTGTCTCAAGTTTTTCTCAACAGAACACAATAATAGAGATTTTAGTTTTGTTAATACTCTTGGTTTGACCACATTCCTGCTGCTTTGTTGATGGTTACCAGTGATCTTTGGATGTCTTCAGACTCAGTGCTGGATGACCCTTTGCTGAGACTTGGCTCCTTAGGCTGGTCTTAACCTGTTGGTTTGAGATATTTCCAAAGCTGTGTGTGATCTCTGTGAGCTGCATGTACCATGAAAAGACGCTGTGTGTCTGTTCTCAAGGACACAAACCATTTCTGAAAATGGTCTATGTGCATTTGTCCAAATGAGAAAATAGCACTGCGGTGGTGGTCTCAAATCAGACTAATGAGAGAGGAAGCAAAATTTAAACATACAGATTTCAAAGGAGCAAACCCACCCCACACTTGCAGTCTGGGTCACTTAACATCTTTCCATTCAACCTGCAGACCTGTGTGGCCATATTTATTTAATCTGCTGACATCCAGGGACGGATGTATTGACAGGGACTCTGTGATCTTAAGCTTTGCAATCAGTCCTGTCTCCTGCCCTGAAGAGATGCTGGAGGAATATCCCCTCTCCTGGTGGCTGCTTGGGTTGTGGGGCTTTGTGGTGTCTCTCAGGCCGAGAAGAAGCTGCCATGTTTTGCCATATCTGTGCCATCCCCTGCCTCTTGCCATGTTGTCTGATAGTGCAGGTCTGATTTTTCCTGCCCCGACCTCAGTGAAGTCGGTTCAATGCTAGTGGAAGGCTCAGTCAGAGCTTCAGCAGCCCCTGGTTTATCATCCATAATACTTAGGATAATATGACAGCAAGGACAAGGATGAGAGCACTGGAAGAGCTGCTGAGTCCAAGTGTGCAGCTGGGTCAGGATGTGACCCCGACTATGCACAGCAGTATGTAGGACACACACCCTGGCTGTCAATAACCAAACTGGTTTTGTGTCCTGACTTTAGTGATACATCTCTCGGAGGGGTGGTTACTCCAAATGCTCCCCATTGGCCTGCATTCCTAGTGAAGGCTATGGCTGAAATCACCCCCTACCCTTTCAAGCTACTGATGGTCCTTTTACTGATGATTGCAGCATTAAGCTAGAGCAAAATAATTTTGCAAGTCCTGTGCATCGCCACTAACGTGTCTTCAGTATTATCAGGCAAGGTGTATTTTTAGTTGTGATAAGCTTTCTAAATGCAAACAAAGCAAGCAGCAAATTCTTCCTTTCAGCTGTAACAGTATTTATATTTGTGTGACTTTGTGTATGTCAGGAGAAATAGAGTTTCCTTTTCTTCTACTTATGCCACTTAGTGCAGAAAAGATGGGAATACATAGAGTAGTTTAATGCAAGTGTCAAAAACTACTGTAGAGGAGTAAAGTAGTCACAAAAGAACAATATACAAGGTCTTAGGAAAAGAAGGAGAGCGCAAGCAGCGGTGTATATGAAAGTAAACCTGCACAGGATAAATTCCTCAGTATAAATCCTTTGTAAGTTAGTATTCTTGCAGTTTGTGGCTTTGTGTAGTATCAGATTGCCTTCATCTTATGGGCTCCTTCCACTGGAGTTTATCAGGATTGAGGGACATGAATGTGTTTGCATATTCATAAATTAGTCTTTTTAAGACTTACCAGTGGGACTTTTAACTATGTTTAGTCTGCTTAATTATACAAATCCACTGCTACAGTGTTTTAAAACTTGAAGTCATAACTACATCTGAATTTCACCATGAAATAAAATATTGTGAGGACACATGTTAGCAATCAACACAAGGTCTTTCAAATGAACCCTTGTGCTGCAGGATGGGAGGCTGTTTCCAGGAAAGTATTGACAGACCCTTGATCAGCTGAAGCCTGGGGCACTGAAATCCATCAGTAGGCACAGAGGTTAACGCAGAACAGGTTTTGGAGGTGCTCAGTGCTTCTGAGCAATGGACCAGATTGTTTCTGTATCTCAGCCATAGCTGGCTGATCTTCATCAGGCTAGCTGTAAATCACGTCATAGGGAAGGTGCAGAGGTAACAGCAAGAAGAAGAATCTGCATAAATTGTTTTCACAATCTCTTGTGTGCCCCTGAGTGCTGACATTTTGACTGGCAGTAAATTTTTCATGTAGAAACAGGAGTTGTGTTGAATTGTTTGTCTTATCTCAGTCCTTTTCATTTTTATGCAAGCTTTGACCAGCCAGTGGGATTGCTGATTGAATTTGTTCAATTAACAAGGCTTTCATGTTACAGAAATGAAAATTCTTATTTTTAAAATTTATCACTGGATAGCTAAAATGGCCAACTGTGGATGAACTTTTCAGAAGATAAGAAACAATTACAGTTGAGTGTCATGGCTGTAATTTTCCAGCAGACTGGAGATCTCGTGGGTCACACTTATTAGATGTCCAGCTTGTTTTTTTTTAAAAAATATAAGATTTTATTTTTAAAGGGGAAGTGTGCAGCATTTAAAAGAAAATATTCTGATAGCAAATTGTTGTGTGCACTGAAAGTAGTTGTTTTTGAAACAAGCAAATAGATGACTAAAGATGGTTGTTATAGTAAAGAGAAGTAGAAAAATCCCAATATTGGGTGCATTACACTACAAGGGGGAATCCCTGGGGAAACTGCTACACCATAACACAAAGCACTGCAGAATGGAGGAGCTGAAAATAAAGGCACAGGAATATTTTTGGAAAAAAAGCTGGTGTAGTTGGCTGGGGTTAAGAAAGTACAAACACATCCTGTTACTTGTGAGGGCAGAGGGCAACTTGTAAAAATAGCAGGTAAATTTCTTATTTAATATTTTAATGAATTCTGTGATTTGTAAAGCCCTAGACCATGTTTTTATATTTATTTATTTGTTTGTTTGTTAAATTGAAATTATTTTTTTGAATTATTTGTTATTTTGTTATTTTTGTATTATTTGTTAAATTGAAATTATTTATTTTTGAATTCCTTAATTCATTTAGCATGCCTTGGCTACTACAACAGTAGAATAATAAAACACCTCTGATCCTGGTGGGTGCACATTGTACTCTGCTGTATAGCAGCCTGTATTTCCTAGCAGTACTCTTATCTTCTCCTCCTTTAAAGCAGTACAATTTAACTTTGCAGGCCCTGTCATCCAGCAGTAATTTTCTGTCACTGCAGGATACCAATCCCCTGTTTGCAGCTCAGATGCATTTTAGCACTTCACCCTGTTAGAACATATCATTGTTTGATGGCTTATGTAGATGAGGGATCTGTAAGCTGAGTCTCTTAAAACTGAACTCACTGTCTTGTTTCAAACATTCAGCACTATTTTTTACTATAGTTACTTTATTTTGGTCCTTGTCTTGTATTTGCATTTTGACAGATTGCAAAATAGGCAAAAGGAAGAATAATACCCAAACCCATCTTCTGGCATCTCCCTATCTTTAATTCCTGTGTTAGTTCTTTTATTATAGCTAGGTTTACATGGGGTCATTTAATGTAGTTAGACCACTGTTACATTTCTTTACCCATTCATGACCATATTAGGTTTGATTTTATGTTTAACTTAGTAAGACTAAGAGGAACAAAGCTGTAGAAAACACAAAAAGGACTCCAGAACAGTTAAAGTTGGGGGGAAAAAAAGGTGCAAATAGGAGGACTTTATTAATGTAAAGGAATTAAGAAGAAAACATAAAATGAGAGAGTAAAGAAAAACAGTAGGGTCTTATGCAGAACACTGAAATACTCCGTGTGCATAAGCTCCTGCTTTTTGCATATAGATGTGGGAAGTCAACTCAATACGGCTGCTGACTTGTGAGGGATTGGAATTTAACCTGCTCTAGCTGGGAGTTTCTCTTGGTTTATTATTTTCTGTGCTAGGCTTGAGAATAGACTGGTGGAGAAGTTTGGAAAGCTGTCCTTCTTGCTACACCACAGTTGGTTATAACACAGTGTGATTCAATGACTTTGTAAGGAGTTTCATGGTTGCTGAATTCACTTTTCCTGTGATTTGATGTGATTTTTAGATTAACCATTTTCAAATTTCTCTTTTTAAAAGACACATTCTGTTACTGTTTTTTGAGCCCTGTGGAAATTGTAAAATAGGTTCCATAAATAATAGATGAGTAAAAAAAAAAACCTCGTGGTTAAAAAAAGTCAAGAATTCCTGATATCTTCAAGATTAAGCTCTCTACCCTTGCACTCTTAAAAAAACACCCTAAGAGATACTGAAACTTTTCGGTGCAAACAGACCAAGTCTCGCACTTATTCCTGATCCCCAGTTTCTCCCCCTGCAAATAAAACATATTTTGCCCATGTTGAAGCCCCCTGCTTACAAGCTGGCTTGTCAAGTTGTGTGTTTGCACACACATTCTGTCTGCAGCAAATTGTCCCATCCAGAAGGTGCCTGTGGAGATTTGGGAGCACCTGTGCAAGGCTCCACATGTCTGGTTTTGCCCCACTCCCTCCCTCTCTTCCCAGTGTCAGTGATGCTGAATCCCAGCATCCTCCTGTGTGGTGAGGAATGCAACTAGGCAGAGGGACGAGGGGCTGGAGAAACAAGGGAGAAGACTACTTTTGGAGCAGGTTTTTCTAAGTGAAAGCTGTTTTCCTGGGAGCTGGTACTTGGCAGAGAGGCCTATGCAGCTGTGTCCCCTGAAATGGGCCCTGACCTTCTTTTCTTTGTCATAGAGCCGGATCAAGCCCTGGTTCCTCTTTGAATGCCCTACAGAATGGGTGATCCTGTAATATACACGGCAGTGAGCATAAGTGGGAAAGGAATCCCTTCTCAAGTGCCTTTTTCTTTCTTTGACTATTTTTAGGATATGTTGCATTTCCTTACCTCCTAGAGATTTTTTCTTTTTTTTTCCTTAAAGGTGTGAAGGGCTAGAAGCGTGCAGCAATGCTTGGCAGCGTGGGGTCTTCAGGGAACGTAGCATCGCTAGCTGTTCCCTGCTTAGAACGATGGTGGTGGTGTGGGGTGAGAGCTGGCATGGGTAGAGGTGGAAAACATTGTACTGCTGGGGGATGAGGCACCTGCCGCAGGAAGGGCTGTCATTACCTGGCGCAGAGAATTTAGATTAAGGAAAGAACGGATCAAAGGAAGAAAGCTGTTTGAGCAAGTCGTCTTTTGTTTTTTTAATGTGAAATCACATTGACTGAAATAAATTTGAGGTGGAGAGACCAAATGGTAATTTTAATGATGCAGCAAAGTGTAATGATGAAATACAGTTCCTTGGGCTCCATTTCATCATAGCGTGTACCTTTACCGTGGGCTTCAGGGGGCAGGGATTGCATCTATCTGTTCAGGCCTTTATTTGACATGGTTGGGTAGGCTATTGAATTTCCTACTCCCTGCCTTTAGCTTAGCTGTGTACTGTATGTTCTCCACAATACCTCAAGCTGAAAATTGATCTCTGGTCAATACTGTGTGATGATTCGAACCACTCCTGTAATCAGCACCGCTCGTTGAATGAAATTCTTTGTGGGAGGCCTGATTATTGTCTCCACCAGGACTAACCCTACTGAAAGGGCTATCAGACTGTCTGAATTTGGACACTTTGGACAACTGCCATGAGGAATTGTCTGTGCTTCCAGAAAGGGCTAAATTGAGCAGAGATGAAGTGCTGGTGTTTATTGATTTAGTTTTTTAAAAAAAAATGAACCAAAAAACTTTTTTCTTTTTTTTCCTTCACTCCTCCTGACTAGGAAGAGCAGAGGCAGCTTTAGCTGCATGTTCTGGGTGTTGAGATAGCATTGCTGCCATGATGATGAATCTTTTTTAACCCCATGTCAAATTGTCTACAGCATACACTGTAAGATTTCAGGGATTCTTTTTAAGGAAGGACCTCTTGTCAAATATGCCACTTCATGTAAAGCAGCCTTGTAGTCCTCTTGGCTGTATGCTGTGGACAAAGTAGAACAAAAAGGTGTCACAGTTGAGGCTGAGCACTTACCAGTTTGTGTATCAGCCTCAGTACAGAAGTTCTTGATCTACTGGAACAGGAAAGAGGAGCTGCAGCCTTCAAGTGAGTGCCTGGTTAAAAAGGGATTCACCATGCAAAGTGACTTCCGTTAGGTCGTTTCTTGGTATACTCTTGTCTTACATTGTGACGTTTTCTGGTGCTGTGTAAGTAAAAGGGACATACTATATACTAGCAAAATGAAGAGCTTAGTAGCAGCTAATAATATTTAAACACTTGCTACTTGCTTACATAATGCCTTTTATTTCTCCTGTGCTGTGTTCAGGACTACAGAAGGTTGGTCAGATTTTTTTTCCTCCCTTTACTAGTGTGAAAAATTTCAGTGATGCTGATGCAGCCTGCATTGGGAGACCTTGTTGGATTCTGCAGGAGCACATGCCACTGATCCTTATTAAAAGTGTATTTCAAATAGCAATAACAAATGAAGTACAAATACCATGACTTCATTTACTTCACAGAATGTTTTTAAAGTTGGTGTGGATTAGGGCATGCCAAGCTTTAGTAATGGAAAACCAAAGGGTGAAAGTACACCACTGTGCACTGTTGCCTGCCTTCCCAAAGAGCTTTATGCAGTAACAGTGCATGGTCCAGGCTTGCTAATAGCACAGTTTGTCTTCCCAGTGACAGCTCCTCTGCCTCTGACTCGAGGACCTAGACTGAAATCTTAATCTCACTGCAAAGCTCTCATTGACGTGTATGGACTTTGCTTCAGCTCCGTTTGATGGAGCACAGTGGAAGATTTGAAAGCATTCAGGCCAGAGTCTCTTCACCAAGGGTGTTGTGCCTGTTTGTCACCCGATAACCCCGTGTCTTTTAATAGAGTTAAGGATTTGTGGGCAGGCTCTGCCCTTCTTTAATGCCATGGCATTGTTCCCATTTGCTTCAAAAGGAGAAGGCCCTTAGACTGGGACTCTCAAAGGCCCTTTAGGACCCTAAGTCCCATTCATTTCCTGATTTCATTGGGACTTAGAGTTCTAAATCCCTTTGTGAATCTAAGCCATAATGCTCTACTGTCTAGGCACAAGTATTAACAAGAGTTCTCTTTTTATCCTCTTAGCATGGTAAGCCTGAAAAGTGGAGCTCTGTGTTATCTTCCCTGTGCTCCTGAAATAGGCTGAGAATATGTGTAGCTGTTTAAATATGGAAGTTATCTTCTTACTTGAGTCTGGATTATCATCTCCTCCAGAACTATAAAAACAAACAAGTCTGGATGACCAAGCTCCTTTCTGAGCTGAAACTCTGCAGGATGAGTGTTGGGGTGGAGAATGGGTAACCTGAATGAAGGGGCAGGAGTACGTCATCTCTTTAACCCCTTTCTGTCCTTCTCCCAGCCAGCTTGGTTCCTTGGGGTGTGCAAGAGAATCATCTATGTGACAGACCCTTTCCTTACTGGTAACCATGCTTTGGAAGAACCTGTGCCATAGTATCCACAAGTACTTGATCCACAAAACCTGTGGGGAAGCTAAGTACTCACCTACTGGGGCCATAAAAAGCAAACCTTCAGTAAGAAACCTTGGTAAGATCCTGTTACTGCCATTCTTTCAATGCCAAATGAGTTTTTTTGCATCTGCTTCCTCATTTCCAAATCTATTGATAATGGCCCCAGTGCTCAGCTGCTGCAAATTAGCTTAGTGCCACTGAAATCAGGTCACTGGCTGTGTTGATTTAACTTGTCTGAGGAGCTGATATTGGCTCTCTGGTTCTTCTGGTGTTATACAGTTTTCCCTCTCTTGCCATGTTCTTCTGTTCAAGAGTAATGTGAGTCTAGAAATGATTTTGAGTAAAAGAAAAAGCTGTATGATGTGTTATGTCAAAAGTAAATAATGTATAGGCTTACAGAGGATCTAATGATTAGTTGTTGGCATATACTTGTGATAGATTAGGAATCCTTATCCCATTAATGGGTCAACTCTTAGCCTCTGTGATAAATAGCTTGGATTGTCAGAGAAGGAAGATGATGAGGTATATTCTCTTTGTTATGATGATCCTAAGAAACAAGAAAAAATCCTTTCACCAAAGTGTATAAAACACCCAGTTGATCTACAGTTAGTGCAGGGAACTCCTACAGAGGTACCACTCAAATCCTGCCATTTACAGTAAAATGTGTTTGCAGTAGGTTAACTTAACTGGTTTTGGGTTGATTTTTAAATCCCTGAAATATGAGGACTCACCATCTTCCTCTGTTCCAGAGTGGAATGGGATATTAATAGTTGTGCAAGTTAATGGGAACAGAGAACATAGCATGCTTTTGCATTTAGGGTCCAGGGGTAACGACGCTGCTGGGCTGAATTCTGCTCCTCCCCTAGCTGCCATCCTGCTGGGCCCAGAATGAGCTTCTCCAGGGAGCACTGCAGTGCTGAGTTTCTTTCTCTGTCTGTTGTGGATCACTGTGGTTTTAGTGGCTTGTGCCACAGTTTTCTCTGCAAATGGCGCTATTCTTGCTTTTAGGTAATTTTCCTACAAATGAGTGAGTCCCAAGTGCAGCATGGAGTTTTGTAAGTGGAGAGGTCTTGATTAGTGAGACTGTCAGAAGATTTTGCATCCCTTAAGGGCCGTGTATTCCTCCACACTTGGTATCCGTTGGGTCTGAAGACCCTGAGGGAGGCTCAGAGCACAGCTCTGAAACAGTTGGTTTTTCACGGGGCATTCAGAGCTATTTCCATGCTGAATTCCCAATTCGTGGTAGCAGAGAGTGGCATTCCAGGAGGATGCACAAAGTACCTAAGCGCACCATTTAGCAGCGCTGGCCCAGACATGAGAGTGGGGAGGGCTGGCCTTGCAGTGGACTCCAGACTGCAATTCAGGTGACCTGTGCTCACACGCCATTGATTTTCCATCTGACCTTGCACAAGGTGCATAACCTCCTCCTGCTCTGGTTGGCCATCTGCACTGCAGGGACAGCGCCACTGCCTCTTTCATGGTCTTTGTCCTCAGACTTACTGAATATATATTGTTCAGGGCAGAAGGGGTTTTACTTTACATGTGTGCAGTACTTAGCAGGCTGCAGCTTAGGACTCCACCGGGATTTTTGGGTACTATGGTAGTAGTAAAATAATGAATGATAGCTTGCATGCTGCTTTCCTCCCACTTCATCACTATTGCCATCCTGACCCTTTCCTGCCTGTAAAGTTCCCATATTGGCTTTGAAATGGTCTCCTGTGAGTGTCAGTCTCTGCAACGATTGATGAGTAATGTGTGACTTGTGCCACCAATGGGAATTTTGCATTTTTACTTCATTACTGGTTGCAAGTACCTTGATTTGGGAACAGTCCCCATCTGTAAACTCATTATTTGCTGAAGCTGTGTTAAAAGTTTAATGGAGTAGCAAAAAACCTAACCTGGCATACCTTTAAGAAGTTTGAAGTGTTATTCCACCATCAAGAGCCATTGTTGAAGCTTTCACTAAATTTGTTGCATCCTGGCTTGAACAGATACACTGGAACAAAATGTTAAAATGTTTGCTTGAAAGTCTGCAATTAGACTTCCTGGTGAATGGTTATAGAACATACTAGACAGAGTGGCTCTTAAATAATCTTTTTAAAAGCAAATTCATCTGGTTCTCAGAATTGCTTTCTCTAAAATTGCCAGTAGCCATGACCAATGGGGCTCCAGTGACTCTCAGGAATGTATTATTGTAAAAGTGATTGGAGATTAATTAAACACTTTCATCATCTGGTGGAATAGCTAAAATATACGTTTGCTTTGTGGGAAGTTGGCAATAAAAGGGGTGTACATGTTTCCGATGGCCAGAGGTGCTGCTGTGCATTGTGGAGGCAGCATGTTGCGCTTTTGACACTTTGGCAACTCCTTCAGCTCTTCCCTTCATGACTTTGGTGGTGAGGCAAGAGCAGGGCATGGCTGGGTATTGCCTGGGGCATCGAGGACCTTTCACTTAGGATAGAAGGAGGAGTCATGGTCCCTTTCAAGAGTAAACCAAAAATTGTATCCTTATTTTTTGTGATTACCTGGGTGGTAGCTGATGTGATAACGAGGGACTCAGAACTATATTTAATCCTGGAGTCTAAAGGACTAAGCTTTTCTTTTCTGAATTTGCATAAAAGAAAAAGGAAAAAAAAAAAAAAGATGCCTTCTGCATGTTCTGCATGTCATGTTTCATTTTCATTGGCAGCTTCTGCTTCTCCAACTGTTGGTTGCTAAAATGTGTGTTTGTTGTGGGTGGAAAGCAGGGTAGTAAACACACGATCCTTTCCAAACATCAAGGAAATTCGGTGTCTCCCCCCCACTCTCTATTTTGAATCACAAATTTTTCTTTAACCCCATGGAAATAATTTGAAAATCTATGTTGTATGCCTGTGAAGGATAAGTGTAATCATAAGATCCTGTGAGCTTAAGCTTAAAATCTTCATGTTTCATACTTTGAATGGTACTTTACCACATACTTTCCTTAATTTTATTTTGAAGAAGATATTCCTATTCTACCTTCTCCTGGAATTAACAATGTCTTTGTCATTAATGAGCAAGGTAATTCCAATATGAAAAAAAATCACACAAATTTTTTAAAATGGTTCCAATTCATGCTTTCTTTCTTCTTCTTTTCACCCTGCCCCATGGAAATGATTATAAATGTATGAGAAAATATATGGTTATGCAGGTCAAATTATCCTTCAACAATGATTTCAATGTTTTGAATCTTACTCTAATACCCATGTGTCAGAATATTGGAGGCTCAGATTTACTGATCCTAATGTCACTTCATTTTCTGGCTTCAGGAGCAACCGTAGCCTTCAAAGGACAGGAGCAGAGAGGGTTTTGTAAGCACAGGACACCCCAGGATGCCGTGTGTGTGTTCAGTGTGCAGAGCGCGTGCTGTGTCAGACAAAGGCACTGGATGTAGCTCCACACCAAAAAGCAGCATTCTTGGTGCATCCTTGCTGGTACTCCTCATCTTGGCTGTCCTGTTACTCCTGGAGCGTGAAGAACCCACGTGTGGCCACACATTGTTTTCCGTGCTGTGCTGCCCTCAGCAGTGCTGCTGCTCTCTCGCATTCCTGAGTGCTGGCTGAGGCACTTCCTTGTGGCACCAGCTGCATCAAAGGTGTTGATCATTTCATGGTGTCCCTTTTTGGGCAAGAACATGAGATAGCCAGATGCCTTCCAGATCTGTTATAAATCCTGTAGGAAAAAAGGTAGCAAACCCTTGGTAGAAAGTTGTCTGCTTTTAGCAGATGAGCATCGTCGTGGTGGTCTCAGTCCTCACTGTAGCTTCTTTTTATTAAGATCTGAATACAAAAAACAACTTAGATGGTTATAAGATG
Source organism: Lanius collurio (assembly GCA_020086605.1). Lineage (NCBI taxonomy): Eukaryota > Metazoa > Chordata > Aves > Passeriformes > Laniidae > Lanius > Lanius collurio. The sequence continues at coordinate 25,557,758 of JACBWW010000015.1, read as the reverse complement.
TTACTGTGCACTTTATTTCTCCTAACCTACAAGAGTGTATCCTTGCCCAAGGCAATACAACATGCCGTCAGATTGTCACAGTGGAGTTGTACCAAACATGAAAAAAAAGGAAAAAAAAGCCCTTCATTTTGTTCTGGCCTTAAATGCAGCAAGATGACAAAGAAATCCAGTGTAAACCTTTAGGCAGTCTATGCTTTTATTACAGCCCTTGAAAATAATCCAGTAAACAAGAAAACAAGCATAATTTGGAGTGAATGGTAAAATTCCGTGTTTCTCTTCAGTCAGCTCTCTGCAGTCTTCAAAGATAGGTTAAGTGTCTGGCAGAAGGAAGATTTGTGTGTAGTCAAAGGGCCATGCTTTATCCTAAAAATGACCTGGTTGCCTAATTATTATTTTTTTCCCTGACCAACTGCAGTTGTAAATGCCACCTAAATATGAACTGGAAGGGTTGGTATCTGCTTTTACATTGCTTGCTTTGTGTTTCCCCTCTGTGCTTCAAAGATTGGCTGTTTGTGGCTTTGTGTTTTCCCCCTGCGCGCAAAGAAAAAAACCCCAAACCAAATCATTTCATCGGGGGTATAAAGATCTCAGGGTCAAATTGCAGACTTGGGAGTAGAATATCTGAAATATTTTCTGATTTAATTTTGTAGAATGGTACCTGTCAAGTCAACAATGCATCCTTTTAAGAAAGCATTATGTTTCCTAGTCCTAAGATCATTGCATGCCAGTTGTTCTCTATATATGTGCATATATATGTGTGTGTGTGTGTAGATATATATATTCACTAGGAAATTTATGTAAATCGGATAAGTAATCATGTCTCCTCTCCTCTGAAACCATTCCCTCTCAGCAAGGTTAACCTGCTCAGTAGCAGAGGGTAGATCCTGTCTCATTCCTGTAAACTAAGTGCTCAAGAATTTGAGGAAAGGCTGAAATCAGTGGGCTTTGGGCCCCTGAACCCTGTCTCTTAGTAATTCCACATTGCAGTGTGACTTCACATCCTGAACCCTGTCCCACTGGTGTAAGAAGGGACAATGGGTGTATAGTGAGCCCCTTCACAGTATTTTGTATTCCCTTGGCTGTTCAGTTCATATTTTATTACCTGCAAAATACTGAAATGCTGAATACACAGTTGTTAATGTAATTTTGACTCCTTTGTGTTGTTTGTTTCAGATGTATTGCTGTGCTTCAGAAGCAGTGATGAGTTTATTTTCTCCTGACTATTGCAAAAATCTGTGTATGTGTGTATTTACTTGGTTGACTCTTCAGGTGGAGGAGTCAAGGTTGGAGAACTCTGCCTACTGGCTTCAGGTTTGGGGTCAGACTTGCCCACATAGAATGTGTGTTGTGCTCTGTTTGTTTGAAGCATGAACTCCCCTGACTTCAGTCATGGTTTTATGTGCATTAAACTTTTGCAGTGGAAATCCTTGTTTCTCACTTCAGATTTCCTTTATCTTTCTGGAATTTCAACTCTCACTTCAGCTTCTCAGATTTACTCCTGTTGGATGGCGGGTCCCCAAAAGAGAAAAGGATGCTGCTGGATGCTTGGGAAGGCATGTGCATGGAGTAGAATGGAACAATGCAGAGGACCTTTCAGGAGGGAGGAGAAAAGGCATCTGGCAGCATGAGAAATAGCCAGCATCATTCTTATGGGAGCATCCAGTTTGGGAAAGCAGGAGTCATGAATCAATTCCCTTTGCCAGGGGCTGCAGCAGAGAAATTGGTAGGTTTCCACTTAAGTGGTCCTGTGCAGGGCTAGGAGTTGGACTTTGATGATCCTTGTTGGTCCCTTCCTACTCAGGATATTGTATGATGTTATTACTCTTTGAAGTGCTGCTGAGTGCCCAGTGCCTCCCAGCACTTGCGCCTGCTCTCATCTTTCTGGGTGCTGCCAGCTCTGCCTGGTGGGCTCTGAGTGCCTCCCAGCCCTGCCATATTCTGCTGAATATGCTTTTTCCTTCCACAGCTGTGTTCATTTTCCTGCAGTGGAGTCCCTTGTGAGACTCCCTGCCTCAGGAATTCCTTTGTCAGCCTGCAGGATTCAAAAATAGCATCCAACCTTCTGCAGGGACTCCCTGGCTGGAGTAAACAGAGCAGCCCCGTGCTATGACTCCACACACTTCAGTGGCCAAGTATCTCCTCTGGGCACTTTGCTCTTATTTGCCTGTGAAAAAAAAGTAACTGGCACTTGGGGTTCTTGATTTCTCCAAAGCCTTAAGTTGCCTTTGGCTGACTTCCATCCACAGCAGAGGAAGGAAGGGAAGCTTGGCTGAGCAGTGCCTGCTGACCTTGCTGTGGTGACTCTCTTGGGGAAGGAAAGCATTTTGGTTCCAGATACAAATTGGCTCTGCACAGCTTGCTGGGACTCTGTTGCTGCCTCCCAGTCAAGTTGAGAAGTTACATGAGTCCAGTTTCCCTGCAGAGGAGTGCATTGCTGCTGCCTCCCCGTGCCAGTTCTTTCTCCCTGGGAAATAAAATGGCTAAAAGGTGTAAAAAGTTTGCGTGGACTCTGGAGGCAAGACTGTATTTTGGGGTCCTGTTGCTTTCTCTCTTTATGCCTTACTGGTATTTATGGAGATTTTTTTGTTTTGAAGGAGTTGGAATGTCCGCTCAGTCCTCCTCTTAAATGTGTGTTGCCAGTGTTGTCTTGTTTCCAGGCTAAGGCATAATGTAGCTATCAAAGCCTCCCCCTTGGGTTTACCATGCAGTGTGGCATATTTTTGGCCTTAAGCAAGGGAAAGATGATAAGCTGAAGCTAGTTATCCTTGTGTTGAAAAGTGCCAGAGTGCGGCCAGCAGTCCCTGCTGCTGTGGGTATGGACCTGCTACAGACACCTCACCTTCCATTTTTCTGTGCCCTGTTGCAGCTGCTTCTTTTCAAGGCACTGCAACATCCTAGGAAGTTACTCTGCAGGGAAAATGATCAATGCAGTCTTAGTCCTGCCTCCACATGTCCTTGTGAAGCAAAGTGTTAATTGTCCATTTCTTGCAGAGATTGAGAGATGGCATTTTTCTCCCCACTCCTTGTGTGTTCACAGTTTCTGGATTTTTTTTAGTTTTGATAGCAGGAAGAGAGCTGACTGATAGATACAGATCCCCATTCTAGACTTTGCTTTCATGTGAGGACCTCTGCTCTTGACTTCAGAAGGTCCTGAGCAACCTTGCTAGGTGAGAATGCATAGGTATAGTGCAGGTCAGGAGAGGAAATGGGAGAAAAAGGAGCATTGCTTTTAATCTGCTTTTATTCTGTGTAATATCTGCAAATCAATTCTGTTTTCCCTTTTGAGGGTCCAGCCAAATCGCCTGCCTTCAGCTTCTGTTCACAGGAAAATACTAAGATGAAAACACTGTGTTAGCCAGAGGGAACGTAGCTGAGAGAGGAGCACCAGGCACACCCAGCAGCCTTGTCTCTTATACATCACAATCTCCTGTTGGTATTTGGAGTTCTTGGAAAGCTGTCTGTGCTGCTACTCCTTGCCGAGGGTTGATACTTGCAGGAAGCATGCGAAATCCTACCATGACAACTTTAATGAGCACAGGGCATTACTCAGAAAATTTCCTGCCTGCTGTCAAAAATCCCAGACCTCTTGGTTGCCCTCAAAGACCTGGAAGCCTTGAAGCACTCTCAGACTTCCCTGCTGTTGAAGTAAGTATTCTGTGTAACAAATATCCTAAAGACAGCTTCAGAGCAGTATGGCTCTGATTGCAGTACAAGACTATCAAATGGTTTCTCTAACCCTTTGATTAATTTTCCCCTTTGTTTGGAAACAGGGGCCTGTACCTCACCTGCCCTCCATCCAGTCACTAGTTCAAGTCCCACGGGAAATACCCAGCAGTATTAGTGCTTTCAGAAAAGCAGGAGTGTCCTTTAGCTTGTAAGAGTTGAAGGGAATACAGTTATCTTTTCTACAGTAACAAGTGGCTGATTTTGTGATCCAGCCTCCTTGTCTTAAGCCCCTGGATTGGGAACCCACTTGGACATAGGTTTATATGCTCCATATATAGGAAAGGCAGGTATTTGGCAGATGTCAGAAGCTGTGCTTCCCATGTTGCAGTGATACAAAATTCTCTACCTTTTTTTTTTTTTTTTTTCTTTAATCTAGCCTCTGTTTTACTCATTCTTGATGATGTGAGATGTACCAGCTCCTTTCTGGGCCATATCCCTTGCTGTATTTCTCTTGGTGTAGTCAGCAATGTACAAAACAATTACGATTATTTTCTCTCCAGAGTGCTGTGATTAAAAGAGAAAGCTGACCTGTAAGCATCTTTGAGGGTAAGTGTAAGTCCTCTGTTATTTGGGGAAAAAAAGAGGAGCTGCTAAAATGCTCCAGAAGATCTTATCTTTAAAACATTTATTTGCTTTTTTTTTTTTATTTCCCCCCCACCCTTTTCTTTGCTATTTAGAAGGACAGAATAGTATTTTATGAGCTGTGTTAACTAAATCTTAGCTGAGATGTGACTCTAAGGTAGGAACCGCTATGAAACAGAGATGAACCGCAGCAGGATTTTATTGCATAATGTCTGGAGCTGCTGCTAATCTGAAACACTTGCAGCTTGCCAGTGCTCAGGTGGTGGGTACCTGTTGGCTTGCCAGGGTGCAGGACTCAACTCAGGCTGAAAGATGGAGATACTCAGGAATTAGAGGGCCGCAGACCTACTGAGCAGGACCACAAATCATGCATTAACTTGCATTTACTCAGTGCTGTGAAGATGATAAATGTTGCCTAAATGTTCACTTGAGCTTCGGCATGAATTAAATCCAATAGAAACATGGTTTGGATTTTATTTTCAAAACGTTGCACTAGGACAAACAGTTTTTGTAGTGGCTTTCTGGTTTTGTTCATTTAAATATTTATGAAAAGTATATGGAAGAGATTTCATTAAGAAAGAAATCCTTCACTATTCAACTGAAATGTCTTCATATGTAGTTCTGTGGTGTAACTGCAGCACCAAATCCTGCACATTTCTTTGCTTTTGTGGCTACAGTAAAACGTGTATGACGACACTGAGAAGGGCAGTTAGATTTAGATGTAGCTCTCGCCTGACCCTTCAAATTTTGCAACAGGAGTTACCACTAATTTCCCTCTTTTTGGAGCAGGGCACAGGCTGACCATCAATGACTGCACTCAGTGTGATTGGAGCAGTGAGCTGCAATCCTCTGGCTGGTGTTACACAGAAATCCAGAGCAGCTGAGCCATCAGTCCCTTCCAACCTGGAAATAGGAGAAGCTGGGCCAGGATTCAGGGGAACGCTGCCCAAACTAGGCTTTAAAACACAGCCTTGCAAATTGTGGACATGCTAAAACCCCAGTGACTCCTGTGGATGTAGAAAGCTGTCTTGGGAGTCTCAGCCTCTTTATCCAGGTGACTGAAGGCTTTAGGACTGGTTTGGGGAACCTCAGCCTGTGTTTCTGGGGGATTTATCTTCTAGCAGGCCTGACGTGCAAGGACCTATAAGGACTTAGCAAATGATAAAAATATATAAGCAAGTTTGTTGGTTTTTTTCCCCCACTCCCCGTAAGCCTTGCTGGATAAGACAGTCCCTCTCAGTTTAATATCTTTGTGCTCTTCATCCTCCTACTGTGCTGTGCAGAATCTCAGCCTTTAACATTTTTCACCTTGTTGGATTCACTGCGTCTATTAGTACAGTGGGTGAGTCATCCGCCGTATTTAAGTGCAGACCTTGGGAGAAGATAGCTCTAAAACTGCCTTTTCTACAGGAAGCTGATAAGCTTATTATATATGCAAAAAAGGATACATATATCAGGCAAAGCCAATATATGATTTGGTAGCAAAACCCAGTCGGAAATACAAAATATATGTAACGATGAATTTAAACACCGTACTAAATCACAGCTGTGCCATTTTATTGGACATTCCTTCCTCAACTATGGAAGCTTGAGCTATCTTATAAATCTCTCTCTTAATAGTTAGCAGTTACAGTACTTTATAATTTATTTATCGGATACTGCTCAGCAAAAATGCACCTTCGTGTCAGCTTCCTTTATATACTACATTTTGTTCAACGCTGCAAGCCGAAATTTTTTGCTGTGCTCTCTCTGCTGGTGCTATGTGAGTGATTAAAGTACAATCTAGAGGTTGTGAAGCTTGGTGTTACAACTTAGTCCTTGTGCAGCTGGCATTGAGCAAGGACTTGAGATGGGCTTCCGCAAGCAGCTTCTCACATTTATTCTCTTAGACCACCCACTGCTTTGGATTTGCTCTGTGGGCACTGGGACCTCTTAGAGCAGTTCAAAGTGGGCATGATAAGTGTACATCAGCCATCAGGGGTTGCTGGGATCCCAGTTTAGACCAGTTGCTATCATTTTTATTGCCCTAATGTGATGCTTAGTGGATCACTTGTTCCAGATGGGGGAATAGGTGTGAATGTCTCTGGTAAGTGTTCGAGGAGATCCCAGCCAGCTAATAAATTGCAATTTGAGGATGTTGAACATGACTTGTGATGCTGTCAGATATGTGTACAGACTGCCTTTCAGGGTGGTTCTCACCTCAGCTGTCATGGTCCCCCCCAGCCATCTGGTGTGAAGCAGCCATTGACATCTGGGAGCCGTCATGGGTTTGTCCATCCTTTTCTTTCAGACCATTAGTATCTCACCAGCACTTCCAGTCAATCAAGAGAGTGGTATTCAATCCTTACTCTATCTAATGTTTTAAAATTTTTCTGTCCAGGAGTTTTACTGGTAAATCTAATACTGGATGAAAACATATTGCCTGTCACTATCCTGCTAAGTCACTAGCTGTTTTTTTTACTCTCCATACTATTTAAACAATTATAGTCTCCCTTTGTCATTCACTTGATGTTTTTCCAACCAATATTCTTGCTCTGGTAAAATGTTTTGGATACTGTGTCTCTGTTTATACTTCTCTGTGTCTATGAAGAAGCATGAGCAGGAATGTTGTTTCTCTGTGAGGTTCAGCAGAGAGCAGATTCACAAGACACATTTCTCTGTGGCATTCAGCTGCTGAGGCTTTTTGGCCAAATGACCTCTGTAATGGTTTATGCAAAAAGAAGGGAAATGAAAAGCATTTTTTTGTTCTAATTATTAGAGGTCTGCCTTCTTCATTTCAGATCAAACCATTAGTAAGATCTCCTCTTCCACGTTAAGGAAATCCTCAGCAGTGCTCATCATATTAAGAGTAGATTATTTCTTTCATATATCTAAACACAAGCCAACTGTGAATTAAACCACTGAGAACTCCGTGTGCAGAACTTTTTAAAGGATCACCTGAGAAAAGTGCAGTTTTTCTTAATGCCTTTATTTATTTGTTTTTTAAATTCAGAAAGGATTAGTAATTTATGTGGCCTGTGGAAAACATATCAGCCAAAAACATGCCTAGAAGACAGTCGAGTTTTAACTACTAGCTTCAACTGAGTGCAGTTTTCTAGAAGCAGAAAGTATCTATAATGTGGGCTTGGAGTGGGTTAAAAAAAAAAAAAAAGTCACCCAGTTGGTTGGTGCTTTTGTTATCAAGTATCATCACACAAAAATTTTGATTTACTCGAAACCAGTGTCTCTGCCAGTTCCTGCAATAGGTTTTTCTCACAGGCATCCCATTCAGTATGTCTCTGTAATTAGAATAAGTAATTTAGCTCTTTAAAAAAAGAATATGATTACCTGGAATACTTTCCTGCATTTTTAATTTGCTTTTACTTGTGTCAGACTACTGATGACATTGCAAAATGAAATGAATATTTGATTGCAGAGTTTATCACAAATGCAGGTCTAATTGCTTAAGCCAGTCATGTTTATATATCTGATGCCATCAAACTTCTTTTGGAAAAATACAGCATGACCCCAGTCTGGCAAGGGCCCTTAATCACATCCTTAATTTTTATCCACACTAGTTTTATGGGGGCTGCTAGGACTTCTCAGTTATTTAAAGCTGAGAAGGAGGCTGGCTTGTTTTTCTCGTGCAGGAGTAATGCTGAGGTTTGCACCCTGTATTAGGGATGTAATGAGCTGATGAGTCTTGGTATCTCAGAGCATACCTAGAGTTAAACACATGCTTAAACTCTGCAGTTGGTTGTTTTGCTTAGTAAAATGCACCCATCAGCTGATAGAGAAGTGCCACTTGGTGCATCCATCTTGTCTAAGATTCAAGGAGAGGCCAAGAAAGCAGCAGTTTTGCTATTTGGTCAGGTGTGGCAAATGCAAGTGGCAGCTTGGCAGCAGTAGGACTCTTCTGTCACGGAAATTTAAGCAAATTATTAAGAAACTTATTCTTGTCCTTTCTGTGAAAAATTGTGTTGAATAGTTGAGAGATGTTTTGTTTATGCTGACTAGCTGCAAACAAAACTTTATCATTTGCCTTTTAAAAAAAATTATGATGGAACCAAGCAAGGACATTTAGAAAGTAAAAAATAAAAAAATAAATAAAGCTGTTGAAAAACAGTGAACTCAAGCACACAGAGGAGACGTGTTAGTGAGAGCTGGTTGTGAGCTACCTCTGGAAAACCAACATCTACAACAATTAAAATACATTAATCTGTTCCAAAGGGAAACCAAGAATTGGTTTGATTATTAGTTACCCCTTTTACATCACAGAGCATAACTTGCGGCATTTGTTCTGAATTCCAGAAGTTTTTGTGGAAACAGAGGATTACCTGAACTGTTTGCCTGGAGTTGAGCAGGTAGTGGCACAGCACCTGGTTTAATTGAGAGCCCTCTGTGGTAGGGTGATGCTTCACCTGTTTGGCATGGGGTGACGTACATTAAAGCCAGGCTTGAGTGTCTAAACCTTCATTAAAACTGTTGCAGAAGAATGGAGGAGGATAACTCCTGAGGATTTTTATGGGATTTTAGGTGTGTGGCAGATACTGTTAGGGGCACACCATTAAAGGTGTGAGCACCCCACGACAGAAGAGTTTCCTGTACACCTACAGCAGCTCTTGTTTCGCTTTGGTTTGGAATGTATCTGACACTTGATCCTGGAGCTGCCAGGAGCCAAGAGCTGTCTGCTTGTAATCTGTTCCACTTTCTGGTAAAAAGAAGAAAATACTTCTAATGTGAAATCCATTTTAAAACACACATAAAAAAGAAAAAGCCCCTACAGCTGTTTGAAAGCTGTTCGGAAGTATGGCATATTAGAAATAGTCCCAGCTGAAATGGATTAGCAGGCAGAGTTCAAGTGAGGAGGTCAAATTTGTAAACTGAATGCAATTTATCTTGTGGCACTGCAGTTTATCACATGGATGCAGGAATAAAGAAATGCCACACACATGCACATATTCACAGCTAATAATTTAAGAATAACTGGAAAAGGTCTTAAAGGACATTAAAAGGCTTCTGATGACATCATACTATCTGAGGTAATAAAACAAAGATGGTTTAAGTCAGTTACAAAGCAACTGTAACCAGACATGTCTTTATATGCCAGTCTTTATATATACTTCATGTCTCAAGAAAAAGGTGATTGAATCCTAATATTGAATACTAACTGTGTGAGAAGACACTGGTTAAGATTTTTTTCTCTCATGGATTTCTTCATGCTACATTTCTTTTATTTATTTTACATTTGCAGAGATTCTTTAATATCAGGGTTAGCTGCATTTATAGACCTTTAAAACTTGTGGGATGGTGTACCATGTACAAAATCAAAACTTTTTCAAGGCGTGACTGTGTAGTTTCCTTGGAGCCTCTCTGTTTGGCAAAGTTTTATTTTCTGCTTTAGAAGGAGCAGGAGCCTTTTTTTCCTTCCTTTTTCAAATCTTTGTACTAGCTGGAGGGTTTCTAACTGAGTTTGTGTAGCAGACTGTTGGACATTTGATTTCATGAAGGTGTCTGCATAGGGAGCCTCTGCATTTCTGGTGGCTTCAGATCCTGGTGGTGCAGAATTTCCAAGGCCCATGCTTTGTCAGTGTTGCCACGTTGGTGATCTTCACTGTGTTGGGATTGCATTTGCCCTGACAGGATGCGAAGCTCACAGAATGAGCTTGTAGAAGATGCCCTTGAGAATCTGATCTTCTTGGGACTTTCAGATTGGACTGTGTTGTCTTGAGACAATGCAGTCTGTTAATAACCTTCAGTCTTGGTTATGAGTGTCATATAAGCTTGTGCATGCATGTTCATCATGCTCTGATGTGGGAAGGTGTTCTTCTGTCCTTCAAAAGACATTTATAAGTGTCACCAAAACAGAAAAGGTGATAGGTCTCCTTTTGGAGGAGAACTGTGACTGCTTAGCCACTTGGAATTAAAAGGTCAGGGTAATTCTGCATTTTAGTCACATTTGGTGCTAAGTTCAATGATAAGTACATTTTTTTGAAAGGCATTTTAGGTAGTGTAAACTCCAGGGAAAGATGTTAGTGTCACATTAGTAATAATTATTTAGAAGTGTGACAAACTCATCTTGAGCAGCCTCTGTTAGACACAATTTTGGAATGAAATCTAAAGTAGAGGTTAATTTCTAGATGCAATTAAAAACTTGTCAGAGTGGAGAAGCAGCCACTTTCTGTCTCATTTTGATGGTAAGCACTGTAATGAAGTGGCTCAGCCTGGCATTTTCCTGCCTGCAGCTTGATCATGGACAATCCTAGTGTGCAGTATTTGATGCAGCTGAATTTCTAATGCATTAAGCTCTAAATGTTCTCAGAGGCAAAATACCCCAAGCTTGTTTTCTATGATAATTTTCTTTTAAGGATGTTTTTTTTAAACAAGTCCCTGAAGCATCAGTACCCCTTATTCCAATTATAATAATTTCAAGATGTGATCCCTGCAGAAAACTATGGAGTTGGTATATTTGCAGCTTTTCGTTATCCTCGTGTGCCAGTTGCTAGTGGGATGGTAACTGGAGCATGCAGCCCTCCTTCCAGCATGCCTTTCCTGGCTGCATATTTCTTCTTTTCTTCTCCTTTGCTTTTGCCTGCTTATCTTTTATATTGTTGAGGAATTTGATGTCAGACACAGCCTTGGAACTTCTTTGGTTTCAGACCAAACCCATCCTATTTTGCTGTTTATGCATCCCCATTCACCACTTCCAGTTATTCCAATATACTTCTAGACACAGCCCCTGTACTTAGGCCATGGGTGGACTTTTTAATTGTGACCATCTAGCCCCAAGGATGATTTTCTTTGCTCCCCAGTCTGGTTTTGCCACTTGCATTTCTTAAAGTCTCATTTCAAGTTAACAAACTTTGGTGGATGGTATTATGGGCCTAAAATATCCATTGTATGCTAGTGTCCGTGTTTTTATTTTGACATTTCCCACAAACAGGACATTTAATAAACAATCTATGAGTGTTTTGTCTTGATTTCTTGTGAGGCTGGCCTTTTGAAAGGAGCAGGTGGTGACTAAGCAGAGAGAGCTCATTTCAAATAGGAATTATTGAACTTGATGTTCCTCAAACCCTCAGCACCACTGACCATTCTGAGATCATGTCTTTGTTCCCATACAGTCTACGACCCACAGGGAGATCCCTGTGGGACCATCCCTTTCTGGTGTATTTCCATGGTTTAGGAGGCCCTTGGGCTGCAAACTGTGGCAGATCTTCATGAGTGCCTTCCTAATTGTGGCTGACAGCAATACAAAAATCAATTTAGCATGGAAAAAAAGGAAGGCAATATGTCCTAAGTTTGGATGCTGGTGTCTGGTGGGATTTTTGATTTATATGTGTTGTTTTGGTAAAGATTGGAAGAGTTCTAAGTTTGTGCAGTGCTAAGCATTTTATGGCATATTTAAATGTCTATAACATAATTCGCTTTACCATCAGAAGGCATAAATGTCAGCCTATTGACACATTATAAAGACACAAGTGGAACGTAGCCTGGCAGACTGGTGCTGGTTTTGAGGTTTAATAGTACATCTGTATCATTTATCCCAGCAGGAAATAACACAGGATGTTGCCTTGTAATTTTTTACTACTGTATAATAAAATGTAACCACAATAAATGGTGTCTAAGCAAGCAATGCAGCAGATTCTGGATTTTGTCCAGTGTGCCTTTACCGCTTAGGTTAGTTTTGCCCCTCTGCAAGTTTAGGCAAGATGTGATTTTGACTGGATACAAACTGAATATGGATCTCTTTAATGTATTACATACATACCTATAGAGACCTTTCTGTGCATTCCACCTCTCAATTGGCTGGTGTTAGCAGTGTGCCAGTTCATTCCTCTTTAAATAATTCCCATCCTGTGTTGAACTGTCCTTGAAAGGGTCTGTTCTGCATTTCTGCACTTCAAGAATGTCTTTGCAGGTTGATTGCTTTCCCAAATGTCCTCTCTGTGATACGATATTAAGTGCAAGTAGGCTTTTGATAAAAAACTCAAGTGGCGATATTTCATGGAAGTGTTATCGGATTCATGCAAATGGAGAGCAGGGATTTGGTGTGTTTGTGTTGCTTGAATTTAACTTATGGTACATTCCCTGCTCAATGCTAATGGGGCATCTCACACACATTTCAGTATCCTGGAAGATGCTGTGTACTGCCAGGTGCCAGTCCTTTCCTAGCTTTGGTGTCTGGACTGCTGCACTGCTGCAGACTGGGACTTTTTTTTTATTAAAACCACGAGAAGTCTGAGAAAGGAGTCAGCACTCAGCTAGGCACTTCTGCAGGGGCCTGAAAATGCAAGAAGGGCTCTCTGATTGCTTTGTAGCATCTGTCCTGCAATGTTCCAAGTGAAGAAAAATATGAAAACATTATTCTGTGCATATGAGAGTGCTGCACATTTGTAAAAAGGCAGTTAACATAGAAATGAGGGAAGCTTTTGATTCATCAAGTAGATTCAACAGACTGTGTCATTTCCTTGATTTTAATTTTAATTAGGATTAATCAGTTTTATCTCCTAAGGTCTTTGCAGAGAATTTACACAAAACAGAAGACTTTGGTAAGCACTGTGCCAGTGTAATAGCCCCTACTTGAAGAAATCCAGCTGTGGCATGTGTAACCAGGATTAGATTTGGCAGGGCTCCAGGCTCCCCTCTCCTCTCTCATTAAATGCCTTGCTGTGGCAGGGAACTATCTGGATCTTCCAATACCAGATCCTGGGTTTCACATAGCTGCCTGGTTGCTTGCTTCAAAAAACTGCTTGGAACCAGTATATTGCTTGGAAAAAATATCTCTGGGATGCCACCTTAAAATAATGGTGGCTCTCTGCTCCAAAGACTGGCTCAAAAACTCTCAACCCCAGCACCCATTGGTCCCAACAGCTGGGGACTAGAGCCAGCTGAGACAAGATGAAGCTGACCTTTTTCTTCTCAAACTCAATGTATTTAACAGAAGCATTCAGGTTTGGATGGAGTTTCAGATATGTTAGAAGTGGAGAGTGAGGGAAGGGAGCCAGGTAGTTCTACAGGAAGGAGAGCAGCAAGTGGCCTCGTGGGGGAAGCAGCAAGGTTTGAGTGTGTGTTCTGCATCCTGCACAGCAGAAGCAGGACTCCAACACGCCCTAGGTGAGTGTTGCTGTCTCAGTGTTGGGCTATGTTCTCTTTCTTCTTCTTCTTTCTTAGTTTTTTTACATATTTTTAGAAGGCTCTTATCTCATGAAGAAAAAAAAGACTCTTCAAAAAATGGTTACAAAACCAAATGTAATATTTTCTGGTTTAGTTATTAGATGTATTTCTGAGTGGACAAATATCATCATGGAAATTAGAATAATTTGCAAACATGATAAGCATTTTATTATGATTGGAAATACATGTCTTGCTATGAAAACTTCCATATTATGTGCAAATGAAAATTTAGCTTCCCGTTTTTTTCTTTAACGGAGAAGACATAATTGTTCCAAAATACGTGAAATGTAAATGTTTTCCTATTAATTGTAGGAGAACAATATTTCAACCATTTGGGTCCTACAACAGTAAATATCAAGTGTAGGCTTTAAGCATCTTGTACACTCAACAGATTTGAAAGCTATTAAGCATATGAACGAGGAGAAAATGGAGACAGAAGGCAAAAAACGCTGAAGGGAAAATCCTGCTGAAAGCTCACAAAGCATTTTCAAGCTTGCAGAAATGACCTGCTCTGTTCCTGTTACACAGAAGTGTTAAAATGAGAGCAGACGACCCCTTTCCCCCAAATCATTCATCTGTTATGTCTGCGATGTATTTAGACTGAATCCTTTCCCAGATGCTGTGGATCTGTCGGTTCCAGGGAAAATTAATGGGATTTTACCATTTGCTTTGAGGAAAAGAGGACTGGACTTTCTCCCGCTGTCTTTGGCAGGAAGGAGCAAGGAGCTTTCCTGTCTGCTCTCCTTAAATACTGCGCCTTTTCAAGCTTTTTTGCCAGATAGCCTAATTTGTGTTACTGCAATATACCATGTTGGAAAATTACAGAGGTTAATGTACAGCACTATGATACACAACCATAATGGTAGACTCTAATGTTTTTTAAATGGTAAACCAAAGGCATTTGTAATACGAGTTGAAGTGAATTGCCTGCACTTCTTGCCAGAGATTAGTTTAGCATTGCTTTTAATATTTTATGCACTGAAGTTATTTGCAAAGACTTAAAGCTTCACTCGCTGTCCCTGTACAAAGCACAACAGAACCACTCTCTTCCTGGTGAATTGTATGTCAAGAAGTTCTATCAAATTACAGTTACACTGCATTGGAAAGATTTTTCTAGTAATCAGTGAAGACTACCTCAGATTTATGGTGTCATAACTGAGCCAGGTAGTTAGAGATCTAACCTTTTGTAATATCACAGGTTGCATATTAATGTTTTAAATATCTAAACCACATATGAATGACGTAGGACACTTTAAATGTTACTGTAGAGATCTGAAGGTACATAATCCCATTAAAACAGAGGTGTGCAAGAGGAAATGATCCATTTGCAGTTATAATTATGCATATTGAGATTGACCATTCTTTAAAAAATTGGAAGTGCAAGGTTGAGAAGGGTGCTTGAACAATCACTCTTTGTTGAGAGCATTGATGGAAGAATAAAAAATTTGAGGGGGATTGATTTGTCAGTAATCTGCATGAAAAAGTATGGGAAGCATTTCTTCGGAACATGAAGGGGAGGTAACTCTTCCACTGTCATAGTTAGCTTTGCTTGGAGAGCCACCACAAAAAGACATGATCACAACCAGAACGTCAGGTAACACTGAACTGCTTCATCTGCTCTTGACACTTGATAAATAAAGAGTATTAGTTCATCAGCTTAGTTTTGGAGAGTCAGCATGGCCTCATGAGTACTCCAGAGTAGGTGAGTTTTGTTTTAGCTCTGTCAGGGTCCTGCTTTTTGACCTTGAGCAACAATTTTTTGTTACCATGCCTTTCTTTCTGCTATTCCTTGATTGCCTTGTCTTCTTGGAGGATGAGCTCTTCAGGAGAGCGATTTCTTTGCATTGTGTTCTGTGAACAATGAAGTCTGAGCCTTGCCAAAGCCTCTAGGGGCTTCTCTAAAAGAAATTATAATTGTTAGCTTTAATCACTTTCTTCAAAAGAGCTTGGTAATGGAGGATGGCGGTGTGGAGGATTTGGAGAAATCTGTAGGGTGTCTGTTAATTAAGTCACTGTGGGTGCAGGTTGCTGATTTGGTTTCATTTGGCTGATGTGGAGATGCTGATGCCCAGGAGCAAGGCAGTGCTGCTCCAAATGGGTTTTCATCCCCAGAAGCATGACGCTGGGTGCTCCCTCCTCTGCTTCTGCAGAGCTGGAAGGGAGGTGCTTGGTACATTGGTACATTTCAGAAGCCTTCTACTGGTTGCCTATAAAACGTCATGTACTTTTTTGTGGGTCCCTCTGTTGTGAGCATTTGTGACAGAAATTGGACTTCTTGGCTTTTTGCAGTGAAGACAGCTGCTTGAGGGTGAGCCATCCCATCTTGACGGGTTCTCCTCCCAGCCTTTGCTGTTGCCAAACAGAGTGTTTTTATCATCAGTGTCCTTATTGGCAGCTTCTGGTTTGAGATGGAGGTGCAGCAGAATGCCAGTTTGCAGATTAATTACCCTTCTTGTGGCATTTAGTGATGCAGAGCGATGTGTCCTTGTCCTCTTTGGGTATATGCATTACTCACCATAGAAGAGGATTCAGAAATATTTAGCCACATGAGCACCAGCAGCCATGCTTGTAAAAGTGGGTGATGTTGAAGGATCTACATTATTCATTTAGCAGTAAACTTGGCAGGGGTAATATGGAATGAAGCAAGGGAGAGAGGTCTTTTCCCCTCTCCTTAGCATCCTGAGTGAAGCCACTTTCCAAATTGTCCAGGCAGAGTATGACCACGGGAGAACTGGTCAAGAAGCAGCAAATGCGTTCAGAGAAGTCTGTAGGTTTGCGGGTGAGGAGGTTAGTCAGGTGGCACGGAGAGCAGTAAAAGAGGATCAAAACAGGGTTCCCCTGCATAAAGGGCAGGAGCTCCACTGCTCTGAGTATTAGTAGCAGTCAGAGGTAAAGGAATGCCTCTTTCTTTGGTGTGTTTATTCTCTCTTTTAGGGCTAATGCCAAATCCCTGTAGTTCCTGCAGTGAACCACTGCAAGTGAACTCTGATTCTCTAACAAGTATTTTGCAAGATCTTTGCTCTTGCAGGAATCCCTGTATAGTTCCCTTCTTATTTTAATCAGAACAAAAATTTCCCAATCTGCATTTTAAATCTTCATAGAAATAGCGTATGGCAGAGGCCAACTCAAGGTTACACATTTGGCATTTGGGAAGGGAAGGCAAGAAAAATTTACCAGTCAGTACACTCACATTATGATAAAATAAAGGTGAGCTGGGAGAAGAGCATGTGCTGAATCCTAAAATGACACAAGAGAGCCATAAACCACAGTATGTTGTGCTATCTCTAGTCTTTTATACTCCAAGCAGAAGTAAAATGTGGGGTATCATAAATGAAACAAAGATCTTGTTTTAATTTTATTTTAAAAGCCGTTGCAAGGCAGTGGGGTAACAAACATTAACTTCTTCAAACTAAGCAAACTACAGTTTCTCTGCTCTGTACTGCTCCCATCAAATGAGAATTATTCTCCAAAAGCTTCTTTGAACTAGATAAAGGGTTTGCTATAAAGCACAAGCAAAGTAGTCTAAAAAAATGGCATTTTTCCTAGAAATAAAGTATATGGATGCCCTTGTGAGGTGTTGCCTGGTATGCTCTACACTAGTAAAACTGGATTTTCCTACTGAAATGGTATATATTTGGTCAAAATCCAAGGCTGAAAATGGGTATAGTCCCTACATTTAGAGACTTTTTCATTTGTACAGTGAGGAATAATAACTGGCCTTACCCTGAGTTTGCCTGTAAATTTCTTAGATGATCCAAAGCCTGTTTATTGCTTACAGAGGCAATTTTGCTGACAGGCAAGCTGGAATTGGTCTCTTTTTCTTCCAGAGCATCCATACTTGCCTATTATAGAGAAATCACTCAAAAAAGCAGCATGCATGCTGGACTCTCAAGCCTTGTTTTAAGTTTTAATTTACTTGTCTGACTTCCAAGGTTACTGAATGCAAGCAATTGCTTCTTCAGTACATAAATAAGATGAATTATGCGTTGGGGACCGATGCCTCGTTCTTCTCATGCTCTCAGGGGAGGACATGCCTGAGAAGTGCTTAGAGCTGGGGTACAACTTTCTTTTTTTGCCATTGAAAATGAAAGTAAGATTGTTCTGGATTAGCTAAGATGTGAAACTGGAACCTCAGGACCATTTTTTTTTGGTCTGAAGCTTTTTGAAGGTGTAGGGAGGTCCAGGGTGTGGAACCACGGCAGCAGAGTGAAAGCTGTACTACAGCCCTGGTTGGGAAAGGCTTGGGGACCCACTGCTGCAACTGGAACAACTGGCCCCAGTTTAACAGTGGATCCTAGTTTAATCAGCCTTTAAGTTTTTTTTTTATTTCAATACACTTCTTTCAAATGACATGACTTGTGTTCTCCCCTGCAGGTTGCAGAAAATGAGCTGGGTTTGTAGCTAATGTTGGAAGCAAAATTTCAGGCAGGAGGACTCATTGCTGTTTCCCTTGCATGAGTTTTTAATTATATTTTCTAATTGTTTCACTGGGATGGGATGAGGTCCTGGGGTCCTGTGCCATCCATCCAGCTTGACTCTGACAAGACTGATTCTCACTGAAGTTTCATCTGTAGCAATCCCAACTGTGAGCAGCAGTTTCTCACATGTAATTAATCCTAATAAAACCAACGCAACCAGGAGGCTAACCTGGATCCATCCATTTCATTGTTTTGTCAATTAATGTTATATTTAGCATCTAACACTATAATCAGAAGAAAATACTGAAGATGTAAAGGGACAGAGAGATTCTAAGTTGTAGCTGCTGAGGAAAAGAAATTACTATCCTTGCAATCATAATTTATTTTAACTTCTTTTCAAACTAGATGTTTTTTATTCTGGTACAGCAACCTCTAAAAACCTCTGATAAGTTGTCTGGTTTAACACTAGTTTATCCAGATGACATTGGAGTCTGTTGTGGTGAAGAGATATTCATGTACCTGCATTTGCATTTGATATCTACTCGAATCTTCTTTTTTTTTTTTTTTTTTAATTATTGGCAGTGATGTTGTCCACTGATTTTTCACCTGACCATTGTTAGATATGTGTTAGTACTGTCTTCCCATGCAGAGATGTGCTTCATTGACATAAAAAGTTCTTACAGGCTTTTCAAAATTAGATCTATTGACCAAAACCAGTTGTTCATTGCTGTATCCTCTGGTAAGTGTATAGCAGAAAGTTCATGAGTGCCTAATAAGGCCTCAGAGGCAAATATATAACTGTTTTTAAATTGTTTTCTTTTTCTGTTTGTTTCCAGAAATGTTGAATACAGCTCTCTGCAAAAAATAGTGTGTGGATTTCTAGCACCTGAAGAACAAGAAAAGGTAATTACTGGACCATCCAGTCTAGCCTCATTTGTTTTCTGTGCTAAAATATTTAGACCTGATCACGTTGCATGAGCCTCCAACACTGTCTCTGCATACGGGTTTTGTGTATTTTCAGTTATGCAGGCACAGTTGTTTTTTGAGAATATTCCTTTATGTAAAGGGAACAGGGGAACAAAAGCAGCAGAGCATGAAAATGCTGAAACAAATGGTAGGGAAGAGCATACCGTGGATATTTTTGGTGCATGTAGAAGTGAAAAGGGTAAAAGAGGGGAAAAAAAATCAAGGCTTATATGTGCCAGTGGAAAAAGGGCTGCAGACTTTGCTGTGTTTGCAAGATTGCCTGGTGCAGCCTTGCAGCCTGCTGGGCCAGTGTTGGAGGAGGGTCAGTGTTCATCAGTGTTACAGCAGCCTGCTCATGTTTCAGTGACCGAGCAACTCGTGGGGTTGGTGCACCCTGCTCCAGAGGTTGTTGAGCTGCCCTGCTGCCTGCAAGCCTGCCTCTTGCAATTGAGCTTCTTGATCCTCCTGGGTCTTGACATTTTGTTGGGGCAACACAGCTCGGCAGGGCTGTGGCTCAGTTGCTGGTGTTAACAAAATGCTGTTCATCAAACTTTCATGAGACAGTTTGCCAGGGGCTGCATCTTGAAAGAGTAGGCTCCAAAAAGCAGTGAGCAGAGCTGTGCTGCTCCGTACTGCTGCCATCTCATATGTATTTTCTTCTACCTTCTTTCCAAGGCTGAGAGGTGAGCACCCCTGCAGGGCCTCGAGTGGTTTTGTGCTCTTTCCTCCCTGGAGGCAGGTGAAGTAAAAGCTGGGCAAGGCAGGCATGGCCATGTTGAAGAGTGGTGATCCTGCTTCAGCTGGTACATCCCTTCAGCTGTATAGTGATCCAGAAGAGGGACCAGGAACTTAGCTCTGCCTTGAAGTCTGCGTAGGGCATGAGTATTACTGGGGTTAAGCTGAGGAATCTACGTGAGCTGAGCCTTTCAGTAAATTTTTGTAGTAATTAATACAATGACTTCAAAGTAAGAAAAGATGTCGGTAGATACCAGTATGAAGAACAAAATGAATATATCATGTGAAAGTCTGTAAATTTGAGTATAGCAAAGCAAGCCTAGTGAGGCTTAAAAACACGGATGTGAAGAGAGAGAGGCAGCAGATGCTGCTAGGGTCAGGAAACTTCCTGTATGAACATGTGACACATTTTTACAAGACACTTCATTTCATTGCTTGAGTTTGAAAAATGCATGTGAGTGACATCTTGTGTTCACTACAGCTGCAGTGCCATACTGCTGATAAATAGCTCGTGCATTTTAGATTAAGTAGCCAAGATGACAAACACAGACAAATCAGAGGGTGGAACAATTCTGCTTTCTCCGTGTATCAGCATTATCATTTTCTGAAAGTCCATCTTTTCACCCTACAAATGGCAGTGTCATCTCAAGAAGCATGTTGAAAAACACTTAAAGGGCCTAAATTTGCAACTTGTGTGGAACCTTGTGTATTTTTCCTTTGGTGGTCTCTGCATGCATCATGTTAGTGCAAAATCATGGCAGGAGAGGAAAAAGAGCAGACAGAAGAAGCAGCTCTTGGAGCAAATAAATTTTTGATCAAAGTGCATTAAACTTTTGGAGAACCACATTCTCCTGTATTTGGGGTCACAGTGTTTTGAACTACTTTCCATATCCTAACAAATGGGATTAATTTTCTTGGATACTTCCATTTGGATTTATGGTGTCGTTTAAAACTCTGTAATGGTTTCTGTCACCGTCACCAGCTCATTTCTCTGCTGTGGGACTGTCATGTTTGGGTACTTGACATGGATGGGAGATGTAGGGTAACTTTACTGGGAGTCAAAAAATTCAGTGCTCTGAGTATAAGTCTGTTTATCCATGTCAAAAAGAAAGGTTGAAAAGTCGTATTTCTTTAAAATACTGAGTTTTCCAAGGGTAATGATGGAAAAGTGGTGCAGATTACAGTATGACACGATATGTTGGCAAAGACTCTACCATGCTGTTGAGTTTCACTGGTGTTTCACTGCTCTTTTATAAGCAGGTGAAATATTGGTTTAAGTTATCCATGCAATTTAAAATTATCTCTACAAGTCATTTATGTTTATTTATGCTTTTGGTACAGCTATAAAGAGATTTTTTAAAAAAGCAGTATTTCTTTTTACAAGTAAGAGATTAAAAAACATGCCCACATTCATCATGGCAACATGCTTTCTGAGGCCTTGAAACACAACTACCCACACTTTTGCAATGTGGCTCAAACATGGGAATCTTTCCCACTGGATTTTTTAAAAGCTATCGGTATTGTTTTAAAGTTTCACATAAGCAATATTTGTAAGTAGGTAAGGGTACTATATGCAGCAAAACAATGGCTGTTACATTTGTGTTGTTGTATTTGTTCCCCTGCTCCGTGAGGCCACGTAGTTACACACAGTTTTTTTTCATCCCGTGAACGGGATCCCACAGAGTCATTTAGCTCTGTCAGCTGTGTGAGCAGAGCAACCATGAGCTCTTTTATTCCTCCAGACTGCAGCCGTGTCCTTTTATGTGGTGATGCATGGCACTGACTTGCAATGGTCGGGCTAGGGACACAGGTCTATTTCATGGCAGTGAAGACACAGTAGCTGCTCTGCACGAGCCAGCCCCTAGGAAAGGCTTTGCCCCATCTTAAGGAGGTAGTGACCTTGATGGGTATGTTCACCCCCATGCAATGGGAGCTTTTTGCAGATAGAGTGGATTTCATGCTGTGGTTCTGGGTCCAAAGCAGCAGAAATTGAGACTGTGCTTTTATTTCCTACACGGCCAGACTGAAGGAAGAAATCCCATGGCTCAAGGGCATGAGAAACGCTCTCTTCTTTTGTTCTTGGTGTCTTTTTTTTTACTGGCTGGCCATGACATTAAGATTTCTAATTAATTTAGAAACCACAGGCAGTTGAAGAGAGTGAGCAATGTAATAACTGGGCCATGGGGCAGAGTAAAAGCACATCAATTATTCAGGCAGTTGCTAATGCTTATTCCCTTCCCAAAGCTGGACTGGCTGTCAGCGTGTGTCAGAGATGCTGCTAATGCCCTTCAGAATTTACATGCATAAATAGTGGCCTTTTAAAATCTGCATGAGGATAACTTTAGTATTTCCTGCAATAGCTTCCAGCAGCATGCTCTGTCTATTGGTACTGGGGGCTCCAACCACTATTTTAGGTGTCTTGTTCAAAACTGGGATCTTGACAGATGCATCCCCCAGAAACCTCTTCTTTGCAGAAATTGCTCCTCAAAGAGGTTGAGGGGCACCCCAAGCCACGCAAAGAAAGAAACAGTCCTGCTTTAAAATGCAGGTGGTGTCTGAGAGCGTTCTCTCTGGGCGAGTGAAGTCCAGCATCCCTTACACTGCATCATCCCCTCCTGTTTCTGTTCTCTCTCCAAAGCACATGCTGTGAAGATGCCTTGGATGCCAGTGCAGTTGCTCTACAGGGTTGAGGAGCGGGAAGCATCCTTTTCCTCCTCACTGCTGTGGCTGTTGCAGGTTCTGCACTTAGAGCAATTGAAAAGTTTGAAACAGAGGAAACTTTTCTCACTGCTGAGAACTACATCCACAGGACTGGCGGTGGTTGTCTTACATGGGTACACCTCAAAGTCTCATGTTTGAGATGCCACAGGGAGCAATCCTGATTCCTACATTGAACCAGCAAGGGGAGTGAAAACTGGGAGACCTGTTGGATTTTTCTGCCATGGACTACAAGCAGATGACAAAGCCTTATTTTTCTCTCTGATTGGCATGGTTATCCCTACTGCTGGAGGCAGCCACCTTGCATTTTAAAAAGTGAACTAATTTGTGAAGGCAACAAAATAAAACGAGCCTTGCTAATTATGTGTTTTGCCGGCAAAATGACCAGCTTGAGCCTGGAAAATGCTGCCTGTAATTAATGGTGAAAGGCTTTTTCTCTCATCTGTGTAGCCATTATGAATCACTTCTCCCCATGGAAACTTTTAAACCTGTCTTACTGGGGAGCCTGAGGAGGAACAGGTAAAATGGATTTGCCTTAATAGCTGCAGTTGTAACTTAAACACTTGAAATTATACTAAGCATCTTTCTCCATTAGCATTTCATGTTGATCCTGATGATATACCAGCCTTGGCTAAGACAGGATCAACGTTCATTAAATGGAAGAAACTAAACTCTGTAGACAAATGCTGTGGCTAAATGGGGCCTTCATTGCACTGAGAACAAGAATGTAATTATCTGAAATGTTTGTTTACAAAATCTAATTCCTGGGGAGTATCTTCTCAGATTGCCACTTACGTCTCTTGGGCTGGTTTTGTTGCCAAGGTTTGCAGGTTGATGGATTTTGCAAAGCTTGGTTGTAGTATATATATATAACAGATGTTTCAAACTTTGCATGGTAAAGCTGAATGCAAGTGAAGAGTAGGGGCTAAGCTGCAGGTGTGCCAGAGTTTATTTGTGTACTCGTCACATTTATTTTACAGTTTGCAGCTAAGTGCAATTAATAATAATTATTAGATGTCCCAGATATTAAACAGCATAGGCTGAAGAGAAGCTGGAAATTATGGAACACTGCGTGCTGTTACTGCTGTCCTCCTGCCCCCCACCTGGAGCCTAGCCCAGGGGAATCACTGAAGGATTCCAGCTGATGAGGATGCATCTCTGCCAGGATAACTGCAGGAAGAGCCTTGTCCTAGTTGGTTGGCAAACATGGGCACCCTCAGAAGGTGATTTCACTCATCCACAATGCAAATGGTGCTCTAGAAATTCTGCTTCTCTTTGGGTTACAGAAACGGCTGATGGGAAACATAACTGCGGCCATCCAGATATTAGAACAGATTTTGTCACTGTGTAGGGTTTGTGGAGTGAGAGGGATCAGGTATTTTGAGCCTGTGCTGATACCAACAAAACAGCATCATAGTAATTGTAAGCATGCAATAAGGCATTGCATTGCATGCTGGGATATGGTGTGGTAGTATTTGTTAGCTTTTTTTTTCAGTCCATGTGGTGGCTTTGCTTTCCTTCCCATTTTTTCTTGTCTCTTCCCTGCAACTGAAGAGTGTCTGCACTTACCCATGGGTGACACTGGGCAAGTGAGCGTTTCCTGGACACGTTTCCCCCGTGTATCTGGTGACAAACATGAAACAGTTGCCAGAATAATACATTTTCTTCCCCACTTGCTGAATACATGATATTAATAAAATAGTAGGTATAATCTGTTTGGTGATGGCTTGTAGTCATGTTAAATGATGGGGAACAGAGTAATGAAGTCCATCCTAGTGATGGATAAGGGCTACAATTTACCAAGCCTGCAGTATTGAAGTAAAACAAAGTTGCTTTTGCCTAATGTGCAGAGTGGTAGGTGATGCACAGGTATGTCTGTGTATGTTGTACTGAGTACAGCAACAGAGCAAGGGGTGAGCTCTGGACCTCTGTGGGAGTTCGGGTGGGATGGGGCTGCTGCAGAGGTTCCTTAGGTGGTTGCTAGAGTTAAAGTCTCAAAGTCTTTCAGATGTCTTAGCCTTGACTTGTTAACAAGCTCATTGGAGTGTTGTGGGTCTTGCAAAGGACCTCCTTCTCCTCCTATGCAAAGGATGTTCCCCAGCAGCGCTTCTCCTCCAGGCAGCAAAAAGGGAATTGCAGGAGTTGATGCAGGGGCTTGCTCCTTGAGAGGCACTGCTCAGGAGATCCCTTGGGAGCCCATGCTAATACAGCATTTAAAACACTGCTTTTTCAGTGTCAGCACTGGAAATGACAAATGCTTTCCTTCATTTGAGAGAAGTGTGCCTGGTATTACGTGCTTATATGTGCCTGAGAGTCTATTCTCAAGACAGTACATGGGCCTATCTCCTATGAAAGCTAATTGCACTATTAGGAGAAGATATCCTGCTAACTTTATAAGATACATTTATTTGTGTCTTAGAGGATTTTTTTTCTGAGGTGGAAGAAATCCTGAATGGTGACAAATTTTATTTGAAGCGTATTGTTCTTTGCTGTCCCTTCCTCTCTCCCCGTGTCAAAACTGTTCTGGAAATTGAAAATATTTTATAAGTTCAAGGCACACCAATGTAATTGAAGGCAGGCAGCACTGAAGAGAGCTGAAGGAGAATTCCTCGTGCAGATGACTTGAGGCTGATTTTTCTTTCCTGTGGGATCGTCAGTAAGGAAGCAGCATTGCCAACAGGGCTGTATACGTTAAAGGTGTAGAAAACTCAGGTAAACAGAAATAACCCTGTCTCCCTTTGCCCCTGCTCTGATGTGACTTTAGCGCTACTGCAGATGCTGTCAAGAATCTGGGGCAGATCAAGAGTTTTATTGCCTAGGCCTGCCTGGGTTACTGCATCTACCCCATCCCCAGAAAGCCCCTCCTCTTGGCATCCCACAATGCAGATCATCTTCATCTTCTCTGCATTCCACAGACAGTTAAAGCATTAGGAGCTGGGCACTGAGATTTTGTACCAGCATGATTTGAGCTTAAGTCAAATTTAAACAAAAGTTTAAAGAGCTCTCTCCCCTCCCTCTCATACAAAGTACACTGGAGAGTCTAACTGCACTATATCTGGCTAGGAGACATTTCCCTGTGGTTTATTGCTTTGCTTTTATTGATGGGCTGTGTTTGCTTTCACACAAACTGATTCATTTGGACACAATGATTTGTTTCGCAGAAGTTGTTTGCTTAGGGATGAAGGCTGAATTAAGGGAGTTTTATGGGGGAGGAACTTTATTTCCACAGACTTCTTCAGATCTCAGTTACGCTCCCTGCAAAGTTTGTACAGACTCAGATAAAGTGGCCCTTGGCCAAACTGGGAAGATGCAGTGTGCCAAATAGCTGTAGGGAGAGCAGGAGGATATGTTAAATTACCGAGAGCCTTTGAAAATTTTAGAATGTCCTGCAGGAGCAAAACAATGGACCTTGTAAAAAAAAGCAAGATGATCTGATTCTGCTTTTTAATTTCCAAAAATAAGAACAAAATTGGAACAATCAATCCCATTTTGTTAAAATGTGAAGATATGCTAAGTACAGCATTAGATATGTATTTTTTCACTATAAATACACCCCCAAGATAATCATTCTATTTTTAAGATGAACTTGGTATTATGATAATGTAAAGAAGTCTATGATTTAGAATTCCAGTTGGAGGTGAAGAAATTTACCATGTCAGCTTCTCTATTCATTACTCCAGCAGTCAAGACTAACAGACTGTTCCTTCACATTTGCTGTCAATCATTTAGATAGACCAATTATGGATTTGGTAAAAAAATACATATAAGAGAAAATGCAGCAGAAAGAGGTTCAACATACTAATTAAAAAAAACAAAACCAAAAAAACCCCAACAACAACAACAAAAAAACCAACTAGTCTGTAAGAGTACATTTAGTCCTACACTGTATGAGCTTCATGGCCAAAACTCCTCAACTATTACTCTGGTTTTTCTGAAGGTGCCATATGGACTAATTTGAGAAGTGGCTCTCCAGTGTTTGTGTGGTGGAAAAAAGCTCGTGACAGCTGACCGTCACTTCTTGTACCATTTTGAAACACTCACTGCCTGACAATTCTTTAGGGGAGGGGGAGAAGGAGGAGGTAAAAGATAAAGTTGTATATTGGTACTTAGGTCTTCATTGTGCAGAGGCACTCAGGTATGCTGAAAAAAAAGGTGCATTCTGGCTGGGTTGAGATCTTTATTAATTTTAAGCATTAGTTTTGGAGTTTTGAGCCTTAAGGTCTCCAGTGCAATTTAGAGGGGACATAATTGCACTGACCTCTATTCTGCCAGTACTAAATATTCAGTGTGCTCCAAAATAATTCCTCAGACCTGAAACTGAAAAATCGGATTCCTTATTGAGATGCATAAATATTGTTGCAGGTCTTGTAATCTTGTTTTAAAGCAGCAGCATTTCTTTGGGGTAAGTTTATTATGACAAAATATACATGGCCAAACTTAAATATAATTAACCTAATATGATCAGACTGATTTGGAGCAGAGGTAGGTCAACACTAAGTGCTTTTGAAAATCTCATCCCGCTCTCTAGAGATTAGGGCTATGAGTGCACAGCCTTAGCCATGTAAGTCATGCTGAAGAGGCAGAAGGAGTGTTTCTCAGTGGAGAGAGGCTTCATGTGGACAGCAGAAGCACAAAGCAGACTGAAAGATTTGCATCCAGATGGAATCATATCCACTTTGTCAAGGTACAAGGCTTGGAAGTTGACCCACTTGGTTGCATCTGTGACTCTCTGCTGATGACAAAGTATGCTTATGGGCAGCCTCCCTGCTGTTGTGGGGGTAGGGGCATCCTCTCCTCTCATATTTTGATCACTACTGCTGCACCAAGAGAGTACAGATGAAAAACTTGCAGCTCCTGGCTCCAGTTTTCTCTTTCTTACAAGGGCAGTGACCTTGGGATTCGTAGCACTTTGCTGGAACCTCACAGCATGGAAGTTTATTTTTGGTGTAATATTTTAATTTAAATACCTAAAAGTCCGGTGCTATTTTAGGCATTGAAGTGAGTAGAGTCTTGCTGTTGCATGTGGGAAAAGGCTTGAGGGCTCTCCTCTTGTATATCTGTGAATTGTGCACGTGACTGATTTAGTGAACAAGTTGAAAATACAAGGTCTGCTGAGGCCACAGAAGGAGTATCTACACCCTTTGCATACATGACTTCCCACTGAAATAAGTGGAGTTGTGTTTTTTGAACTGAGCCTGAGTTTGGCTCCTAGACCACGTGGCTGCGATAAGAGATTTGACCAGATCCACGTCACACAGTATCAGTCCCTTTGCGATCAGTGGGATGACTCACTCTGATACCTCATCCTCAGATATTACTCATTGCTGGTGCTTCGTCCTGCACGTGTCCAGCTGATGGAGGGGCTTCTCCCATTAACCGTGGTGTCCCAACAGCAAATGAGTGCAGTCTGCACGTGCCTCCTCTCTTTCTCTTGTTTCTTGGACCACATATCTACAATTTTAAGAGCAATTTCTGCTATTAAAAAAACCAATAATATAGCATAAACAGTAAGTTTAGCCTTTGAACTACATCAGCACATTGCCTTTTGTAAAAGCACACAACTGCTTTACTTATAACATGTGCATGACTTAAACCTCATGGGTTTCTTTCAGTGATCAACCATTTTATACAGGAACACGCTGAGTAAGTGGGTCTAAACCTATTGAGGCTATCCCTTTGAGGCTGACTTTTGCATGTCCTTATTACATGGAGCCTGCAGAAGACTGGAAACACATTTTGTCAGTGTATCTCTGGGCTAGGCCTGACACCAAATAAAAGAAAGAAAAACCTGCAAATGGTCAAGGCAGATGATAGGAAAGAAGCAGCAGGTTGAGTAAACAGATGGGGTGGGCCAACATTAAGAGCAGGATGGTTATGCTAAATGTAATGTGCAGAAGTCACAGTACATCAGCTGGTTAATCAGTGCTGAATGATTTGTAGGCATCTCAGCAGAGGTGAGTTTTAAGGAGTTTTGAAGGAGAATGGTGTCGTGGCTCTGCAGATTTGTACTCTTCTCCTGCAGAAAGAGGGACTCTGTGAAAGGCATGGAGGTTATCACTTCAGTGCTGCTTTTCTGCATATGTTCTTCCTTCCTACATTATTTTTTTTTCAATAATTTTTTTTCTCCACTTTTGCTACAGAGTCTCTCTAATGAGC
The DNA here is from genome assembly GCA_020086605.1 of Lanius collurio. Taxonomy (NCBI): domain Eukaryota; kingdom Metazoa; phylum Chordata; class Aves; order Passeriformes; family Laniidae; genus Lanius; species Lanius collurio. Next base: position 25,529,301 of record JACBWW010000015.1, on the reverse strand, counting down.
CAGGGTGGTTGTTGGCCCAGATGCTCACTGCAAATGCTATTTTTTCAACCAGCTGAGAATCTGGCCTGATATTTAGCAGTTGCTTAGTACTTTCATCTTCAAAGTACTGTGCAAACATTAATTAATTCTGCTGGGGAGCATGCAAGAAGGTGCTGCTGGAATAGTTATGCAAACTGCAGAGCCACAAGAGATGGCAAGGACAGTGTTGCTGGGCTTGGGAGGTCTATGCTTACATACATAATTCAGCAGAGCACAGCACAACAGGTGCTTTCATGGCAGAAAAATTGTTTTTAGATACTTGTTTTTTTCCATGGAGGGGGTGCTTGGTGTTTTCACTGGAAGAACATTGCTGCTGCCCTGCTTGGGTAGATGGGCATCCTGGGATATATCTGTTTCCACATCTACCCCCTGCAGATGGGTTCAAGCTGTCAGAGACAGTAACTGAGCAGCCAGGAAAGTGCTCTGTGGATGCTCAGTGCTGAGGTAGAGAGGCTGTGCAGAAGTCAGGGCTGCTTTTCACTTAGAAAACAAATAAACCACTTGCAGCACATGCAGGTTTGGAGGTGCACAGTGCTCTGCTCTACACTGGCGGCTCTTTGCATGCAAAAAATCGTTTTGCCTGTGCAGATGTTGGCTTGGGCAGGAGTGAAAAAGCTCAGCAGAGCTGCAGAAACGACTGTGGGAAAGCCTTCCATCTTCTCTTACGGGCAGCATCAACAGCCTTTGGCATGGGCTGCAGTAACCTGCCCTGGAGAGGATGAGGAGTGCTCACCCATCCCCTGCCGCTGGCTCTGCACAGTCAGGGCAGCAGCAGCATCTAAAGCTGACACAATCACCAGCATCTCCCAGCTGCACACCTAACACGCTGTGGCACGAGGCAACCAACACTGCCTGTGCTTTGAGACTTGCCTGGAGCACTGCTTTTGAGTGAAAACACAGCTCTAGACACTGAATCCACTCAACCGGTCATTGTATTTAAAGGAGCTTTAAAAAGATGGTGCATACTGGTGCCAGATTATTAGCAGAGAACCACATGAGCCTTATATGACTTGATTAATGTTGATTAATCCATTCCGGGTCAAAACAGGCATTTAGGGGCAAGAAGGTGTGCAGTTTTTTGGTATGATGGGGGTAAGTCAGAGTGGGAGCACAGATGAAACAGAAAGGGAAGGCAGAGGGATGCTTGATGCCAGAAAATTGGCTGAAAAGAGATTTTGCTCATTGGATGTCATTTGGGAATTGGATGTGAATCTGTGCTTTGGTCTGAAAGCTGAATGCAAGAGGTGTATTCATATTGAGTGGAAATGGGTCTTTGAGCAAAAGACAGATTCAGGTTGAGAGGAGGGAAGCTGGGTTTTGGTTAGACTTTGCTGGGCTTGCTCAGGTGAGCAGGTGATGGTGAAGCTTTAAACTTCTCACACAACTCATTTAATAACAATTATCGCCATGGCAATTTTTGGAAGCTGGGCAGATGTATTTAGAAAAAGTGTATGTCTTCTAGCTTTGCCAAAATAGGTTGATGAAATGCTCGTGATGGCAGGTTTGCATTCACTGAGATCCTACTGATAGTTTTCTGAATTTATTGTTCAAGTTGGTGAGTTAAGGAGCCAAGGAAAGAGAGATTGCAGCTGAGACAGTTGCTTTTCCAGTGTGCATGGTCTATGCATTTAAGATAGTAAAATTATACCTAGAACGGCACAGTTTTAATTTCCCGCTCTTCCTAAGATTTCAATAGATTAGCATGCTCAGAAATATTTCTTGTTAATCTCAAGATATTGCCATGCATAGGTTTGCATGAAAGGCAAGGCTGGATGTCTTGAGGCTTGAAAGCTGTATTTAAAGATGTTTATATGAAATTTTAGTGTTCCATCATATCTTACCATCTTGGGAGTGAAAAAACAAACTTAATGAACCTAGATCAGTCAGATTTGTGATGAAGTCCCAAAGAAGAGAGAGGGTTTGCAAGTAGCTGTGATTTTGCCGTGAGATTTTAATTTTATGGGCCCCTGTTGTTCCAACGTTTTCTTCAGAGTAACTAAGAGTTGGATTAAATATTAAACAAACGGTGTGATGATTCATAAAGCGGGTCATGAGCTCCATATGTGAGTTAGAAATTTAATCTCCAGCTGGTTTCACTATAATCCATGTCATATGTTCAGGATCAGAGAACTCCAGTGTCTTCTAATAATTAGTTAGTGATCAAAACAGAAAAAAAAATCCATTGAAACAATTTTCTCTTAGAAAAAGCTGTTTCTTCAAAACAAAATTGCTTGTTAAAGCTCATTAATTTTAATGGGGTTTTCTTTTGAGCAGAAGTAAGACAGAAATAATTTGGAAGATGTCAGAATGTCTTCTTGATAGTTGCAGAATTGATAATATTTTTTTTGTGTTCAATGCCTTGCAATTTAGAGTTGTAACTCTTACTCTGTTTTAATAGCAAAAGAGGAGAGTCAGACTTTTTCTTTTCATCAAATGTAGCTTATTTTAATTAACCAAAAATAACTTTCTTTCTAGAATGCTGTTTCACCAGAAAGGAAAACTTGATTAGCTTTTTTTCTGATATGTGTATATAATTTTAATACTAGTTCAGGTATGGAACAAAGAATTAAAATCTCCAAGTCTTTTATTTGGATTAGGAAATTAATTTTTTTCCCTGCTTCCCCCTGGAGCCCTGGAAAAATACCTGACAGCCTTTCATTGCAGAGACAAATATGCTGAGGTTTTCCCCAGGCCTTGCAGAGGTTGCATCCTCCTTTGCATGACAATTATGTGGGGATGCTGGGGGATACCAAACGAGTGAGGAAGTTGCTCATCCTTTATAGCAGCCTTTCACACAGACACACACAAAACCAGTGCTCATCCAGTTTCCCAAGAGGTTTTTCTATGCTTCAGCTTTCAGCCTGCACACAAATGCATGCATGGAGTTTTCATATTGTCTCAGCTGTGTCTTACCTTTGAGCTATAAGAGGTGTTTTTGGGGGGAATTTGGAGGTTAAATATTGCATCTACACTCAAGAAATACCATGGAGGCAGTGGAAGGGCAGGCCCTGTTCCCGTGGGGTAGGGTACTTCACGGCGGGTTACTGAACGTTGTGTGGCTCTAACTAAGGACTGTTGCTGTTGCATTTGGTTGCTCAGCTCATGAAGTCAGTGACAGCACATGCTTGAATTTAAAAGCAGGCATATGGATGCACACAGAAGTCGAGTTTTAATGCCTATAGTGTCTGTAGACCTCTGAAAATACAACTAGACTTAGTCTCCTAGGGAGGAGGGCTGTCTTTCCTGCTGTGTGGCTTGGGTCTTACATCTTTGTTCAGAAGGGATTAGAGTATGCCGTTTCCTTCCCTGTACCAGGACAGTAGGATTTGTAGTTACAAGGGAGCTGATGGGATGGGATTTGAGGAGTTACTGGTCCAGTCTCCCATTCAGGGAAGGACAACTGTCTGCATGAGACCAGCTTGTGGTGATTTTGTACAGCTGTCATCTTAAAAATCTCCAAGGCTGGAGGGCAGCACTGTCTTTCTTATGACCTGCCAATACCATTAAATGCTTATTTTTTAATCCTTTTCTTCTTTTACTGGGAAAAATGTGTAGACGTGAATAAATTTAAGGTAAGAAAAAATAAGCTGGATTTGAAAAATAAAAAATTGACATCTACTTGACTGTGTTAAAAACATGTGATATGGAAGCATGCAAATGATTACGCAAGCAGGAGTTTGGTATCTAATTGTAAATTAGATAGACAGCTGCAGGGTATCAATAGACATATGGCAGGAATGTAAATAGTTTGCTCGCACTTTAGTGACATCCTGGAAGGCTGTGTGTAAACTTTCTGAAGTGAAGAGAGAAAAGACGATTTCCTGGAAAAGAGGGTTTTCGAGAGAAATAATTGCTAATAAATAATCTGTGTCCCTCTGGAAGGCGAAGTTTTATTTTGGCACTTGCTGAAAAAGCAGCCTCTAATCAGACTGCATTTTCTTGTTTGGCTGGCGAGCACCAAGCAAGCCAAGGAAGGTGCCAGTTGCATTGTGTGTTTGGAGCCATCATAGATCAGAGCAGCTCCTCCATGGAACCTGCCTGCTGATTTCAGCATGACCTCCTGGCAGATGCTTTGTGTCTGCCAGGATTTAGGGAAGATGACAAAGAGGAGGGTGAACAGTTGAGTGATTCAAGAGAGGGTGTCAGATTCTGGAATGTAAATTTGTATGTCAGTGGCCAACATTCCTAGGTCTTCCACCAAACAGAATGCAAGACTTGCCTGTGTAGGGCTTGCTGCTGCTTATAGCCACCTTTAAAATAATATCCTAGTGGAGTGCAATGCTGTAAGACATTAATTTTGGCTTCTTTTGCAAGCCAGCAAAGCTGTCTAAATATTTAATGCTCTTTCATTAATAGCTGGCCATCATATGTTTTGCTTTATATTAGATGATACTACCAAGGCCATAAAAATTCCCAATCTAATTAATGATAGCTAAGGTTGGTTCTCATATTATCTAAAAGGTAGAGCAAGAGTAAACCTTGAATAGTGTGCTTGATTTCTGGATTGGTGTCCAGTGACTTCTTAAATAATTCTTACAAAGTTTTCAGTGGGCCAAACTCTGGCACTTTTGAGGTCAGCAGTAGCTATTCCAGTTTACTTAGTTGATTTCGTGCATCTGCGTTAGGGACAGATTTCAGTCCCATAGCTTGTTAACTGTAATTTTAGTCAAAGGGCCAGACTTACTTAGGAACTTTATTTAATTATTTTTTTTTAATAAGACAATTTCTGAAGGATGCAAAGAAGGTTTTATGGAGTGGAAGCAGTGAAAGGAGGGCGAGGAAAATCAAAGAAATTCAGACATCAGTAATGTTTCAAAAGTACATTTCACAAGGGAGTTTTCCTTAACTATCTTTCAAAGATGACATGACAGAAAATTTGGTTATTAATCAATGGTGCTATCTCTCTGTTGGGTTTAAGAACGCTTTTTAGAAATGAAGATTAACATCTGGTTTAGTCTACAAAGAATTTTTAGAATTGTAAAACTTTAAGTAACCATAAATTACTTAAAGTGTGTGGAGGATTAATATGAGAAAAAAACACCCCACTTCCAAGCATTGTTCTTTAAGAGGTGAGCTTAGCCTTTGTAGTCATAAGAGTTATGTCATTGGTATATCCGTACCAAATAATTGCAAACATATAGCACAAATCAGTCCCTGGAATCAGTGGACACACAAATACACTATAGGGAGTTTTATTACAGCAGAGCTTGAGGATTGCAAAACCAATTTTCCACAGAAAAATTGCTTTCATATGATCTGAGTGCCATGATTTGGTTTATTTGAAACACTGTAAGTCAAGCTGTTCACTGGTGTTCCTAGCAGGCCTCTGTAATTCTACGTTTATTTACAAAGGTCTAATTTAGAACAGAAATTATTCCCACTGATTGAAAATAAGAAACTGGAATATTTCTTACTTGTGTGTGTGTGTATTTAACTGGATAATTTTCCACTCCTGATGTAGGAAGGCGTGGCTCTTAGCAACGGCCACTGGTTTCCAAAAGTTACTCTGAAACATGAGATATGAGCCCTGTTCTTCTCCTTTATTGCAGCACATTTCTGATCTGGTTTGCAGCAAGCAGAGGACCTTGCAGTCAGCCCGTGGCCATAATGCTGTGGATGTTTTTTTCCCATTACTGGACTTTGGTATTTCAGTAGCCTCCAACTTCTTTCTCAAAGCACTTTATTCACTTAAAAATAACAATAAGTTATGCCCCTGTTAGCTGTGGTGGCATTTTGGTATTTTAATGGCAGGTCCTTGGCATTTTAATGACTCTTCAAACTCGTTCTGCTCCAGTTGAGTCTAGAGAACAACATGATGAAGATCTTTTCACATCCATGTTGGAAATAATTTTCTATGAAGAGGTGCCTAGTAGCAGTGGGTGGTTTTCTAATTGTCAAAACCTTAGTGTATTTTTGTGCTGAATGCTGGAAGCTGAATAGGATAGGATTGTAAGTGAATGAAATGTCTTTTCTTCTTCTGGAAAGACCAGTCAGTGTTTTTGTTGGTGAGTTTCTCTGGGAAGGCTAGGTTGAACTTCTTGGAGGTAAAAGAAGCCTGATGCTTTCTTTCAGGCTTACGAAGCTGAAGTAACTTCTTTTCTATTGTGTGGTTTTGCACTTACATGGCTAAATCGAGTGCAGTGGGTGCTGAATCAGGCTCTCAAAGAATGCTTAGGAGTGAGTTCCTAAAATACTTAAACCTATTTTTCACCAGCTACTGATGGATAGAGCATTAATTCTTTGTATCCTCCATGGACTTCCCTGTAGTGAGACTTGCCTGTATTCCCAGTCTCTTGTTTTCTATCAGTGTGGATATTTGGGTCACTATCTCCTCTCTTCTCATCTCCCATCCGTACCTTCATTCTATTCAAATCTGTCTCCTCCTTGGGTCCCAGGTGTGATTGGTAGGCAGTTCTGTTAAAAAATGAAGGTTCAGTCTGAGCAAAAGTGTTGCTGATTATTGCTTTCCTCTTTTAAAGCCCTCTTAGGTATTTTTCAGTGCTTCAGCAAATATGTGGTCATTATATTCTTCTTCTGGCTTTCTCCTTCTCTGTCCATTAGTCTGAGTCCATTTTAGCTGTGCCTAAGGGCACTGTACCACCCCAGGAGCCTGTGGGTCCCATGTTCCAATGGGAGGATTCCCTGGCCCCAGTAAAGAAAATGCTCCACTGGTAGTGGGGTGAGATGTCTCAGCTGGGAGATGCCCATTTCTGCCACAGCTCCAGCCACGTCCTGTTGGTGCTGCTGTAAGACATGTAAGCTGAACCTGTTTTCCAGTAGTGGAAAGGTAGAAAGGGAAGAGGATTTGGCTGCTTTTTGTAGGGGAGAATGGGAAACAATTGTAAAAGGAAGGCCACTTCTAGTACAGATCCTGCAGGAGAATCTAACACTGTTAAAACCTGCAAGTCTGGCTCACTCATCCTGAGCTGGGTGGGCCTTCCCAAGTGCTTCATGACTTTCCCACAGCCAGCTGAGCTCCCTGAGTGCTTCCTCTGGGTGCTTTACAGCTGTGTGACATCCACACTAACCACTGGTAGATGAGCAAAGTGGTGTTTTATCAAGGGAACATGGACTACAGGAGACAATGGAACATTTCAATGCTGCCAGAATGACTGTAGTGGACCAGCTGATGGAAAACTGTTTCCAAGACAGTTTTGACTTGCTTTCATTGTCTTTGAAATAATTTAGGTTTCCTGGGGGGAATTTTGTTTTTACGTAATACTTTATCTTCTTGGAGTTTTGATGAAATGTCAAAATGTGTGGAGCTTTTCCAGCTAGCTTAGTTTTGCCTTTCTGAAAACAACAAGGTAGAGAGAAAAGCATAGTCAGAAGCCTCATCTAGCTTTTTTGAAGATGGAGAAGCATAATTTCTGGTGATATTTTAGGGTGCAAAATGTTTTTTTTTTAATAAGAGTTTAGCATTCAGAAACTCCTATTATTCTTGATATCTTGGGTAATACATTAACCTGCTGAGAGAGAGGGAAAAAAATTAGAAAATATCTCCATCAACACCCCAATATATAACTCTCTGCAGTGCCAGCTCCTGCTGGCTGGTTGCCTTGATTAACATTTTCTGGACTGGCATAACTGAAGTTTGCATATAAATTGCATATTTACTAATGTGCATTTTTATTTTCCATTGTCTTGGCTTGACAGAGGCTTCACCCTCTGGGCTTGCTGTGTTTCACTCTCTGACATATTGAGGGAAGCTCAAAAGTCTTTCCCATACTTGTTCTCCATTTTAAAATGAAAATGTTACACCCTGAAGTTGAGCAGCTCAGTCTTCTTTAATGCAATATGCAGTTTGCACTCAGATCACTTGCTCCTCCTATAATTTATATATGAATCATGAATTATGTTTGGATTCTCAGGAAGCAAAAATAAATTGGATAGAGCCACATCCAATTATGTAATGAATTCCTCACGGTAAAATTTACGGCAGGGATATTGCAAAGTGGAACACTGATAAAAGATTTCCAAAAGATTTGCTGCAGTATCTCCTGATAAAAACAAACCTCTGTCCATTTTAGGCATAGTAGAGCCATTTTGATTCAAACAATGAAATATTTAAAAGTGCATGGGATAGTTTTTCATTGTAGCTTAAGTACCAGTGCATAGAACAAGGAGGAAAAGAAGTACTTGGTACAGTCTTACCAAACAAAAGTTCTTTCACAACATGCTGTAAAGAACTTGCTTCATAACTCTTTTTTATGTCTCTAAAAGCACTTTCTGTGCTGCATCTAACAGATTATAATTTGAGGAGCAATTTCTTGACCCTCGACTTAACTTTCTTTAAACTCACTGCTGAACCCTGCCTTACTGGGCAAAATATGGCTCATGAGCTTTTGTAAGGTGAGCAAACAACCAGTGGCACTGAGAGAAACCTTGGTAATTTCACCTCTGTTTGTGGCATTGATTTCTTTTAATGGCTTTTTGTTTGTTTTTCCTTCTACATGTTTCTCACTGTGTCTTGACCTGTTGCTTTTGATTCATTTTTCACTCAATACTCAAGTAGCCCAGGCTTGGGCCATGTTGTGCAGGCGTTTTTCTGAGCAACACTTCTTTGCTCTATCCAGTGAGATGTTCTTCTTCAAAACCCATTACATAGCTCCTAAAAGCTGCATATCCATTTCAGCGGAAGGGTGAACACAGGTGGACACACCCATGGTGTTTGTATTAAATAAATCTCCTTCTGGTGCTGCATCTCAAATAAGAAAATTTTCATGACAGTGACCAAATACCTGCACCATGCAGACATCAAGAACTATTAAGGGAACATTTTCCTTTCATTGCTTTGAGTTTCCTGTCTCAGCAAATCTTCATGCGACTTTGCACCAAAAAACCACCTGTCTGTGTGGTAGGGAGCTGGCTTTTGTGTGGAAATCAGGATAGTCACAATCTGAGAGCTTTGCAAGTAGAACATCTTAGCAACTCCCAAAGCTTAATACTATTTAAGTGATAAATGACTGTTGGATTGACTACATGAAATATTGAAGCACACCTATACAAGGGAGGAGCCTAGGGCTTGGGCTTCTCCTTCATGCTTGTTTTCATGGTTCCCTGTGGTGGCTTTAGTTTTCCAAAAGTTAAGGATACTATCTTGGCCCACTCTCAAGCTGATGATGGGAAGTTTGCCATCATCTTCAACAGGCTGAGGATTTCCCTGAATAGGATTAGAGGGAATGTGTGCCCTGATAGAGTTCAAGGTCAGAGAGAGAAAGAAAATGCCTTTTTTTTTACACAAAAGCAGCCTTTAGCTCTCATTCCTGCTGCCCGCATGGCTGTATAGAAAGGTGCAGGAGACATGGCTGGGGCAACCTCAGAGGGGGTTTCTAACCAGAGAACGTGGTCTAAGCAGTCATTTAGGTGACCGCAGTCTGTGGTTTGTATCAAGGGTTGTGTAGTGGGAACACTGCCAAACCAATAGGCATGTCTTCTGATGGGCTCTTGCAAAATCCAGATTGAATTATTCCATTCCCTTGGAGATGAGACAAGTCCAGCGTTTTTCCCTGTGATCGAAGTGAGTTTGGAAGTGCTGTTCTTCAGTATATACCCAGTGCTAATGCTACTGAATTCTGTACCAAGTGGATTCCAGTTCTGCAGGTCAGAGTGGAGCTGACAGGAGTTAGATGGTTGTGCTCACTGCTCTGCTCCAACTATAAGCTTGGGGAAAGTGTCCCAAGTGAATGCTTTTTTTGGACATCAAAAACCGTTACAAAGTCAAGATGAACTAAAAAGTTCCTGAGAGTTTACAGCTTTCCCTATAGTCTTAGCTAAGCAAAACTTGATTTTTTTTTGATTCCAAGTGCAAATTCAAGCCGAGACAATAATTAGCATCCTGTTTGTTTGTGTGTCACCTTGAAGGAAGAAAGGTCAAATAGTTAGCCTGAGAACTACTTTGCCTTTCCCCCTTGAAGCATTTAATTAGATTTCTCATGTATGTAAAAAAGAGACAGTTGAGAGATTGCTGAAACGACTTATACATTTAAAACTTCTTCCCCCCCCCCTTTTTTATTTCTTGCTGGCTTCATAGACCAATTTATAATTTTTCTGAAGAAGTGACAGGTTTAAACAATTAACCCTTCTTGCAGAGAATAGGCAGGGTTGTTTTTTTTGTTGTTGTTGTTTTTACAAAGGAGGGCTGTAAATCAACACAATGTAGAAATAAAACTACGTCTGTATAAGGCAGTAAGAGGCAGTTTAGCAAATGCCCAGAAAGAATGTCCTACAACTTGTGCCTTTTTTTTTCCCTCTTGGAATACATACATAAATGCTGAATGCATAATTATTTGAAAACGTACTAATTATTTCTTGGGTCTTTTCCCAATATTTTTTCACCTGTCTCTCCTGGTTTTGTTTGGTTCTTCTTTATTTTTTTTTTTCTTTTTTTTCCACCCAGAGGACAGGATTGCTAGATAATTGGAACTGTCCATGTTAGGTTGTGAGCTTGGTTCAGTGGTTTTCATGATGGGATGCAATTGCAGAGAGGAGAGAGGCTGTGTGGATTGCTGGATTACAGATCAGGATAGCTGTATGTCAGAACAGATGAAGGACCCTAAACTTTTTTTTTTTGCCTTCAGTCGTGTCCTGATTCATTGGAGTTACACCTAGAAAGATGTTTCCCTTATTCCCTCTCCTGCAGTGCAGTGTTCCCTCATGCCTGCACAGGGACAGCCACTTACTTTCTTTAAAATCCCAATGTAACTCCTTTCTGTGCCCACCCACAGGACTGAGCTACCCTGTGGATATTTTTTACACATGCAGATACTCATTCACTATGCACTAAGGTGTGCATTAAAGTGCAGATATAACAGCCCCCTCCCCCCTCCAAAAGAAGTCAAAACAGCAGAGTGGATTTGCAGTATTACTGTGTCATGGTATTAAAAGTGGAATTTTTCTGAAACTTCTTTCCCTTGTGTGTTGTCCCATCCATTTTATCTCCCAGAAAGCTGAAGTTTGTAACCACTTCTAATCCAGGTCTTTTTGCTGTCATAACTTTTATGAGTAATGCAAAGCCCCAGAGGGGATTAGCCAACCTGAACATTTCAAATTTTAAACTTCAGTAGGTCTTGAGTTATAAGTAGGGAGAAAAAGCCTTTCTCAGTCATTTTCAAATCAACTTACTATCTGCCCCACCATACCTTCCTCTCCAGCTCCTGCAGCAAACTGCATTTTTTTTGGTGGATGTAGAATGAAAACCCTTAAAGGGAAAAATAATGCTCATCCTTTCTCAGCACGGAGAGGTAGCAGAGCCTGGAAAATGCCAGAACACAAGGATGATTTTTCAGTCTCCTGTGAACCGTGCCCCTAACCAACATCTTGCAGGCACTAACTTCACCTGGCTTTTAGATTGGACACCTAAACCAGCTGACTTTAAAGAGGGAAGATTTGAAGGTCTCAGGTTTTAAATCATAAAAACCACTCTACAAAGGGGATACCTTTTTACAGATATATTAAGAGCCAGCAGAGCTCCCTGTTTGTAGCAAGAGCTGCTTGGTGGCAAGTCATTAAAACAACAAAAAAATGTATTATGTTTTCATTTCTATTTTAGTACCTGTGTCATGTCTGTGAGGATGCAGAGACATGCAGAACTGCTTGACTCTTTCCCAAAACCTTCCACAAAAATGCAGTAGTATTTGGTGTCAGAAATTAAGACACATACCTCAGCAAATGCCATAGGTTGGAGTCTGTAAAAGTGAAGATAGAAAGACATATTTACTGTCATACTTGGAAGGAAAAAAAAATAATTCTTAAAAAGTGGAGAAGAAAATTATAGGATTACTGCAGTCAAAATAGTCTTATGGCATGTTTTTTTTTAACTGAGGTTTGGTTTTTTTTTCAGTGGTGGAAATATATAAATTTATTTCTGCATAGCACATTTGTATTCTTGCTGCTTAGACACACCATTAAAACAGCAATTCAAAAGTCAGTATTATTTTTAAATGTCAGACAATTGAGATTTCAGTTATTTTTTAGCAAAAGGGCTCCAAGTGAGAACATACCGGCCCCTAGTCTTGTAGGAGAAAATAGTCCATAATGGATAATTATGAACCAAATAGGCAGAGCTATGTGATGTTTATTTCATTGGGTTTTTTTTCAGAATTATTCTGCATTTCAAAAATGACAACAAAAAAGCCATTAGTGGGTAACTGATTTGTACAAGCATTTTGTGTTTGCTACATTAATTAGTTATGATTTTGTAAAAGGTGGCTCTGTTTGGCTGGTTGTGCTTTTATTTTCAATGAACTTCAGTAACTCATCGGGTTGATGATGAGGAAAAGTCTGTCCGGACAGGTTAAAAGGAAGGTAAGGGAAGATCTGGGTGATGAGGTCTCATTGACTTAGTTGTGGAATAAAGAATGTGTGTTTGTTACAGCAGCCCTTCACCTAGCTTTAATGAAGGTTTGTTTCTATTGCATCTTGTTCCAAGTGAGGGAATTATGGAGTTCCACTTGAGTAGGATTAAAATATTTTAAACAGGTCTCTATTTCTTTAGAAGGAGTTTTGCATATTCAGGAGGAATTTTATTAATTCTAGAAGGAAAGAGGGTGTCGAGCAGTTTCCTGACTAGATGTCAAAAAAGGGAGGCAAGGAGAGGAGAAATAATCTTATACCATCCTTGGTTGTAATTTCAGATGAAAATGTGGAAATTAACAGTGCAAACTAAGAGCCAGATTCAGATGTGACATATTGTTAGAGGCACAGCCATAATTTGCTTATAATATATTAGAAAACAGAAACACCTCAAGCTGAATTAGGTAGTGTTGATTACCAGTTCCGTCCTGCATAAATGCCGTTAGATGCCTAAAGTTACAAATTGCTTTAATAACTTTCAAAACTGATTGGTAATCACCCTGCAGTTAATGAAATAGGGAAAACACCTCTTGCTAAATTCATTGTCTTCATTTCCTCCTGCGTAATTTCCAAGGTGTAGAGATCATTTTGGACAGATCCCGAGCTAGAAGGGTCATCTGTTAAGTTTTACTTGTATTCACATTTGTATCTTCCTTTTTCAGTGCATATAGCTATATATCCAAGCCAGGCTTCCCCTGCCCTGTTGTCCAGGGCAGCTTTATGCAATACCCTCCAGCATTTGTCTGCTTGTTAGTCCCAAGGAGACCTTTGCATCTCCGTGGAAGTGGTGCAGAGGGCAAGTTTACCAGAATGGTTCTTGCTGTGTGTCCATCCAGGCAGTTGGAGAATCACGCTGTAAACCCCCACAGCAGCCTACTTAAAGCGTTATAAAACCAGGTGAGCTGAAGAATTGCAGTTCAGGGTAGACTGGTTTGATGCAGTTGAAGGTTTTTTGTGTCCTCCCAAAGTGGTAAGAGTTACAATAATTGGTCTCTGGAAAAGTCCCATAAAATTGTGTTGTCGTTTAAGGATAAAATTAGTGGCTGCCAGTTAATGATGCAGGAATTATATGCATGGCACTGAGCTGAGTGCAACATTTTACCTCTTGCTAGATTTCAGAGGCATTAATGTCCCTTACCAAACATCTGAAGGTAATTTCAAAAGGTGTGGGGGTGGTTATAGAAAAGAGCACCAGCGGTGTTTTATAGTTGAGATTGCCTATGTATTAGACAGCTCTGACAGAGCGTGTAATTAATTTTTTAAGTGTTTATATTAAAGAATAAATAACTAGTAATGCATATGGCACATTATAAATGTTTCAAATGTGCTGTAGTTGGGCTAGATGTTAAGTTATGGCTTTGTTGTGGTTTTTAGCAGAATCAGCATAGGTAAAATTGGCCATTTAGGGTCAGGTTTTCTCAAGTGCATTTAGCACACACTTGAGAGTATAAGTACAGTGGCCTTGTTTTGTAAAAGTCTTCACATCCAGGCTGTGTATCAGCAAAATTCAAGAGCATCGTGGTGGTTTCTGCCATCCTTGCTGTCCTCAAAGAAAAGTCAGATGATTTCTCCAGCAGTCTCTGCTGACAGTGAGTATCTAAATGTGTTCTGAGTGCTTTTGAAACTCTGGTCCTTAGCTTTTTATATGATCTATAATTTTATATGCAATGCATCTGAAGAAGAATATCTATGATTCATATGCACATACAGGAACAACACAGAGGGATCATTTTAATATAAATCCCAGTGCTGTTTGTTATGTTCTGAAATATTGCATAGAATAATTCAAATATTTATAGATGGTAGTTCAGCTTGTGCTTTGCTTGCAGCATTTGCCTTTTCTTCATGTCTCAGTTGAACCTTTCCTCCTTCCTTCCTTTGCAATGTAAACATTGCCTGTGCCCAGAACTGTCCTTCTGCTCCTTCCTCTGGAAACTCAAATGTGATAAACACCCCTCAGATTCTGGGTCCCATTTTCTGCCCTGGTCGCTGGGGCTGTACCAAGGAGCAGGGCTGCATTTCTTTGCCACATTCTTCATAAGGATTGGAGGTCTTTGCTTTCTGTGGAGTGTGTCCATTTAGGGCTTCTAAGGCAGAGGAGTTTGTGTAACAGCTCCTGGTATACAGAGTAAGTTATGTCTGTGCTAGATGTGATGATTAGAAGGATATTAACATCTGCATTTTCATGCCAACCACACACAATGTCTTGGCCTGGCAGTCCTACCCTGGGAGGGGTTCCTTCTAAGCAGCTTCTTTGCGCTGTTCATAAAAGGTGTTTTTTTCTTACCAGGAAAGCCCCAAGGTGCCCCAGAACCCCTTAGGTTTGAGATGTTCCTGGAAGGAAGGTTTGATATAATTACCCATACAGATTTGTGTGTGTCATCAGCAACAGAGGGTAATTAATCTGAATGTATGAAGTTGCCTGTTTAGGAAGTTGCACATTTTGCATGTTTCTCCTTTTCCTTGTGCTTTAATTCTTCACCGTCTGGCTGGGAGACAGAGAAACAGTATAGTGTCAACATTGAGAAGTGTGGTATAATATTAAAATGCTCTAGTTTCCATTGAACAGATGATGGGAAGAAGTTATTTTAATGGGTTTGTTGAGAATTGTGCTTTCAAAGACTCTTTAAATTATTGCAGACTGTGCTGCTGGGATATGTATGGGAAACTGCCATTTTAATTAGGAAGATACACTTATAAAATGAAAAGTCATTTTTTAAATGTAATTTCCTTTGTGAGTGTTTTACTGACCACTTGAATTTATTTACCACACAGTCCTAGTGATAAAATAGGTATTTATGGGTTGGTTTTTAATTAGAAATAATGGCTGGTAGAATTGAAGGGATTCATAATCTTATCCATATAGGCTGTGTTAGTCCTAGTGAAAGACAGTTGTATTGACAGTTTAGAGGGTGATCTAATGGCACGTTTTGTCCTTAAACAACACCACCACCAACGCAGTCACGTCCTGGCTTGGAAGAAGAGAAACAGGCTGTCCTACTTTGTTGCACTTCACATGGGGATGCCTGAAGAAATACTTGACAAAGCTGGGGTTTTGGCCTTGTGGGTGTCACTGACATCCAAATAAGAGTAATTAAAAGAGTAATTGAGTGATGGGCTTTATTTCTCCATGCAAATGGCACTTGGAGGGAGTGGACCGGGGATGACAGATTTATGGAGAGAGTGCTCATGACAGCAGGCTTGCTGCTGAAATACTTGGGCAGATGCAAGTGAGCATTGTTTAAGGAAGGATCAGAGATTTTTAATCAGACTTTTCTTTCTTGATTGAGAAGTGCCGGGACAGAAATTACAAGAAACCCAACTTAACAGCTTTAAAGGCCTCAGCAGAAAGAGGGTAAGAGTTTGGGGAGCATAGCACAAGGAGAATTTTGCATGTAATGCCAGTTAGCTTTATTGAGTCATACATTTCCTTTACCCTCTCTGCCCGAGGAGGTTTCCACTCCATGTTTCAAAATGTAGCCTGTAAGAAACAAGACCCAGCATGGGGTGCAGTGTATATTTTAGCATGTAAGCAAAGACAGCCAGCGCATACAATTTTTTGGAAAGTAATGAAGTGTCATGGAAAGTGCATGAAATAAATGTGTTTTTATGTACTTATTATAGAAATCAAGTTAGGGATAAGATTTGCCTCTTTTTTAAAGGGCCTTTGCAGAAGTCTGCATCCATGAGTGAGCTGTGTGACTGCTGCTAATGGCTCTACCTATTTTTCACTCTGAAGTGATGCTAATTATCTTTGCCAGAATCAAGGCACTTTCTCCCTTTTCAGTATCCATAGGAACCCACAGGGGATGAAAAAGCCTGACATTTTGATTCCCAGCTTTTGTTTCCCTAATCAAAACTAAAGGTATAATGGACAAGAAGAAGCAATTTCATTTAGTCTTCTCATCACAGCAGGTTTTATTATTCACTTGAATCTCGCTGCATTTTATTAAATTATACTTCTGTTTGAGTTTGAGGCATTGCATTTCAAAGAGAGTCCACTGCAGCCCATTTTGTAATAATATGTGTTTTCTTATAAGCTTAGTGTTCACTAAGTGAGCTTGAAATTTCTCCCTGCCTAATTTCTGCGTTTGGTGCAGAAACCAAATCACTGCCTGTCTGTTTGTTGCCCCCTGCCCCATCCTACAGATTGGAGCCTGTCCTTGCTAATGTAGGCAAAACAGAGGCAGGGCTACATCACATTGCTGGCCGATTTTCTTAACAAAACAGGCTTTGCGAAAGCTCCTTAAATTCAATTTGCATTTGTAAAATAAAAACACAGTGCAGCGTGGTCTGCTGGGAGATTTTTCATGCTATGCAGGTATATTTTCAGAAGTGGTAATCAAATATTCCGGTGCCGTACACACATGGTTTCTGGTTTAGCTGTGGTCCTTTTGTTTTGTTTGGGATGAAAGTGAATGACTGTTGTTGCTTTTCCATTGAAGAAATCCATTCACAGGACAACAGAAATGTAAGCTGCTCTGAAAGTGCTTATAGACTTGAGAACCGGTTGAAAGGCAGTTTTGTCATCCTCTAAACCTTCTCGTGGTGGTTCTTGTGTGTGGCCAAAGCCCCTTCATCTCCGAGGGAGACCTGTGGTAGCTGACGCTGAGCCCAGGCATGTATGAGAGAGCTGCACCATCACTGGTGAGATGAAAAGACATTTACTTTGAATTTCTCGTTTTATTGCCTGCTCATCAGAACAGACCTGCTTTATGAATAGCAGAAGTTCCACGCATCAGGGGGAACACACAAAAACTGATGGGATGATTCAGTAGATGTAAAAAAAAAGTCTCTGGGTCCATTTAGGGTAAAACTTTATGCCGATGGTGTTGGTAAGATATTATATATTAAGGTATAAGTCATATTTATGTATTTAGTTTTGTTCTAATCTTGTCTGTGTCTGCCTATAATACTTTTCTGCTAATTGTAGGCTGAGAACTTTAATTTACTCTCATAGAAACATTCTCAGGATGAACTTGCTGGCATTTCTTTTCTGGAAAGAGGCTTTTTTTAAATAAGACATCCTGCACAGACATTTGGACTAAGACACCTCTCATTTCCAAATTATGCAGGGTTTCTCCTGTCCTTCCCCAGAGCACTCTGAACCCAGTGTGGAGGTGGCCACTGATTCGCCAGGAGGGGTGAAGGGCAGGTTTTGGTGCCTCCTAACTGTTCCTGCAGCCATGTAGGAGTGAGTGGCCTCACAAGCCATTTTCTTTTCAGAGGTCTTTAAAAATAGCTGCGAGCAAGACTTAATTTATACGTTAGACAGAGACCCTGTTTGATGGTTTACAGCCAGTGTATATGAAGAAGTAAGTATGGCTTTCATTAAAGAGGAGACATGTATTTTAGCTCAGCTGAGGAATGAGGAAATGTGGGCCATAAAGACAATATTGTAATAGAGTCTCCCTTTTTAATACCAGGCTGTGTGCTGCACTTCTAAAAAGCCTGGAGTTCTGGGGGCTGAGCTGATCAGAGCTCAGCATGCTTTTTTTCCTTGCCTTATAACCCTTGTTAACTTCTCAACTTGTCAAGTACATGGTGGTTTATGAAATTTTAAAGCTAACAGTATGCTGTACGGGCATGTCAGTGATACGCTAGACTTTTGAGTGCATCCTGAGATGAATAAATCATGAAGTCACAGAAAGTTGCAATTAAAGAACCCAAACCTGGATGCTTGAAATATTAGACCTGAGTTCATGTGACTTTAAACAACAATCATGGCTGGAAGTGGTCCACACTTGAATTGTAGATCAGCAATAGGAAAAAGGAAAAAGGTATCTGTGAAATATGCATCTCTTCCAGGGCATCAGACTGATATTTACTGACCTTAAGCGGTATTTTTATTGAAGGAGTCGATTCCCTTCAGCTCAAACCGGTAGCTGTGATCCCACCTCAATGGAGATAGAAATTGCCTGGCCTGGTTTCCTCCTGGTCCTGCTTCTTTATAAATGATGATAATCCTTTTGATGTTTACTTAGTTGGTGACCTTCCTGTATTTTGCCGAGTCTCTGTAAAGATGCTGCAGGTTATATTCGTTTTTGCTAGAATCCACTATGGCTTTAGCTGCTACACTGTGACTGTGGGTCAGGCAAGGGTTGCATTAACATTTCATCCCATTCCTGGCTCCCCAGTTGCCTTTGAGATATTTCTGATTTTCCACAGACTTGAGATGAGCAGCCGATGCATCTCATGCTTTCATCGCTTCTTATTTTAGCTTTCCCTTTGAAAAAATGTGGGGAAAAAACCTGCCATTATGGCTGTGTGTTTCAAGAGGGTCTCCGTGGGAATTGTGCCTTGTCTGTTGGTAGGGACACCCGGTGAGTCACGGCATTGACTTCACGTCCATGAGTAATCTCCCTGACTTCAACAGGATTACCCAGGTGTTTAAAATAAAACTGTGCTGTAGAGTCTGTGGGATTATAGGACCAGAAAGATTGGTTGTGTGACTAGTCACTGAGATTTTCTTTTATTATCTCATTTTATGAGTTTGAAAAGTCAATAAAAAATAATGCAAAACACATGCATGATTAAGGCAGGGACTTAGCTGCTGCTGTGCTGGGAAGTTCACTGTTAGCGTTTCTGGAGGAACCCTCTCAAGGTTTTTCTTCCTTATGTGTTTTCACGATAAAAAATGTGTATTATGTATCCACATGTATGGACTGATAGCACCCCAGTTAAGGTCATTTTTAACTAAAAAATCTGTTTGGTCAGTCTGATGGGGTTAGGTGGACACACCGCTTGGCCTTGGTTTCATGGGGTTTTGTTTTTCTCTCCTCAGTCATTTCTTGATATCACCCTTATTGCTGCAGTTTCCAAATATCTTCCAGCGGTGCACATCTGTACATGCTCTTTCATCTGCTCCCCAGGGAAAGATGTATGTGGAGTCAAGTGTTTTGGTTGTGAAGGTTTGTATAATCATGCACATGGTTATGTGGGTAATGTATATGTATGTGCTGTACTAGAAAAGGGAAGTAAGTGCAAAATTACCCTTACGCCCCAAGCCAAAGGTTCGTCCACCCTGAACAGCTACCAACAAACCCCTGCCCCCTCTGTGAGCAAACCTGACCCAACTGCAAATTTACACCACCCCCACCTCTCTGACCTGGCTGATCTCTATGGCCATAAGGTCATTGCAGTAACAGCAAACCAAATGACCTTGACTGGAACATTTTTTAATTTTTTGCAGGCTGCAAAAGCTTAAAAATCACCGTGTGAACTGTGTGTGTATAGAGTCACAAATTTATTCATCCTGAACTCTTCCTTTATTCCAGATTCTCCTCTGTTTCTGACTGCCTTGTGCTGCTGTGAATGTCCTGCCCCATCCCTCCACTTCAGAGGCTGACGGGGTCCATTTTTAAGAATTTGTATGGGAAACACTAATATCGGAAAAAGGAAACAAAGCCACTAAGTATATGGATTTCATCTTACTTTCTGAAAATTGATTTTCGATTTTATTTTCCCTCCTGTGAAACATTTTTAAAATTATAGGGCTATTAACCTGCTAGCAGAACTTGCTTATTTCAGTAAAAATGGTATTTTTCTCATGGCTGGAAGCTTATGCAGCTGCAAGATAATGAAGAACTCACACATATCTGATTTTTGATTTAAAAAAGAAAAGCTGTGGAAACCAGTTGTTAAGATTTGAGGATGCTGGTGGCATGAGATGCATGTATGTCTTTAAATAGATGTCAGCTGTGAAGAAAGAAGAAACATTTGTTTTTTATTGGTTCCTACCAACAGTACAGTGGCAAACATGAAATCATTGGTAGGGATGCAGGACTAGTTCTCTTTCATGCACAGCACATACAGGGAAGGGAGTGGGGGGCCTAGATGCACATCTCTTCCATGGTGTTTTACTTCCATTAATAGTGTGCCTGAGCTGGTTTCACTGACATGTTCCTTAAAGTGAAGTAATTTGAGCATGGAGTCATTCTGCCCCTGTCTTCCCCTCCTCTCCCTGGCTCTTCAGTAATTGCATCCTGGTTCACATTCATTTGGCACGCTAATTGTTAGAGTTAAGAAATAAGAGGCATGCCAAGATGCAGAAGAATTAAAGTGATTGCCCTTTTGTCTGCAGAAACAGTGGAAGTTAATAATTATTACTCTTACATTTTTGTTGTGAAAACTTCTCTCTCCCCTCTCAGTTTCCCAGACCTCTGTTTTTCGTTTGACAAAAAGCGATCTGATTTGATGTACATAGGCAGTACTTCAGAATCCATCACTCCCAGCCACAGCCTTCCCAGCTTACTGTATATTAACAAGCAGATATGTCATCCTGCAGACTGCTCAATAATAGATCTTTCTAAGAACTGCTTTTCCTTTGTATAGTTCAGGTACTCCAGAACTAGAATTTAAGCACTGCTTTCATTTTATATAGAGATATCAGGAGATACTCAGCTTAATGTAGACTTGTATATTTGCATTTGCAGAACATTTTGTCTTCCTTTATTCTCTTTGCAGACACAAGGCTTGGAATGCCAAATAGCTCATCAAGATATACAGTGTGCAGAGAGAAAATAATCTTAATGTCTAACTGTCTGTGCTTTTTTTTTTTTTTTTTAATTATTTTTTTTCCCAAAATTACTTCCTTACATTGCTTTCAAAGGAGCCTGAGGAACTCAGAAGTACATAAAATCAGTTTTTATCTCCTTGGGGTGCTTGCTCCCTGAGGATGCAGGGATGCTGCCCTTGCTGAAGCAGCACTTCAGTCTCATGGGCTCACTCCTGCAAACATCCCTGTGACTTTGCTTTTCTGTCCTGCAAACCCCTTGTCAAGTGGTTTCTCCTGTCCATGCTGGTCAGAACTCTGTGGATTTTGATGAAAACCAGAAACCTCCCTGTTTTCCATTAATTTGGGCTCCTCCTGCCTTCTGCTGAAAATAAACAGGGCAGGAGGTGAGCCAGCTGGGAGAGAGAGCAAGGATATAAAACTGTTGGAGGAGAGCTGCTAGGAGTGCCAGACAGCTCTCATCTCAGTTTTTTCCCCCTGGATTCTCAATGATATTAAGGGAAATCAGGCTTTCTAGGACTCTTGCAAGGCTGCTACATAGAGACAGCAAGGACCAAATCGAAGCAACGCATAAGGCATGCTGATGACCACAAAGGTGCTGTAAAACAAACAGCAGGGCATGTTATTGTTACTCAAATATTATCCAGTTCCTGTAACATCTGGGAAACCCAGACATGGATCGGAACCAGATGTGCTCTGTGCTTTATGACTGCAGAGCAGAGAGGGACAGCTACCCTAGAGCTCCCTCATTGTAAGGCGCCATGGACGGGGTGTAGGGAGGCTGTGGGACAGTGATCTGCATCAGTGATCTACATGGCAGCCTAGCATGCCAGAAAGCAGAGTCTAGTTAAAAATCCACCAAATAAATGCAAGTGGAGGTGCCTGTGTTGATTTTAGTGACACTTGCAAGGCCAGCAGTGGTTTTTTAGACCCTCAAAAAACAGATGTGGGGTCTATCTTTGGCATTGCAGCAAGGGGAGGAGTTTAGGGAAGGACCAGAGGGAGTTTTCCAGCAATGAGCGTGTCTCTTCTCTGCATGCCAGTGTAAGAGAAAACATGTTTATTTGGTTTTCAGATATACAAATTCAGGTGGAAAAGTGCGGCGTCAAAGTACATCTTGGTAGCAGGAGAGGTGATGTTCAGGTTGGAGGTAAGCCATGAGAAAAACCTGGAGCTCAAAGCACAGTGTTTATTTTGGATGTATGAAACAAGAGGTAACCACGGAAGAAAAACGTGGAAGTGGAATGTGGTCAAAGCAACAAGGTGCAGAAAGGGATCTTCATGGCAGCGTTTTGAAAGAAAACAAATGTGTCAGGATGATTTTCTGCAAGGCCACAGGAGAGGATATTGCAGTAACCAAAATGTGAGTCCTTGGAAAGGAAGGGCTCAAACATTTTACGGAGCTGTGAGCTCCATGAAAAAAACCCTTCTTGGGTACAGCAAGGAAAATACGTGTATGTAAAGCACAGCCTTGGGGATTCCAGGTGCACCCTGGCTTTTAGTGAGCTTAAATAACCTGCTGGGACCACACTCAAAGCTGAATCACAGCAGAGTGTGAGCAGTACCACAGTGAGGAGGCTAGCAGTGTCCCTGGGGAGCAGAAGCAGGGAGGGGAAGAAAAATGTCCTCTTGTTGCTTCTTGTATACTGGTAAATGTTTTTGTAATAAAACCTTCCTGGAAGGAGAGAGGGCTGCATGGCCAGGCTCCCCAGCACAGAACAGCATCACTTGGAGCTGCATGGAGCCTGCCTTACTGAATTGGGTTATGGCACTCAAGCTGATTTTAACATGAGACCTTGTGTACAGTGTATCATGGTTCTTGTTCTGTTTAACTCTGTTGTTTTCATTTTCTGGTGGAACATTAGCTTTTAATTTTTTTCACTTGCTTCTAGTAGTTAGTCACCCATCTGCTTCCAAGTTGTGTCCAACAGCTGAGTTTTACCTGCCTTTTCCCTAGGCAGCAGTCTGATTGGCACCTCTTCCTCTGTCCATCTGCCAGTGTCCACAAATTATAAAAAAACCCCAGTTTATCTTTCTGCCCCTCTTTCAAATATGATTGAAAAGAGCCGCTGGGTTCAGAGGCACAGGAGAGGGAGTGAAGGCAATTAAAAGAGACCCAAGAAAGGGTGGTTGCATTGCTCTGGCTTCCTTAGGAAACATGCAAAAAAAGGTTGCATTGCAAAATCTGGGGGAGGCAAAAACTGCTTTTCATTTTAAATGAACTTCACTATTGCTGTGGGGTGGGCTGTTTTTTGTGGGTTTTCTTTTGGGACTGTTGATTTTTTCCCCCCCTCAAATTTGATTTAAATTTGATGAAACTTCTGCTGAACCTTCAAGGTACTGATTTTGCTTATGCAGTCTTTTTTTTTTTTTTTTGTAAATTGATGGATTTTAAAGCCAAAGGAGTGCTGCCTGGCTTCTGCAAGTCAAAGAAAGTTTGTTTGCAATTGCAAAGGAGGTGTGTGAAGCACCTGGCTTGGTGCAGAGCTTTGGTAGTGGAAAGACTCCTTAAAAATTCCTAATTGATTCTAAAAATTAAGCCATTTATGTAAATGTTTGTAGTTCTGGGCTGCTCTGAGAAGCTTCATTAGTAGGAATACAAGAGCAGGAATTAATTTTACTTATATGTAATGAAGAGCAGATGGGTCCTGAGGAAAGGTTGCAAAGAGAGGGAGGGAAAGGGACACTTGTTTCCCCTTTACCAGCTGTATTCATGGAGTGCCATTTCACAGGGATTAGCTTCCTGTTCTGTTTTATTTTATGGGGGGATATCTGTGAATATATGGCATGAGATTACACTTTTATTGTCTACCATGAATCCCTCGTAAGGGCAGGACAGTGTGGAGATGTGCAGCCAGTGCTGCATTACGGGGATGCATTAGGAGTCTCTGTCTCCACCAGTTATGACCAATTAATGACCACTGAAATAACAATTGAAAAGTCAGGGCTACTTTAACTCATTATTTCCTCACCACCTATGGACAAAGAGGCCATTATTAGTATAGATTTATTTAATGAGTATTTCAGATGAGCACAGGACTCACTTCATGCTCTGGCAGGGGTGCTGCCTGGACATTTTGCTTCCAGACGGTGTGATACCTTTATGAAGTAAGGTAACAGGAAGAAAATCCCAGATCTCTGTGATGGCTGGAAGACGTTTGGTCAGTTGCTGTTCAGCAGGGATAGGCTGGTAGGACTTCATTGAGGGCTTGGCACAAGCTTTGATGGTGATGCACTTCAGCTCGACTGAAGTGAAATTTCAGGTGTACTTTTTCTTGTGCCAAATTTGCTGTGAAAAATGAGGCACAGAACATTGTGTCTGCACTCTCACAGAGAGGAGTTCACCACTGTAAACCTCCAGGGGTTTTGCTGGGCCAACTCAGTGAGAAAAACAAATAAGTAGAGAAGGTGGTGACAGAAGAGATGTACCCTCACATCTGTTGGACATCAGATTTTCAAATCAATAGTGAAATACGAAATACTCATTTATTTGAATAATTATGCTGAAAGCAGGGACTTAATGTAAACGTCTTGGTTCCAACTTGAAGGTGGGGGCACATTGTCATTTAATGTCCCTAAGACATACTTTGTACTCTCTACATTGAGTTTTATTTCAATGGGCACATGGTCTTGTTTTAGAGCTGGATGTTTAATGATTGGTACTAATAAAAGTTATTGACCAATCAGGATGGCAGAGAAGTCTTGGAATGAGAAAAGGAGGCAGAGAAGTCTCAAAAGAGCAAAGACAACTGGATGAGATTGGACAGGCAATGCAATTAGCAACAAAGGGAGAAGAGTGGAGAACTCCACATATGACACCACTAAAACCAGTTGCCTTGCCCAATAGTAATAAATGCCTCAAGCAACACTTGAGGCTGGGACCCTCAGCAGCAAAAACACAAGTCAGGGGGAATATGCAGCACCTGAGAATGCTCTCTCTCTTGGCTGCTGGGACTGGACTGTTGATACCCAAGATACGGAAGCTGTACTACCAGGCATATTTACCAACCTGCTGCTCTTTTACCTCTGTCGACGACAATGGTTGCTGCCACTGGGAGCCATCAGCATCCTCAAGCAGAATGTGTCCTTTGTTTTGAAAAAAAGTAAAATTCCCACTTGTATTGCTTCATCCTGCACAGCCTCACACAATGTGACAGTGTGATCCCTCCACTGTAAATTATGGGCTCCCTTTGCCAAGGCCTGGGGCAAGAGCGGTGTTACCAATGAACTCTTCTGTGTGGCTGCTGGGCAGAGGGGTGGGAAAGGATAGGGAGAGGTCCTTTTGTATTGCTCAGGCATCAAATATGAATGCTTTGTAATAACAGAAAGGAACAGGGAGGGGAGCCCTTGTAAATACATTTAGAAGAGGCTGTGGAGGTGATACAGAGGCGAGTTTGTACCTGTGGCTTCGGGAGGGAAGGACAATTAGGTGTTTCCATGCATGCCCTTCAGGGCTGCTTTCATTCCTTCATCCTGGGAGCCTTTCTGGGTCTTCAAGCATCCCTTGAATCCACATAGCACCTAAGTCCTCAAAAAAAGAAGGAAAAGGACAGGGACCAAAAAGTTGTTTTGCTTTGGTGGCACAACTTCAGGGTGATAGTGGGAAAGTTTCACTACCCATCAATGCTGAATTTGGGCCCTCAGCTGTGCCTCATTCCCAAGGAATGAGGCATTATGGCTCTCAGCCGTGACCTCAGCTGTGCCTGGGGAGAAGGTGTTTAGCTCTTCTCTCAGGTGGCTCCTGTGTTGGATGTTGGGAGGGGATCCTGCTTTGTAACAGCTTACTGGGGTGCTCCTGATGGGTGATCACAGTGAGAGGAGGCTGCTGGAGGTGATGGTACATGAGTCAGGGGTTTAGTGATTAATAATTCTTATCAGTAAAAGGAGGAATGGACTTTTTCAGGGCTGGTTTTGTGAGGTCTTTGAGGCTTTCTTCATCAACAGAAATGGGATTTAGGTCAAATTAAATTGATGTGTTTGCAGTAAGGCACCGAGTCCATGTCCATTGTCTGCATCTCTTGAGTGGTGTGTAGGAGTCCTCTCTGATCCTTTCCACTCCTTGATGCTGTTACTGCTCTTCTTTTTTGCGTAAAACCACACGTAATGCCTTATGTGTTGTTATAAAGGCTTAATGTTTGTCTTGGGTATTCAACCCCAAACTAGGCTATGCTCAAACTTAAAATGTTACTAAATGTGAATTAATAGTTCTTAAAATGAGTCTTCCTGGTGGTGGCAACGTTTCTCAGCCAGAAGTGAAAAAGAGAAGTGAAAGATGATGACTGTGTTATTTGAAGCCTTATATTATTGCACTTTGAAAGGGTTTATGGTGTTCTGGTTGCTCAGGGAAAAGCAGAGGCAGGACACAAATAGGCTGCGGGGAGCTTCATGTGTCTCTGAAGCCCTGCCTTCATTATTATGCAGTGCAAGTGGCTGTTGGCACAGGAACAAATTCCACTGTAAATTATGTGTGATTTACATGAGAAGCTCATTAATTCTCTAACACCGGATTTAGATGGTTTCATTTGTAAAGGGTGTCATTTTAAACACCGCTCAAACATGTTTCCTTCTATCTGCTGACTCAGAGTGTGTGCTGAGAGATGATAAACAATAAAGTGTGTATGTGTTCATAAATACGTGCACACAGACACACTTCAGAAAATGGAATCAATTAGAAGGTGTGCTTTGTGTTCAGCAGGGCTGCCTGTGAGACAGATTGGCTACCTGTTGTAAAGTTTTGCCTGCCTCGATGCTTGTGCATTGTGGACCTTGCAGGGCTTTTTTGTGTTGCATTTACTGGTGCAGAGGTAAACCCTTTTTATTTTGATTTTTAGTATTAAACTTGTATCCTAATGTTTATTCTGTGCTGCTGTGGCCCTCATTTTAAGGGCTTTCCCTTCCTGGACAAGCCTCTGCCCTGGTTTTGGGAGCAGCAAGACTCAGCATGAGTGAACAGTACAGTTCTGTGGCATAAGCAGGAGTGTCTTACTTTCTTTTTTGTGATATATTCCTGTTTTTTCCCAACTCTACCATAACTGAGAAGTTTGGCAAAAATAATTAAAAAAAATGCCTCTGTGGAAATATTTTTTTTACTGGGGGCTCTGCTTCTTGCTTCAGGACAGATACAGTTGATAGGCACCCCAGAAGTGGCTGTGATTGCAGCTCATATGCTGAGGCAATATAGTCCACAGTTTCATTTAATGTTGCTTTTGCACTAAGCCTCGTGACCCTTCTGCATTAGCTGCAAGAATTATATGCTCATTTTCAGCTTGTACTTATTGTTTTAATCCAGCATCTGGAGCCATGTGTTCTCTGATATAGGGCTGATGTCGAAATTTGGACAATGGTCTAAGTGTTTTATCATACGTTCATGGGCTGTTTGGGTTTAAGTTGCAGTTTATAATTATTTTAAATGGGTAGTCGCTCTTTAGAAAATCTTAAGCTTGATGCAAACAATAAATGCAGGACAAGCTGCCAGACTCACCTTTGAAGTCTCTCTGGCCTAAGGAAACTGTTTCTTGACATCTCATTACTTTCCTTCTCTTATTAGAAACAAATGTGGATTTCCTACATGTAGATTAAATATGGCATGAATTAAGAAAGCTGAGTTAGGCAGCAGCAAAAGAGGAGAAATTATGCCATGCTCTTCTGTGGTTTTGTTTATCAGGACATAAGTCTGAATTTATTTTTTTTTTTATGACTTGTAAGTTACTGCAAGGAAAGAAAAAGGAGCAGTAATTTTTTTTCTACAATAATCAATCTACTGTTTCATATGCATTTAAACAATTTTGCCACATGGAAAAGAAAAACATGCCTGTCTTAAGTAGCCCAAACATCCATGGTGGTTGTTCTTCTGCATGTAGTGGGGCTTTCCTTGCTCAGGGTGAATTTTTTCTTTTATGTGGAAAAAGTGATTTTGACTCAAAAGGTATGGGAAAATGTAGGCAAGGTTTCAGTGGAGGATGAGTGAAATCCTGTAGCTCTTGTGCTTGTGAACAGCACATATCAGACCTTCCCGGACCTCTTTTTTTGGGCCTCAAGCTGAAGTTTTATGTCATGACCTATCTGCACCACTTGCTAGGAGTGGATAAACGTGTTTTTCAAAATTAGAGTAATGACTTTTTTTTCTTTTCTCCAACAAAACTGCTTGCATGGAAGCTCCTTATCTAATTTATTAGACACAAAATTCTGGGGTGGAGGGGGGAAAAAACCAAGAAGCATTGTGCTATTTTCATTTGTCTTTAACAGCTTCTCACAGAATAGCACAGGAACCACATTTTGTTTAATGTTACAAGAGTTGTGAAGATGGTGACTGTGCTTTTCCCCTCTCCTCACACTCACTGTATCTTGAACTGAAGATGTGTTGGGAAGGAGGTAGGATAGGATACACATGGTTATGGGTTGCAAACAGACAGAAATCCCATACCCAAAGCCAGTACGTGGCAGAATGGGTCACTCTTCAGGTGGTCCCACCCTGCATATATATAAGCCACTGAATGTAAACCCTGTGTTGGCTTGATTGGTTTTTTTTTTTCTGTAGTGCTTCTCTTTTGAAAACCCAGTGTTTCTGTAGGCATAGGATAGGTTCTTCCTAGCTTGGTGTTTTTCTTCTTTTGCTTGGCTAAACTTTAGGTCTGGAAAAGCATACTGAAATTGTTTCATGTTTTTTTTTTCTGGGGGAACATGTTTAGGTCAGTTTTGTTTGAACGGTCCTAAAATATTGTACCCTCAGAGGGCATTTGTGATTTCAGCCAGCTGTTCCCTTATAGAGAAGGAGAAGGAGGCCTGTGCTTGGTGCAAATCTGTGCAAGTATTATTGTAAAAAAATACGTTATAGGAACAGTGCCAGATGTCACCAGCTGTTTATGGCACTCATTAAGCATCATATTCTAACACAATGTTATTTTCCCGTGTAGAGAAACCCTCAATGAACTCTTCCTTTCCTTTCCCCAAACCCATCATGCAATATATTACCTTTAGTGGAATATTTTAATTCTTCGTAAATTTTCATAATTTTTTTTTTTTTTTTTTAGTTCAAAATGCAAGCAGAGCACCTAGTGCTTGTTTATCTATGAGGCTGAAGGTGAGAGCCTCTTGGTTATAAACAGTTTCTATCTTGAAAAATATTCAGCTGTAGGTAGGCAAGATGGACAAAAGGTGGGGAGAAAAGAATTACCCTTATTTAACAGGTCTACTGAGGCAGACTAGTTTTGTAGATTTACAAGTCTACAGTATAATCCCATTTGGAGAAACACAGTGGAATACAAGAATGAAATGTATCATATTTCTCTAAGGGAAAGCTCCAAGAACATTTTTTAGCTTATGTTGCTGGTACATAAGGGGCCAGGCCAAATATATCCAGAAATAAAATGAAACGCTCTGCCAGCAAACTACTACATATGTGTGTATATATTCACACACACACGCATACATATATATTAAAATAAGAAAAGTCTTATTTCATCTCGTCTGTATGAGGATGTTTGGTTTGGTTTCTGCATGGTACTGTTCATACCAACATGTACGTAGGTAATTTTGTTTCCAACCAAAGTACTGAAGGAAATCAGCAGTTAGCACTCTGCAAAGTGGGATGAGGCAAGCATGTCACCTGTAATATGACAAGATATTAACTTCTTAAGTTGGAGAAATTTAGCTGGACAGGCGGGAGTTTTAAGCTTACTCCTGACTGCTGTGTCAAATAAATTTCTGCTAAGTGAGGCAAATGTTTATAATTAATTTCAGAGTAGCTTAATTTTTACACATTAAGCAAATTGGTATCTTGTTTTAGGCTCTGAAATAGGGAGGTAACTCAGCATGAGTCTGTGTGTGATTTATTTAACTAGAGACCAGTTTAAGGGACTGTGAAGTCATGCTTGGAGCTGAGCTAGTGCTCAGCATTCATGCACTGAGGCATTATCTCCCTCAAATGGCAGCTTCATGGTGAGGCAAACTCAGAGGTTCTAAAACTCAGAAATTCACAGATGAAAGTCAAAGTTTATGAGATCATCTCTTTCCTTTTTGTGGTGGTTTGGTGCTGGCATAACTCTAATGACATCAGGCACTTAAGGAGGGACACTACTGTAATAAATACATGGAGACTAATGATGTTTGCCATAGCATTCCTCATCCAGTCTTTGCTGCTCAAAGCTCCCTGTTTGACTCTGCTCACCCCTCCCACAGCTGAACATACATCAGTTGGCCAACAGCAGTTGCTGCCTTTGATGCTCAGGATCCCACTTTACTCTTCTACCCAAGCAGGAGCTAAACCTAGGTCAGCTCAGTTTCTGAGATCAGACAAAATCTGGTGTATGACCATAGGCAGGAACTCACTGGTAATGTTAATTCACAAAATGAATGATAAGTTGTTTTAAAGACCAGGGGAAGCTTATAATGCAGCACAGGACAGACATTGTTGTCCTTTTGGTGGTGCTGTGTACAGTTCTGTATAGGTTGTGCTGTTCCTTGCCTTATCTTCCCTTATCCTCACTGAACTGTGGCCGCTGAAGGTGTCACCTTCTTGCTGGACCCTTTCCTACAGATTGTGTCTGGTCTGCCTGTGCAGAAGAAGTTAATGTTTTATTTCTGAGTGAACATGTATTTTTCATATTGTTTCTCTTAGGGGCTTTCCCAGTGAATTATAAGTAACCTGTGTTTGTCTTTAAAGCCTGGTCCCCCAGAAGTTGAGAGAATGATTATGGAGGCAACATGCTAGTTCTTAAAGTGCTACAAATAGCATTTCATCCCATCCCTCCCCTCCACCCATGCTTTAAAATCTTTAAGGATCCCTAAATAGGCACTTTTAAAATCAAAGCATTAAGAAGCAAAAGTGTGGTGCAGAATTGTGAGCCAGATGTTTATCCTGGTAACTGAAGTATGCCATTCCCTCACACCCACTCAGCTTTCCTTGTGGCATTTTCCCAAAGAGGACTCTGGGGCTGGACGCAAGCTGAGATCAATCCCCAGCCATGGCATCTGTTTGCTGAGGGCTGGAGCTGCTTACTGAGTTGAAGTCATGTGAACTGGGGAATGGAGACAACGTGATGTTGGGAGCGAGCCTGGATCTTGGGAACACGTTGCTTAAGTGACCAGAAACTCAGCTGCTGTCTGTGTGCCAAACCAAAGTTAAAAGCCATGTGGGTTTCAGAACTTTCTTTTTTTGAGAAAACACTGGTTAAAGAATAAGCTTCAGTCAATGTTTGATTGCTTGTTGCTCTTGCCCTGCTATTTGTACTCTCAGCTTTGACTTACACCATACACCTGAGGCCTTGCATTATAGGGAGCATAGTATGCACAGCAGAGAGCTGAAAATTTGGCCAAAATATTGAGGTCTTGAAGTACTGAATTGACAGATATTTCTGGAGGAAGTAGTGCTGCTCTGCTTTGTTGGATCAGACTAAAAAGGGAGGAGGGATTTTTCTCATAGCAGTTCTTCCCCCTAGCTTTTTCAAAGTTTTGCTTGGGACTCTGTCTGGGGTTGCTTTGAATGTTGCATTAAGCATTTTAGTTCTCAGCTGCAGGTGGCTGCTGTTCCATGTCTGTAGCTTGCACAGAGAAAAATTAAGAAATGAAGGAAAAATTGTTTTGAATTTTTTTACTGATTTTTTTACTGTGGTAAAGCATGGAAGGGGAAGTCTTTCTGTGTGGAGCAGAGGAGGAAGATGCTGGGTGTGGAAGAGGGCTGTGCTTTTATTTTTATTTTCCCAAGACCCCAACTTACTTTCTGTGCAAAGAAAGAGAGAGGATGGTGGGGGCAGGCATAGTTCTGGAACATCTGGCCCCAGTGAAGCTCTTGCTGGTGATTAGGTCCATCTTGAGATCAGCCTTTCTAGCTAAACATGTAATTACTGGGGTTTGTTCCTACTTTCAGTGGTTAACATATGATACTTCTATACATTATTTTTCTTGCAGCTCATTTTTCCTCTCTTGTGTGATTTGCAGGATTTACACACTTGGTTTGCGTTGATGGTGCCTCTCTTGACAGTTCTTTGTACAGAAAGGTTAAGGAAGCTTGTGAAGACAGGAGTATTATGCTTTAGCCCAGCTTTAGTTGTGCTTAGCTGCTCACATACTAATTTGGCACTAAATCATGGCTTCTTTTGTTAACTAGATGCCACCATTTTACGCAACTCTACTTGTGCAATTTGCCGTCAGGCTGATGAGCCAGTCAAAAATGATGGCTCTGCACGGCTTCTCCCTTCCACATATGCCCATTCTCCAAATGTGGCAGGAGGACTGAAAAATACAGCCAAGAGAACAGAAAACACAAATTGGCTTCATATTGTTACTGGAGCAAGTATTTTTCTCTAGGAAGAAATCTGAAACATTTAGAATATACTACTAAAGTTTGCACGAGAAGTTCTGCACCTCCTTGCAAGAGGTGAAGTAGCGCTCTCCTTGCAAAGGTGATTGTGAAGAGTTATGTTGCAGGTGGATTTCTATTGATACTGAAACTGGATTAAAAAGGTAATAAATGTTACCACACTTGCTTTCTCCTTTTATCTTTGGAAGCTGATCAGGCAGTGCAGAGGACAGCATCAGACCTAAAGGAGGTTTTAGCTGTCTCTTGGCTCAAGCCTTCTTCAGGGAGAAGGTTGTTCATCTTTGTATTGAGGTGGGATCATTGGCTTTCTCATCTGCAGCTGTCTAGGTACTGTCTCATACCTAAGGGGCTGTGAGACAGTATGAGGGGGTACGCTGGATTGTTTTTTCTTGTAGTTGTATTGTTTTATCATGATTGTGGTCCTTGGTCTGACTTTCGTGAAGCTGAAATTCACTGACAGGGCAGAGAGTGAGCAAACATTCAGGGCATCTCATGGCTGACAGTCTGATGAAAGAAGTGGGCAGGACTGTGTTTATGAGCCATTACCCCTTAGCTGTTTTCATGAGCCTAATAAAGGTTTCTTTGATTTTTCATTTTTGCCTTTGCTGCTTGTTACACTAAGGAGCCCTATCAAGTACAAGAAAAAAAATCACTTATCAAAATCTGCTACTATAGCTGAGAAGTTAAACCATGGACCTCAGCTGTCAATTGCTGTGTGGTTTTCTTCAGTGTTTCTCTTTTTCTGCCCTTTCCATAGGTCAACCTTATATGCATATGACCATGACACTCATAGTCAGTTTATGGTATCCAGAAGACCAGCATGTTACTTAACGGGATTTTTTTATAAGTTTAGTTAAAGATATGAGTACAGCAAATAACACAGTCTGATTTATGACCATCTTGGGATATCCCCTCCCCTTCTCAGCTTTTCTACAGTGATAGATGGAAGAAATATATTTCCAGTTTTAAGAGTTAGTTATGACTGTGCACAAGGACAGGCACCACGTGGACCTCAGTGGGAAGCAGTTTTGATTTCTGAAATGTGGATCATGGCCCACACAGCTTCAGAAGAGAGAGACCCCCCTGACTGATATTTTTAATGAGCTAGGGGAGAGTGTTAAAAACTGCCTGCCCATCTATCTACAAATCCTTGGGTAGAGAGCTAAATCACTGTGAAGCATTAGAAGTAGAGGAGGTTATCTAACCAGGCATTTTCTCTGGTGTAAATGGTATTCTTGCATGTGCATATCACTTTTTTTCTTTTTAATTTCTCTGTTTTCTTATAAAGCAGCATGAATGACTGTGCTCCCATCAGCAGCCTTGATTAACTCTTGTCTAGCTGGCAGCCTGAGAACAATACAGCAGGCACAATTTCCTTGTGGGCTTGAGCCACTCAGACAAATTCTGTCTCCTTTATAGTTTTCCTTCCCTAAAGATATTGAAAGGAGAGCATATGTGGAAGAATAAGTGTGTGCATGGAGATATGTTTGTCTCTGTGTATTTGTTGTATGGGCCAGTAAATGTCCGTGTTGACCTGGGACCTGGAGGAATACTTGTGAGTAGGATACTTTATGAAAAATAATAAATAGAAAGCCTTTGGTAGTGGAACTTAATGGAATTAAGGAAAACATTGGATTCTGGGTGCTGTTTCAAAGTCGTTTTCATCAGAATGGAAGTGGCATAATCAATATGTAGCTCTTTGGCTGTTAACACCTCAGATTTAGCTGAAATCACATTAAATGAAATAGATTTTATTTGTGGCTTGGGCAGTAGGGTTATATTTAACTGAACTCTATGGAAGTCAGCTCTTTGGGAGCTGCCAGCTCTTCACAAAGTGATGCTATCTGTAGCTGTACCCAAACAAATTGTGATATCATTCCTTTGTCATTACTGGTGTGGGTTTTGCTTTATAAACACGAAATAAACACAAAAAGTTCTGGTGGTGTGTGTCCTGTTTGCTCTTCCTAATTTGCCCATTGATTTCTTTGCCTGTCTGGTCTCAAGTGAGCTTTGTTATTCCTTTCCTATCCTAAGGCATCTTTGCAAGAAGCAATCTCCCTGCCATTGATTTGAAAACATCTGCTGCAAGCAAAATTGCAGGGAAGGTGAGGGTCTGGGTTGAGTTTGCAGCTTTGTGGAGCATCTGTAACCTTGAGAGATGTCTGTAGGAACTGTTGTATTTACCACTGCTGAATAGAACATGTGTTGGTTTTAAATTCAATATTCACTATTGTGAATGTAATGTAATGGAATCTACACATAGGAAGACAAAAATAATTATTTTTATTAACTACCAAAAACCTATTAATAGGTGCATTTGGAAAGCCTTAGAAGCCAATTTCCAATTGCAAAATACTTTGTAAAAATTATTTTTGTGTCTTGCAAAGAAACCACCATACCACACAAACAGAATCCAAATGAAAAACTGTCTTGTGTTCTGGAGATGCTGTCATGAAAAAGGCCTCCTATGTAGCATCTGTTCACACATCCCACATATTGTGTAAATATATCCACTTCAAGTATTTAATCTTCCCAGAAGTTATGCTTGCTTTTCTTCTCCAAACGAGAAAGCTGGAATCCTCTCCTGCCTTCCAAAACCCACCTGTAGTTTGGCAAACTACAAGATTAAGGTGGTTTGGGCTGGGTTTTTTGTTTTTTTTTTTCTTTTTTTGATAATGCTCCAATTTTAAATTTTGCATAAAAGCTGTAAATGTTTCTGGAGTTGTGAGTGATCTCATTTCCCCCTTTCCCCCATTCCATAGGAACATTCCTAATAAGTTACTCAGTCTTTCTTTCTTCTGAATGGGGAGAATTTCAGCCATAAATAAGGCAACACTTGAAGTCATAAATAATGTTTGGACAGCTTGTGCTGAGGTCTTCCCAAAGGGAAGGAATTATTTTGTTGTGGCATTGTATCATGGGGCTGTCCGGTGTCATGCTTGAAAAGCTGATGGTGTTGCTTTGGAACAGACTGTTTCTTGTGCAGAGCTCCTCCACGTATCTGGAAGCTGGGTTGTGACTTATGAAAAATTGGCTTGTGGGATAGCAAAGTAAATCATACTGATGAGAAGAGGGAAAGGGGAAGAAGGAAGGGGGAGAACTGAAGCCACCAAATACTAAGTGGTGCTAAGAAATTTCATGCTAAGGCTGAAATTGCAGCTTTATCTCATGACTTGGTGGGGGAAAAAAAGGCAGGAACATATGTCAATGACAGATTGCCAACCTTAGCATTTAATTCCTGGCATTTTGTGGGTTTATAGGATTTGCTGACAAAAAGATGAGGGGGAAGGGTTGGATGGGATGTAATTTCCTGAGTGTTCTTCTTGAAGGGAAACAAATCTTAACCCATCTTCTTTTATTTGAATATATTGGAAACAGCCTGAACAATTGTAGTTTTTCATTAGAGTAAATACCTTTGAATTATGACACTTTTTCTCCTTTAAAAGCAGTTTCCAAAGCACTGGAGAAGTATGCATAATTAAATACTTTCCTTATTTGAACTTCATTGGGAGCCAGTCTGTTTCTTTCTTCGTTTGACACCTTTGTGCTGTGCAGACTCATCTGTTGAAATGTGTGTGTTCACAAAGATGTGAAGAACCCCAGTCTGCCTGTTCCACAAAGATGTGTAATGAGCAATGTTTTGAACGCTTCTGAGAAGCAAGACCGCAAGAATATTAAAAAGTACACCCTATATTGCACCCAAGTGCTTCATAGATACTGACTAGCCACAATATATAAAAATTGTGTGCTCCCTTGCTTTGGCTTTTTGTGTCTAAATCTCTATCTTCCCATTGAAATAGCCTTCATCTGAAAGCCTCTAACCTGCTTTTGGCATGGGCCCTTGACAGGGAACCATTTTAAGTGATGCAATTAGAAGTTCTGCTGAACTTTTGGAAATTTCATTTGGATACTCTGAATATGATATACTGAGTGGACAAGCTGGGGGAAGTTATTAAAACTTTGCAGGAAAACCATTAAGCAGTTGGAAAATAAATTATTTATTTTCATTTTTTAAATTTCTTTTTCCTCTTCAGACCAGTTCTGGGAGGAGGCAGGTGGGGATTAGAGGGCTTTTTTCCTTTGGAGGTATGACCTATTTCTCTCTTGACCAAGAAACAGCTTGAGAAAAGGAGAATGCTGTGCTGATGGAGGTTGAAGCATTTTCAGAAAAGGCTCTTGGCTATGTTAAATGTTTTTTAATAATCACAGAGGCCCTGTTTAAGTGTGCATCCATCACTGCAGTTTTTCTCATTGAGCAAGAGTACATAGATACTTCTTTCAGGGTTGGGTGCCAGTTTGCAAAATGCTGGGTTGCAATTTTTTCCCTTTTTGCATCAGCATCTAAGGAGAAGTCAAAGGCCTTATCTTTTGGCTCTGGATTCTCTCAGTATGTACTTCAGTGAGTTTGAGGTTCTCTGGCATTACAGAATGAATACACAAATGTGATTTCCTTTTTTTTTTCCTGTTGCTGATGTAAGTTTTTACAGATTGGAACTTCTGGTTATGGTGGGGTCCTCCTAACCTGAGGAAATCTGATACTACAAGGTGTGTGTGGGTCTGAGTTGGTTGATGAACCTTCTGAACTCCATGGGTGACATCTCCAGTGGAAATTAAAATACACCTCGAGCCCTTTATATTCTGAGTTTTCTGAGCTGACAAACTGCTCTAACAGAATTATATGTTTTATATTCTTCGTGAGTTATTTGTTCATTTCAGGGCTCATGAAATTTAACAGGTGGATAGGCCAGTCGGCCATACTTGTAAAGCCCATGAGCTTGTCATTGCTGGTTGAGAGACTTGAAAATCCCCAGCAAAGTGTGGATGGCCATAATAATCTTCATTGATCTGCCATGAAAGGGTTGGGGGAGTTTGCAAAATACTTTGGTAAACCAGAAGATCGTATAACCACCCACAGCATGCCATTTCTTTCAGTATTTTCTTAGGATCTTAACATGCTGAAATCCATCCCTCTCAGGCTCATGAGGGTTACAAAGCCTGTGGGGAAGGCAAGTGGTATTTTTAATCTTGCTCTGACACGCTGTGGATTTATGTCCTTCTGTGCTCCATTTCATTTAGTTTTGCCAGCAAAGAGTTTTGTATTGTCAGTGGTCTTTCCCACTGTGGATTGAATGACTTAAGCTTGGGCTTTGACAAAATGCATCTCTCTGAGCAGGTAGAAACCCTGAATTAATGAGATGGAGTGTGTCTCTTCTCTGTGTAACAAGTTTGAGCATCGCATGTGTCAGCACAGACCATACTGCTGGTTCATCCAGATAGATGTGAGCAGAGAAGAGAGAAAAGCATGGCTTAGTGTTGTCTGTTGGACTTGAAGAAAGGAAGTGAAGAAATGTTTGCATGCTTACTCCTGTGGCAAACCTATGATGGAAAGTTGAGAGAGCTGTCCTTTTGAGCACACGAAGGCAGGGGAGTTTGCAGGGTGATTACATACCTGAATGGTGTAAATATCACAAGGTAAAATCTCTAGTGCTACTTTCCTGAATGGTGCTTGTTTTAAAGTCCTGAAGTACTAAAGAGCAGGCCTAAAATCCCTCTTTCCCTGCCTGGGGCAAGCGGTAAGGTAGAGTTGGTACACAGAGGGTCTCCAGTCTACAGGCTGGTGCTGTCTGGGCCTCCAGGACAGGGAGATTAAAGCATTTCCAAACTTGATTCTCTTTTGGAATATAATGGTTCCTGTGTTCTTTCTGGAGAACCATCTGGGATGTAATCTTCTGCCTAAGACTGTGACTAGCAAATGCCCCATTTTGACCAACAAGGATTGAGTACAGCCTCTTGCAGTGGGATTCTTTCCCTAAGAGAAACATACTGAGCTGTGTAGCTTGTGTGCATGCTCATAGGTACGTGCATACCTTCTACACGGTAATTTGTTGTAAATTGCTGCCAGCTTTTGAACTTGGACGGGAGAAAACCAGAACAGCAGAGGGAAAAGCCCACCCTACCTTTCAAGTATCTCTGGTTCTCTTAACAAAAGCTGTGTGCTTGCAGGGCCCATTTGGCATTCATGCAGCCTTGACAAATATTTTTGCAGCTGGGTTGATGCGAATGAAGACCGTTTTGGAAAGACCTCCATGTAGAACTCTCTTAATTTCAGGTCCCTGGATTGCTTGAGTCTGGGAAAGCATGTTGAGGGCTATGGCTAAAGGGTTGTCCCATGCTAGTGCTCTGGGCTGGGCATCCACTGTAGATGTTTGAAGACAATGGCATATCAAGCCTGGGATGGCCATTTGAATTGAGAGATAATAGATGCTTAAAAGTAGCTCGTAGTTTCCCTTGATGCTCTTGTGGCTGAAATGTGTGGTGTTCCCAGTTAAACAAAAAGATGAGAACATGCCCACAAGTGTGAGGGAAGTCCAGGAGAGAAGTAATTTTTATTTTCCAGTATTTAAAGCTGATGGATAAACCCTGACTATCCTGCTGTAGTTACAAAGTGTTCCACAGCAGCAGAACTGGTGTGTTGGGTACCCTGGGAAGCAGGACTGGGGCAGCTTGCAATGGTCCCTGTCATGGTTTGGTGCCCTTGAAGCCCATTTCACACAGGTGTATCTGATGGAGCTGCAGCTGCAAGAAGGTGGTGAAGGGTGTAATAGTGCCTCCTGAGTGCTGTTCATCTGCTTAGTGTGCAACTGATAATTCAGCCTTGATCGAAGTGTTCATGTTTACCCATAAAATTAATTTCTTGGTGAAAACAGCAAGCCAGGTACTTTTTTTTTTCTTTTGTGCCTGTTGTGTTTCTGCAGTGACACCAGCTAATACCAGTACAGTGTAGTACAGTGTTTATTTGTACAAAGAAACAACCAGGTTGGGAAGGAAGAGCTGTTTGGCTTGGTCTCCATCTCTTGCATGCCCTGACCTTTGTGTGTGTTTTAAGTTATATTACATAGAGGATTGTGACTTCGAGTTTGCCTCTGAGCCCTGGAAGTGCTGTATGTTTCAACCTGAGCTGTCTGTCTTAAAGGTATTTCCTCTTAAGGATATTGCCTGCCTTTATTTTAGGTTCTGTTTCCTTTAAACTCTTCTAAGAGGATTGTACAGATAATGTTTCATGGAATAATTTTTTTTCATTTGGGGGAATAATGTAAATGTATGCAAGCAGGATGTTATTGTGCAAGAGCTATGATGTGTTTATATAAGGTGGGAGGGCTTGATTTATAACACTGAATATTTAATAGGAATAAGTTTGGGTGTCTGAATCTCTGCTTCTTTGTGTGAGTTGGCAGATAGAAGGGTGGCAGGTCAGGTGTTTCTGTATGCACCTTGTGGATTTTCATATGTTGGTGTTTTACATCATTAGGTCAATTTAATGAGGCAAAAGGAAATATTTTTAATTTGGGTTTTGAAAGGATGGGGAAGAGGGGAATTTATTTCCTTATTTGCCTGTCCCTATGTTCTTCCTATTTGTTCCTGAAAGCAGCCCCAGCCCCTGTGCCTGAAGAGCACTGGAGTTCCAGCTCCAGGACATTGCTCACTGGCAGCAGCAGTACACAAACAAGGTGAAGAGGTAGCTGGAATAGCCAGTAGGATAAACTACAAGTTGAAAAACTTCTTTTTTTTTTTCTTTTTTTGAAAGGACAGCTTATTATGCAGGTGTCTGTAGGCTTCTTTTAGCTGTAGGGATCTGCAGTGAGATCCATTGAAAAATGCAGAAGGTAGCTGTAAAGTATGCATGGGAAGACTGATATTTATTTATTCACTTTAAATCTGAAGCTGTGTCTGCAAGACCAACATGCTTCTGATCTACAAAAAATCCCCACTGTTCCCAAAGTGAAGTAGGGAATGTGAGGGAACACGCAGGTGCCCAGCAGAGGGACTGCTCGGGCAGTGCCAGACTGGCTTTTTTCATGCCCCATTCCTGATGTTGGCATCTAAGGGATGAAAGGCAAATGCATCTTTGAAGTGTCATTTTGGGGACAGAAAAATAACACCACAAAGGAAGAGTTGGAAATTTCTAGTTTATGAAAAATTGGATTGATTGTAGTTCTCTCCTCCCACCCCCAACTGAATTCAAGAGCAGGTAAATTAGTAAAATGTTGATAATGTATAAATAATTGCTTCTGAATATAGAAAAGAATTATTATAGCAGGCACAGTTAGTGATGAAAGATCACCTGGTGCTTGGTTAGCCTTTGGAACATTAGAGTAAATAGATAGATAGATAGATGTTTTGCCTGGGCTAATTTTTCCAAGGATGAATTGATGGCATCCAATCAGAAGATGTCAGAAAAGAAAGCATCCACCCTTGAATGGCAAAACTCAATTGTTTTAGACACAATTGATAGTGGCCAATATTGGACTCTCACTAATGGCTGCTGAAAGTGTTAGATTGGCTTTTTTTTTTGTCAGATCTCAGATTTGGCCTGACAGCAGCAAGCATTTTCTATCAAAGTGTTGGTTTCTTTCCCCCCCTTTCCTGTTCTTTTTTAGTCATTTGACAATAATTTAGTACTTTGCTTAGCTTTTTAGTCAGTTGTCTCCCACTCCGGAAAGCCAGGTTTCTTAAGTGCTTCTATGATGCCAAGTTAATTGCCTGAAAATAAGTGCTTGAAGATGGATCAAGTATTGTCTCATCAGCATTCAGCATCCCTGCCAGAGCATGGGAGGGGGAAGGAAGGCAATGCCAGGAAGGTTTGAAGAAAAGAGACTGGGAACAAAGGAAGAAGCAACTGTCCTGCAAATGGCCCTGAGTGTGGTCAGGCAGCAGCAAAGCTCTCCCTGGATGTGGCTGAATCCCTGCTGTACTTGCAGGTGCTCGAGTGAAATGTCATCAGAGCTGCAGTGTGGACACAGGTGGGATTGATTTCAAATGAGAGGGGGGACCGGTGCTTTTGGGTGGCCCCGGGCTTGACTCTTCCTAAGGCCAAGTTGAGGCATGTCCCTGCCTATTCAGTGTTACCACTGCCTCATTTTCTCTGCCTCTCTGTAGAGCAAGGGAGGAGAAATGGCATTCCTGGCTTGTCATTATGGTGGGGATGATTTCTAGATAAATGAGCAGTCTCAAAGGTATGCCTAAAATGTAAAGATACACAAGAGTGTTGGTGCAAGTTAGAAGTGTGGAGAGCAGAGGAGGAAATCACAGCTGGTGCCTGTTGAGTCCGCCTCACTGCTGGTATGTAATGCAGTAAGCATGAGACTGGATAAAGCACAGCACCTTTTTCGTTTTGTGTGGATAGTATGGGGAGAAAAAGAAAAAAAAAAGACAAAAGATACAGCCACTGCAATGAAAAGATGTTCATTTGAGGCAGGGCAGGAAGGATTTTATTGGATGAAGTACCCACAACCCCATTTAAGTTTGCAAGGGACTTTGAAGGAGCTGTGGGGATGAAGAGAAATGTCTGACCAACATGAGAAACAGATAATGTGCAGGGACTGAAGTGCAGGTTGGGTCATGCTGAATGCCCCAGTGCCTCTGCTGTGGGCAGGCCAGTGGCTCCTTGAGAGAGCGCCAAAATGGTGAGGTGCCTGGCTGCTTGCTTGTCACCTTGAGTTGGTTCCCCAGATACGGGGAGATGAAGAGGGATTACCACCCCCTCCAGACTTGCCGGCACTGCCTGGGCTTTGCTTTATCCTCCTTTGCCAAATACAACCAGGGCTGCTCCCTGGGATTTAACAAATCCTCTACTATTTCAGGGCCTGAGGGTATTGGTAGTGCTTTTGATCCCTCCTGCCCCATTCTTCCTCTGACTGCTTATGCTTGAATGCCTTGAACTCCTTATCCTGAGTCCTGTCTTTCTGGGACACTCTGGGCAGGTTTGCTCTACTGGTATCCACGTTTGTGCCAGCCCCCTTACCTGACCTCAGCGAGTTTCAATACCTCTCTGCTTGCCTTTAATCTGGGAGAGCCACCCTGCTCTGGAGAGGGAGCAGGCTTTTATTCCGGCTTGTGCGTCGTCAGCGGATTTGTTAACTAAGCTGTATATGTAGAACCTGTAATAAATGTGATGTCAGCGCTTTAGAGAACCTGCCTGACTTTCACATCCCATTGGCAGGGCCTGCAGTCAGAAATACTTGTTCTTGCGCTAGAAAATTTGATAGAGGTCTATTAGTCGCTTTGGAGAGCACATTCATTATTTGGAAGCCTTTTCTACCTTCCAGCCCTCATCTTGAGATCAGAAATGTTGCCGTCCTTCACTTGATTACGCAGGACTGAAAATAAATAATTACAGTTGAAAAGCACTCTGAAAATTATTTAATATTGCTTTAATAAGGGCTCTCCGTCTACTTGTGTGCCTTTTGTCAGATGTGCAATCCTCGATTAACGCATCAGTCTTTCTTTGCTGGTCACCTGTGAATGTTACCCTACTTATCATCTGTGTTTCTGAACGACCTTTTGCTGCTGTGTCTGTGCAGCTCTTCCATATCTCATTCACCAAACAGGTTGGGGCTGGCAATAACCAGGACAGGAGTGTAATGAGCCAGAGAGAGCCCAGCATGCCTGGTGCATGGATTCAGCTGCATTCTAGGTGATAAATTCGCACGTATGTCTTGGTCAGTGCTCGCACAGTAATGGCAGCTCAGTAACAGCTCTTCAGGACACCAGGGTGGATTTTACATTTATAATGAATGAGAATTTTATTGTTGTGGCTAGCAGCAAGGAAGTTTAGTGATAGTCCAGTTCTCAGCCTCATGAGAAGCAGAAACAATGAAAGAAACCTTGCAGCATTCCTCAGCACACATTTGATCCGTCAATCACCCAGGCAAAGCATGTACTCCTAAACCATTAAAGTGTGACATCTTCTTCTCAGACTTTTGAGTTTACTGACTTTAAAGCAGCAAGTCAATTAGGAAGCCAAACCTAGGCTGGGAGGAGAAGAAAAAACCCTATTAAAATACTAACTTGACATGCTTAGGTTTGTTTGATAGGCTAACAGACTGCTAATATTTAATTTAAAAAATCTGGATGCTGTCCAAAGCAAACTTATGAATAGTATAAGTCATATTAAAGCAAACTTTCATTAAGCACCAGCTTCCTCATATTTAGTTTCAGCAGAATGATACAGTTTCAGAGAAACTATGGCATTTCTTTATTTAGGTAATGTAGCTTTCTGCTAAAGGTTATTTCCAGAGGGTTACTCATTGTGTGGTGTGACGAATTAAATGGAGGCCAGAAAAATCCAGAAGAAAACCTGGCCCAGGAGTCCTGCTCCTGTTTGCTTCCTGACAGTCCCTTGAACATGAACGTTGCAATAAAATTTAACTTCTGTGAGCAGTCACTGGGAGTTACTTCAGGGGGGACTGTGTTGGCCGCAGCTCTCTGTTGGAAATGCCACTGTTATTTACCTGCTCAGGGCCTGGGCAGGAAGAAAAGTACAAAGTAATGTGGTGTTGAGTGGTTCTGAAATGAGATTGTCTGCTTAAATGACAGACCAAGGTAGTCAAATAGGTGTACTGGAGTTAAAGATTTGACTGATGTGCAGTGCTTGCAGCCCTCTTGTATGCTTGCACCCTGTCCCGTTGTGCCTGTGGTGTTGCAGTGACTGAAGTGGATCATATATGTCCCTGCCACTGAAAGTTGTAAAGTTTTGTTTCCAGAGATTTTGGACTGATGTAGGATTTAGGCTTTTGCCTTTCACTAACTGTATTAAGTTCATTGCTTATGAGGGGATGAACATGCACAGAAATATCCAAAGGGAGCTAGGAGCCCAAATTCTTTTGCTTAAGCTATCCTTGATTCCTTAAATAGAAATATGCACGTGCAAAAATACAAAATGCATCCCAAAATAATTAGACATTTTGATATGTTATTAGTGACTCTTCTCATTACTATAATTATTTTAAAGCTTTGGTACTTTGACAGTAGTTCAAGTGTTTGACCTAGT
The DNA here is from genome assembly GCA_020086605.1 of Lanius collurio. Lineage (NCBI taxonomy): Eukaryota > Metazoa > Chordata > Aves > Passeriformes > Laniidae > Lanius > Lanius collurio. The sequence continues at coordinate 25,485,246 of JACBWW010000015.1, read as the reverse complement.
AAAACCTCTGCAATGATCAGGAACTGAGGAGGATTTTTTACTCTTCAGCATGTGTTTGTTTTCAATGTCCGTGCCTTAGAAGCCATAATATGTGTCTGTGATGAGTGTTTGTATTTCCTGGGTGAGGGGGATGAGCTGTGGGAGATAAAGGCATCAGTGGGCGGTGTCAGCAAGAAGCACTGAAGGTGGCCCTTGACATGCAGCTGCAGCTGCTCCTCAGAGGCATGGGGAGTTCATGTTCTTGACAGCTTCCCCTCCAAGGTCTTCAGATTGGCTCTTAATTGGCAAGCTCATTAGCAGGCTTGCTAACAGGAGGGAGAGCGAGCCAAATTTGTATTCTGTCAGCACTTGCTGTGAGGAGTCAGTAATCAAACAGCTTTTTTACAGTGTCCTTTTTGGTGTCTACTTCTAATGGCTCAGGTTTGTAGGTCTGCTATAAACCCCAGTAAATATAACAGCCATTAATAACTGATTGACCAAAGGGATTTATGTAATCATGGGATTACAGCTGCTAATTCCTTCCTGCAGTCGTGTTTCTGCATTTCATTGATCGGGGAACTGGCTGTAACTCTGATTTAAACTAATGGCATGACAAGACAAGGATGGCTTTAATGCCACTTGGATGCCAGAAGGTTGCTTGGGTGGGGAGTGATGCTTAGGGTGGTTTCACAGCACTGGAAGAAGGAGGTGGGAAATGGTTGTGTGCCACGGAGGGCAGTTCTTCCAGGAATTGCAGACAACTCACTTAGTAGTCACCTCGGAGGAGGCGGCCATATGAGGCCGATGTAAGCTCCCTCCTGCTCCAAAGCTGCTCCCGTGATCGTCAGGCGTGTCTCCCCACTGTGTGTCACCAGCTGGCCACCCCATTAGGCTGTGTCTCTGTGCCCTTCCTCTAATTGGTATGCAGTGGTGGGACTGACTAACACCAACTATCAGCTCCTCCATGTATTTGAAACTCATATTCTTAAAACCCCTTCAGGTCTCTTCCAGAAATTACTAAGGAGTGTTTCCTCTGAAGGTACTGCCTGAGTGTCTTTCCTAACTGTCCAGGTCTCTTGTCTGAAATTTGACCTGAATTTTTCACTTGAAAATGAAATTGATTTTTTTTCCCCCACATGTAACTGAAATGAATGCTGCTGGCAGGAAGGTTTGGTTTGCTGAGCACAGGATGCTCCTGCACTAGTAAGGTAGGAGTACTCCAGGTTGCAGAGGTGCTGTGGGAAGGGATAGGGTGGTGGGGTAGGTATTGGAATGCAGCTCTCCTACTGGGCTGGCTTGTTGCTGTCTGCTAAAAAGCTGCAACTTGAGGTAAAGTGATGAAACCTGAACCTGTGAAAATGTGTGTCAGCTCATCAGTGCTTTTAAGTAACTTGTGGGAAGTGCCTCTAATGAACTATCTCTTTTCCATCTTAAAGTAAATGAAATTAAGCTGAAAAAAAAAACTGCCACTGAATAGAAAGCATCAGATGGCAGTGGTAGACAGTGTTTGTAATGTGAAATGTGCTCTGGATTCCCAAGGCATAGGATGCAGGTGGTGCCACGTGTGCAATGCCTTTGAACCCCAAATGTGTCAGCTACATCTGAAAGGTATCAAACCCAAAATCTGAGCAGCGGTGAGTGGTTATCAGCTCTGTTAGGTAAAATCCTCTGTGAAAAGTGGCTGCTGGTAGAAAAACAGACAATATGCAGGGGATGAAATGCTTTTCATCTTTGTTTCTAAACTGGATGTTTTCCCTCAAGCATAAATTATTTTTGTCTTTTTTTTTCTTTTTTTCTCTTTCAAAAAAGCAGCACTGACAGCCACATATGTGAATATGAAGAAAACAAATAAAAAGTAGAAGTGAGCTTGCTGGGTTGATGCACTTGCTCTGTTGTGTAGTAGTGCACAGCGCAGAGCTTTTTCTAAAGGCTGTGGATGCCTTTTCTGCTGCACCTTTGCAATAGCAGAAACGATTCCCAAGGATAGCAGAAGTCTTTGCCATTCAACTCTGGGAACAGTAGCTCTGTTGTGCTGTTTTAGTAGGCTTCAAGAAATGAGGCCTCTCTAAGAATAAGGGTTTCTGCACAATCTGTTGCCATTTCTTCTTCCACCCTGGTCCTGGATATAACTGTGTCTTCTCTGCTCCAGCTTGGTGCATGGGTGGGCACAGCCACGGGAAAGCTGCCCTTCCCCAGAGGGAATCTCACTTTGTTTTCTTAACGGCTCCATGTGTTTCTGTCATCCTAGGGCTTAGCTGGTATGAAAAGTAATACCAGAACTTTGTGTGTCTATTAATTTCTGTCTTCTCTTTTTTTTTTTTTATTTTTTTTTTTTTATTTACCAGAGGCTCAGAAGTGAATGTTATGACTTAAAAATGTTGTATCTGGCCTCTCTTTCAGGGGACAGCATGAATGAGCAGCAGATGCTGGATTAATGTCTTGTCCTAATCTCCTTTTATTTGCAAATATCCAGTTCCTTGCAGATGGCTCTGAACAACAAAAAGTGTACACAGCCTGCCTCTGGGGAAAATTAGGTTGTTTGTAGCCACTGCTGGCTGCACTATAATCCCTGCTGGCAATTTGTTCTTTTGTCACCAGAGCGAGGGTTCAGTGGCACTTTGAAGGCATGGCACAGCAAGGTGGTATTGGAAGCAGCATCCCTTTAGGCTCTGAAGCAGGGAAGTGGAAAGAGAAAGAAGAGGACTTTCTCATTTTAGAGAGCAGGTGGTTGCATTTGTTTCTTCTCATCACCCTTTCACCAGTGCCACAAGAAGGGAGTCAGGACAACCAGCTAATGTGGGCTTCTCTCCTTGTAGCATGAGTTGTCTTCCTGTGGCCATGGGCTGACTCTGGAGCTAATTTCAAGACAGAGACTGTCAGTTCTCTGTCTCTGCTATCCCTAAGCTTAGTTGATGTGCCGCAAGGCAGTACTCATTTCTGACTTTACTCTAAACTTGTCAGAGTTTGACAAAAGAGATCAAATTTGATGTGATGAATTAAGGGCAGGGCTAGGCAATAACTGCTTTCATGAAAGGTGGAGGAAAAAGCTGCTTATCAGGAGATAGTCAGTCATGAAAATCAAATTATCAGATTAATCGTTGTGACCTGACTGTGCATCAAATACAACAAAAAAAAGCAAGAATTTTCCATTAAAAAATAAGTGGTGCTGCAGGAGAGCTGAGCCTAAGGTACTGTGTGTGAGCAGGTGTATGAGGTGGTACTATAAAATCTGTCACCACTGACTGTACAGCAAGGAGATTGACATCTCCAGTACAGTGTCACATTCTTAGCCCAAAGTGGAATGCTTTTCAACACTAAGAAGGCGGGAAACTGCAGAAGATAATTAGGTCCCAATGATGTATCACTAAGGTACCTGAAGCAACTTCCTAGTTGCTGCCTAGGTAATCTAGGAACCAGCCTGAGTTTTTCTTCTCTTAACATGAATGTTTGTGAGTGTATTATATGGGTTATAAAGAAGATCTCTTCTCTTTTTATCTCTTTGATGGCAGTGGCTGGGGTTGGCAGCTCTGCCTGCAAGCCAGTCCTGGGGGCACTGGAGCCCTTGGACCAGCATGTGAAGGTGAGCTCTGAGCAGAAAATGGCAGTGGCTGCAGGCACTTCAGGAAGAGGATCTGGTGTCTTTGCCTTCAGAGGAGACAAAGCCCCTCACACCTTCAGTTTGTGGCTGCATGCTTGTCAGGACTGGTAGCTCCACTAAAAATAATCAAAAATGAGGCTTCTCCATCACTTAAATACCTTTAAAAGTGGGATTAGTTAGGAAGATTTTTTCTGTATCAGCTTAAAGCATATTGAAAGTCTGTGAAGTACGAACATACTAGTACTGGAAATTGTAATTATAATTGCAGTGTGAGACCTACTTTTTATCAAGTCTATAGTGGCAGCAATAACAGTGAAGCTGTGGTGGGACAAGACTTCCTTGTCACAATTTTTGGCACTTGAGTCAGGTTGATTAAGCATCCTGCAGGTATGCAGACATGTGTTAGTTGCACTTTTGACAGAAATATGTCTGTGCCTTGAGGCTCCTGCATTTTTGGAAGTACGAGGTCTATCTTATTTAATGCCTAGAAATTGAAATAAGTTATGTGCATTTTTTTTTTTCACTGTAAAAGCTGACAAAATCACTCCAATATACAGGCCCTATCCTAAATCCTCTGCCATCACTGGATGTTCCACCAGACATGAATAGTGAATAGGACAGGTCTGACTGGAGACAAAAAGCCTGTCTTCTAACACAGTGTTTTTAATGTAGCCTTTGCTCCATTTTCCCCTCTTCTCTTCGTTAGAAATTTTTTTCTTTCTGTAATTGCATTGAAATTTGCAAAACTTTTTTGGCTGCAATCCATAGGAAGGAAGCTCAGCCAGATGTGCTCTCATACACAGGCATTTCTCTGTCTATAGGGTGTGTGTCATCTGAGTGCCCAGTGCATGTTGTTTATGCTGGGCCCTCTGACTTTTAGAGCAGGAAGGCGGCTTGGTTAAATTAAAAAAAAAAAAAAATAAAATTGCTGTTTCCAGATGGGAATTAAGACATGTCCAGGGTTTGTGCCATGACATTTTGTTCTGTCATAACTGCTTCCTTATACTGTTGCTTTCTGATCCTTTCATCTTTTCATGGCAGACTGCTGCAGGTGCCTTGGCCCAGGTGTAGCATCTCAGACAGATGACTTGAGGAGCCTCTTGAAAGAAATGTGTTTTTTGCAGTGTTGAACAGGCTGTACTTTAAAAAAATGGCTTAAGTGAATTTGAAATATCTCCAACACTTAATCTGTGTCTCTGAGTTTAGGATGTTGAAGGATGCTTTGGGAAGAGTTTTTGTTTTGGTTATGGGGCATTTAGTAGATTTGGACAGTGGTAGTGAATCCCCAGGGGGAAAAGAGCTGCAGTATAGTTTTGAATGGGTATCAGTATTTTGCTATTAGCTCCTGCTGGTTTGGTGTGCTGAGACACATCCCTAGGGAGTGAAAAATATTACAAGGCCATGTTGTGGCATGTTGTCTAAGCCAAGGAAAATAATTGGGCTTTGGAAATCTGTGTGTGCTCCTACTGCAGGGTGGGGTCCAGTCCCTCACAAATGTCCAGCTGATGGCCTTCATGTGGATGTTGGGTGGTTTGGGGAGCAGAAGAGGCTTACCTTGTCCACAAGCCAGCTGGGGTGATGGCCGATTGGGGCTTGTCCCTAGATGAGCAAGTTTGCTGCAGGAGCAGTCATGGGCTGTAGCCATATGACCACTGTTCCTCCAGCATCCTTTGTGTTCCTTGCTGTCTGTGGAAGTGTGTCTGGAAGGAATCACTGCAGACCAACCCTTGCCACTGTGGTGTAATCCCAGCTCAGCTCATCCCAGGGCTTTTCTGGTATTCCTGCTGGGAAGTGCATGCTCATACTGACCAATGCTTAGTTAAAAGTGTCTTGGCACTTTTTTTTTGTAGGGGCTTTGGTTTTTTTTTTTTTTTTCCCCTTGGAGCAAAGTGCCACTGTCTAATAATACCGAGGCTGATACATCTGTAGTTTGGTACAACAGATCAAGGCAGTACTGCCAGCTCTAAGAATAATGCTGTTTCCAAAGCACGTGGAGGAGGATTAAAAGGTTTTCCAGTAACCTGCTGCCATCTGTGCAAACTGTTTCCTGAAATACGCTGATAAATGCCTGTGGGAAGAGCTGCAAGTTTGGTTGTGTTTGCAAACCAGTAGATTAGTCACGGGTCCTGTTGGCAAGGTTAGACAGATGTCAGCAGCCTAGGTGGAAAGGCAGCAGTAGGAGAGGACAAGTACAGACCCAGCTGTGTGGAGTAACACCAATGTCTTGGAGATGGTGGGGAAGGAGAGGTGGGAGCACCAGAGAACTGGGAGGTTTTGAATCCTTGCTCAGTACAGATATCTCCCAGAGCACTGGTGTCATTAAGCAGAGATTGGCCATTTTGAGCAGGACAGCGGTGATGGTGGTGTTATCAAATGATTTCTGTAGAGATGAGATGCTGCTATTTCTACAGATTCACCTTGAGCCAGATTCTGCAGCCTTTGCTTGCATTCAGCAACTTGATTTTCTGAATCCTGTGGGTTTTGGGGAGAGCTATTGAGTATTAAACCCAGATCAGCTTGAATATTGGTGAAATAATCTGGTTTTATTACCCCAAGTGATAGAACTCTGTAATTAAAAGAAGGAGAGGGATATTCAAAACATTCTGCTTTTCATATTGCTATCTCACCTAAGAAATATATCTTTCTGGGAGAAGCTTTCCCATTGAAGTGTGCATTTCTGCAGAAGGAAAAACAAATACCGACTCTGACAGAAGCTCTGTTCTTCCTTGAGGCCTGCAAGATAGCAGCATAAAATGTGACATTTAACATCAGCCTTTTCTAAAGGCTTCTAGATAATTGTGAAGGATTCTTTTGTTCAGACCAGTCACTTTTCACAGATCTTCTGAAAAAACTCTGGAGGGGACTATCAAAAGCAGAAACTTTCCACTCTGATCTGGAAAGCACTGCATTAAGAGGTCTGTTTTTAGCATTTATCTTACCTTTAAACTGATAAGGCTTTAACCATCTCGGCTCTTGCTGGAAACTGGTAAGTTCATGACCGTGAATTCAAAGCTGTTATACTGATGCTTGTCATACTTGAAATGAGTCAGGACTGTGAAGAACCCAGTCATGAAAATGATCCATTATTCTGATGACCTCTCTCATGTGAAGGCAGGATTAGTCACTGGTGTTTATATGGTGTCCTGCTATCAGCTGTTTTATATGGAAATCATGAGCTCTTTGAGGTTGAAGATTCTGGCTACTTGATGTTATATCACCTAGGGCAGTGGGGCTCAGAGCCAGGATTGAAATGTTTATTCAGCTAAAGTTATTCCAGGGGAAACATTTTGGTTTGAGACTGCAAAACCTAAAAATAAGTTTTTTCAGTCATGGTCAACAAAGTCTCTCTTGATGGTTCCAGGTACTTTCCTGAAGGATCAGGAAGTCAATTTGAGGCTTATAAGTAAACTAGAACATACTCTCCTTTGGAAAAGCATCATTAAACCAAACACAAGCTTTAGCACAAGTATGTCAGGGAGGTCAGACAAGGACTTATCACAGATGAGTTGCAGAGGTGTAAGCAGAACAGAGGCTCCCAAATTCCAGCTTCTTGCCTTGCCCCTCCCATTCCATGCAAAGTCTCATTGAGCAGGGTAGGAAGAAAGCTCTACTTTTGGTGGCATGTGTCAAGCACTTCAATTGGATGTGGAGCTTAACTTGGAGGAAGAGAGCTTGAAGCTTGAATGTGCTTATGCATTTGGGATTTTGTGCCCTCTCTCTTCCCTTGGAGAACTCTAGTTTGCTGCTCTGAATGCTTTCTGTGAATGTCAGGACTTGAGTTAAGACTGTACAAAACCATCCATTTACATCTGACTTCAAGTTGAAGTTGTAAATACTCTGCTGGCACTGTGAGAGGAAAGCAAGCAGATTATCCCAAGTCACAGCCATCATTGGAGTGGTGCTGACACTTCCCTGAACTTTTCTTGGGGGCTTGAGCTGAATTTCAGATTTGTGGTGAAACCTGAATGCAGGTCAGCAGAGTGCTGCCTCAGACATGGTAACAAAACCCCTTGCTTGGTGCTATTTATAATCTTTTAATTTGTATTCTGGCCTGCTGAGCTCTCTGGGGACCGAAATAATGGTGACCGTAATTTGGCTTTCAACAATGGCCCATTTCCAGCAGAGTTGCTCTCTTCTGTCGCTGTTGAGTCCACATTAAACAATCTTTTTGACCTGTCTTTCCCTTTCTCAGAGGGGCCTTATAACATGGTACAAGCACAGGGTTCTTAACAACCTGACTGGCACAAGCAGGAAGAAATCTGGTGTAGTTGTGCTTCCACCTGGAAGGTTCCCAAAGCTGAGGCTCTGGCAGCACTGACCTTCCCCTCCTGCTCTACATACGATTTTGCTGAAATCGATAGGCTCTTGGCAGAGCGTGTGTGTGTTGTGAGGGGCTTAAAATGGAACAGAAATATTGGAAAGTAATCTGAACAAGGAATAAACTCAAAGCAAGGTGTCTGTGGAGTAAGAGGAGCTGTAATCTAGTGGATTAGTTGATAGCCACTGATTTCCTCTGTTGTCTGCCTCCAGTCCCTTAACTTTTTCTGTGTTCCCACCTTCAAAACCATTTGTGTGCCTTGGTGCTTTGTTTTATTATAGGTAATTGATGGAGAATTATTTGCCTGGCACTTTGGATTTGGCTATTACTGGTTTCTACACCTGGGAGAGACTAGTTTATTCATTCTAGCCTCTAGCATGTCACAATTCTTTTATTTTCTAAGCTGCTTCTCTCTGGATTCCTGTAGCCTGGGTTTTAGGTAGTCCATAAGCATTGCTGTTATTCCTACACTTTCTTGTACTCAAGAATATGTTGTTATAATTCTTACGTATATTTGGACAGAACCCTGCCAAGGAATCCTTTCCCTCTTCTTCCATTAGCATTAGATTTCCAACAGTCCCTGTGCCAGCAGCATGTCTGAGGGTGGGCACTGCTAGGGCCTTGCTTCTCTGGCTCTTACATCTATTGTACATCCTAAAAATAATCTTGTATTTTCTGGAGGTTTTGTGGTTGGTTGGTTGGTTGCTTGCTTGCTTGTTTCTTTGGGGTCGGTTGGTTGGTTTCTCCTCTCATCTTTGGTGTTGAAACTTCAGTGCTGTATTGAAGGTGCTTCGTCCACTGGTTGCTCAGGGCTGCTTTTGGTCCTGTGGTTACTTATGGCAAAAGGCAAACCTTTTGGATGCACAAGACAAAGGACAGCAGCCTGGGCCTACTTTGAATATTCATCTTCTCTCCCAAATGACTTTGAAATGTGATATTATACTGTTTGTTTCTAGGATTGTGTTTTTGGTTTTTGTTTACAAAGAATAAAGTTCTATAGCTGTTATTTAGATCTGTGGGATTTTTTTATCTTTGTGAAATTATAATATTTTTATAAAGCACTTTTGTTAATAGCACTATACATAGACTGCAGCTGACTGATGGCCAGATACAGAAGAGCTGTCTGTTTCTCTGTCAGGTAACCAAAATAAGGAAACAGTTGCAGGGAAGGTGATTGGTTTAGGATTTACACCACCTTTGCTGATGGCAGTTCTTGATTCAGAAATTTAAAATGTGCTTTCTTGCAGAGGCTGTACCTGCAGCTAGATAGATGCCTCATTCATGGACAGATTACTGTGAGAACCTGTGGTGGTACACCATGGTTCGTGGCACACATTTGCTGTTGTCCTGCAGGAACAGGTTGAGAGAGATCTCACAAGGGAACAAATGCTGTCCTGCTTACCATGGAATTAGGTGTGTGAACAGATTCACCAAGGAACATGATATAAGTTATCTTGTTTCAGAACAGGGTATTTGGGACAAGTGAAGTTCTAATGCTGGGTTAATGAGTAAGTTGCTGTCATAGGCAGCATTGCTCTTCTGTTTGCAGGCCATTTCTGTTTTGGCCTGATTTCCAGAGTTTTCCTTCAATCATAGCAGAGGCAATTTGGTCTCCACAAATAGGACTTTTTATATTAACATTTATTATTCTAATTAAGGAAATGTATGATGTCCAAGATAATATTTTGTGTTTGCAGCGAGGCATCAATTCCTCATTTATTAATAACCATGAGTACTTCTCTGTTGTGGCTGAATGCAGTTTGGATGAGGCCATAACACAGCACTTGAAAATGATGAAAGAATGTCTGCTAAGGCTAAATCCTTCTCTGTCTAAGGCAGTTTTGTGGTAGTTGGGTGTGTTGGCTGTTTTGGCCTTGAGCACAGTTTAATGAGCAGCTTCTTAGAAAAAGCGAAGGATTCTTCCAGCTTTGTTGCAGAAACTCAGAGTCTTTCTTCATCTTGTGCTCCCGAGAGGATGGTGACTGGGGTAAAGGTGTTGTGTCTTTCCATAAGAGAGCAGTGTCCACTGGTAGCCCAAGCTGCTGAAAGCCACTGCTCAGAATTGTCTTTTCCAGCAGTTTCACTGTGAAACTCTCCATATTTGGTATCTTCCTTGAAATCTCACCTCCTTCAGTTCCATTACTGTATGTGAATTGCAGCTTCAGATTTTGTCTCCGATATACGGAGTGAACAAAAAACCCCAAAAATCAGCATTCTGATAAGGGGAGGCATCTTGCCTTCTCCACACTTGGAAAAACTTAATGATAAAGAAATAATCCAGTCAATCCTTAAGAGAGGGCAGTGTATTTTTTCTCCCTTAAAAAAAAAAATCTCAATTTTTCAGGCAAAGAACAGTTATATCAGAGAGCAATGGTCTGCAAAACAGAAGCAATTCAAGTGCATTAGGGCTTGATAGCACTATGGAGAAAGCACAGAGAATCAAGGTAACATAGGCAGCATTTACCCTACTTTTATTTTCTAATTTTTTATTTTGGTAATATTGAAATTTTTTTTTGTTCCTGTCCCTTGTTCATGCTTCTCTGTGCATATGTTATAAACAGGTGAGTGGAGGCATTGCAGCAGGCAAGAAAAGTCATAAAGTTTGGTCTTCCAGTTGTGACTCTTTTGTTTCTGCATTAGGTGCAGTCTATGTTGGCTTCCTTTAAGCCCGTGCTAAAATAAGAGGATCTTAAAAAAAGTAAAAAAAAGGATGGAGGCATACATGGACACTGTTCATTGTCGGTCAGCAAACCCTGGGGAGAGGTGTTTCATCATCTGCTGGCTGAGAATTTAAAACCAACAAATCCCTCCCCTGCAGAGATAAAGCCCTTGTGAACAGTTAGTTCATTATCATAGTCTCTGTTTTGCTCCCAAGTTCTTTCCTTCAGAGAATCACCTATTTAACAACCCTCTTGTGTGAAGGGCCTTGGGAAGATGACACGTGCTTTGGGTTGTGTGGGTTGGCAGCTGGGAAGGGGAGAGCAGAGTGTGTGTGCCAGTGTTGTTGGCCATCCTTGCTGCCTGTTGAAGGGAGGTGACCTGTTGTTCCCCACCTCTGTGCTGGGAGCAGCTCTGGTGACACCATGGGATAGCAGCTTTTGGTTGCTCTCTCTCTCTGCCACCTCGCAGGTGGCTGGGACATGTGTTCTGGGGGGAATAAGCATGGCCTTTTACACAGGCCAAAAAAAAAAGAAAATGTTTGTGTGCCTGACCTGCATTACGAGGGTGTCTGGCAGCTCACGTTTTCAGCTGATGCTTTGATGTGTATTCTCAGAGTGGTTGTAGCACTGTGAATGAGGAACAGTGACTGACCTGAATTTTGGTAAAAAAACCCGAACAAAACAGGCAGGCAGGTGAGATTTCATCAAGTGCCAGAAGAAATAGATGAGAGACGGGCAAATGATTTTTTTTATCTTTTAAACTGTACAGCTCTCTTTTCCGTAAACATGGTTTAAAGTTTTTTTCCCCTTCCATTGTAAATGATAAACTCTACCAAGGAGCAATCATTTCTACATTGTACTAAGTGCCAAGACACATTGGTACTTACATAAAGAATGACTGTTTCATTTTTTAATCTTTTTTTTGTGTGTGTTTAAGTCTTCCTACCTGTCTGACATATCTATTTTTGGCATCCTCCTACCTGTCTGACTTAATGAAGGCTGTTTCTACAGAGGCAGCCTTTTTGTTGCACCGTCTTCTTACAGCCATGGACTGGGTAAAAGTTGTTAACAACAGCTGGGGGAAAGTAGTGGATAGGTGTCCTGTGCTGAAGAGAAGCCCCTTTGTCTTGGAATCAGTTAGGCTGGAAAATACGTATAACATGGAGTTCAGCCATAAGCGTAGCACTTCAAGTCCACCACTAAACCGTGTCCTGAAAAGCCACATCTACACCTCTTTTTAAATACCTCAAGGAATGATGGCTCCTCCACTTCCCTGGGCAGTCTGTTCGAATGCTTGACAACCATTTCAGTGAAGAAATTTTTCCAAATATCCAGTCTAAAACTTCCCCTGATGCAACTTGAGGATATTCCTATCATCCTCTCATTTCTTACCTGGGAGGAGAGACCAGCCCCTAGCTGGTGACAACCTCCTTTCAGGAAGTTCTAGAGAGTCGTAAGGTCTCTCCTCAGCCTCCTTTTCCCCAGGCTAAACAACCCAGCTCCCTCAGCTGCTCGTTGTAGGACTTGCCCTCTAGACCCTTCATCAGCTTTGTTGCCCTTCTCTGGAAATGCTCCAGAACCTCAGTGTAATGAGTGGCCTAGCACTGAACTCAGGATTTGAGGTGTAGCCTCACCAGTGCCGAGTACAGGGGGACAGTCCCTGTCCTGGTCCTGCTGGCCACACTACTGCTGATCTAGGCCAGGATGCCCTTGGCCCTCTTGGCCACCTGGGCACAGCTGGCTCATGTTCAGTCACTGCTGACTAGCACCCTGCGGGTTCTTTTCCACTGGGCAGCTTTCCAGCTTCTCTCCTGCAGCCTGTAGTGCTGCAATGGGTTGTTGTGACTCAAGTGCAGTACCTGGCACTTGCCCTTGTTGAACACCATACAGCTGGCCTTGTCCCATCAATTCAGCTTGTCTTAATTGTAGGCGTGTTGGTAGCCAATCTGAGGGAAATGCTACCAGCTCCCCTCCCCTTTTGTCAACCTACTCTGTCATCTATTTTCTGAGATTTCTCTGTTGTTAAGTAGTGTTGCAAAGGTCTGTCTGAAACCTACTTTCCCAGGAAAAAGGGATAGTTGACTTCTTCCTCCCAGAGACCAAATGCCTGTGATTTCACTGTTGCAGTCCATCAGGTGCTCAGGTGAAGATGATGCTGGGGTAGATTCCCCTCAGTTTCATCTAGGGTGAAGCTGACTTCATTTTTTCTCTCTGTGTTTCTCCAAACAGTGTGATAAGTTTTGGGCTTTGTGCCCATCTCTGAGCTGAATTCCCACTTGAGCTTCCATCTTCAGCTTGTGAGACTGCAGATTTGTACTGCCAATGGCTACTCCTTCACAGGAAGTGTTGCTTACAGGATGGAAACTGCAGAAGCAGATTTAATGTTGGAAAGGATTTTCTAAATTATTTTGTTCTCTTATTTCCAAGAACCACATGGGCATTTAATGCTCTTCCTAGTCTACAGGAAATGAACTCCAGGTTGAATCGAATGATGTCTCATGGGAGCTCGGTCTCTGTGTAACACTGGTGGAAAGTAAATAGTTTCTCTGGTGGGTTTTTTTGTTTTCTTATTACAGCATGCACATGCAAATCCATTTTAAAGAGAGGGAGTGTGTTTTTGTGGTGCCTGTTCAAGTGCTCCAAAGTTCCCCTTTGTGTAAATGCAGAAGAAGAAGCTTCTCTTGGTGTAGCAGCTCATGTTTGCTCATATAGCTGTGCACCCCTGTAACATACAGCTTGGCCCACACTCCACCTGAGTGTGCAGACGTGCACAGAGCCTGCATAGCTGCTGAGGGGGCTTCCATTCATCTCCTTTGCTGCAGCTATATCACCTCTTAGTTCTTCTGCTCTTGTAGGTTTTGCTTAATGTTTGGTATTTCAGGTCAAGAACCATGCCTTTTAATAAGGCTGAAAATCACCTGGAACTTTTTGAGAACTCTGTAACAGTGATTTGCTGTCAGCCTCTCAAAGCTGAAAAGAAAGTTAAATTCTTACCAGAACAAAGGGTGATCACCTTTTGATGAATAAACTCGCACGCAGTTAACACAGTAACTATAATGTCTCCAGACATCTGTCCTCTTCCTTTTGCCAGCTCTCCATATGGCACAGAGTCTGTAGGCAGAGAGTAAAAAGGAAATCCCCCATGAAATGTGTTGCTGTGTTTCATGGGACTATTCCCTAGTCAGCCACGTCCACGATCCAGCCCTGAAATTGGCCCCTGTTCATGTAGAATATGGTGGTGCTTCATGATCAAAGCTCTGCAGAGCTTCAGAGTCCAGGAGGTACCTGCTGTCACAGCAGTGTCGAATGCTCTGTGAAAGATAAAACTGGTTCTGAGGGAGATTTTGCTGCTCGTGGAGGACTGTTAGGGTTTTTTGGCTATGTGTGCTGGTTTTGGCTGGGGTAGAGTTAGTTTTCTTCACAGTAGCTGGTATGGGTTTGTGCTGGAGACAGTGTAGTTAATTCAGGGGTATTTTGGTCACCGCTGAGCAGCGATTGCACAGCACCAAGGCCTCTACTGCGTCTCACCTCACCCTGCCAATGAGGTTGCACAAGGAGCTGCAAGGGGACACAGCCAGCACAGCTGACCCAAGGGATATCTCATCCCATATGACACTTTTAGAGTGGTAGTGCTTGTCTAACCACTGTGCATGATGGAGCCCTGCTTACCTGGGTATGGCTGAACAGTTGCCCACCCATGGGAAGCAGAGAATGAATTCCTTGTTTTGCTTTGTTTATGTGCACAGCTTTTGTTTTGCCTATTATAATGACTTTATCTCAACCCACAAGTTTTCTCACTTTTACCCTTCCAATTATCTCACCCTTTCCACTTGGGAGGAAGTGAATGAGCAGCCGTGTGGGGCTTGTTAGTTGTCTGGGATTAAACCATCAAGAGACCTGCTCTCATGCAGAGGGGGCACTAGGGTATTTATTAAGGAATGTTCCTTGAAGCATTAGCCAGGTGTTCTAAAGACTGATACGGGATTTGCTGTGCCTTGAACCAACTGCATCTTCATGAAGAAAAAAAGTTTTGAAAGTTACTTTTGCTTTAAATTCATATATTTTGATAGATAGCAGGAAGGATGTTGGAAAAAAAATCTAGAACTAATTAACAAAGAATGTAGGTAGGTGATGGGATGGAAATTAAGGGAGAAGAGAAAAATAAAAGCTTGTTTGTTTATTTTCAGTCATTAACATAGAAGAGAAGTTGTCTCTGATATGTTCTTGCTTGAATGACTACTGCCATAAGTTTCTCAGGGGATGATGGCAAAAACTAGTTAGAATCCATTTCCGTCCATGTTACTGACTTGCTGTTGCAACAAATATGAGAGCTATGTATGTGACTTTCTTCTCTCATTTCCTTAGATCCTGAGCAGCAAAGAGGTTGCCAGATTGTCTGATAAATGGTTCCAGGAGAACCTGGTCAGAAGGATTTTGTGAGCTCCTGAGGATTAGGGATGGGGATATAAACATCTGCTGCTTTTGTGAATTGGCTTCATCACCCTCTTGTGGCAGCACGTTACCTGGCTTAGGTAGGACAAGGGAAATTTCTTCAAGATGTTTTGATTTACTGCTTTTTAACACTGCTGGGTGACCCTTGATCCTGTCTGGAGAAACCCAGGCTACCCAAATCACTTTGCATGCTGTGGCTGTTCCTCTTGCTTTGGGAGAGTTATCCAAGTGATGTGTTTCTGTCACACCCAGGATGTAGGGTTGCAGGGTATCTCCGTTTTGGTGAGCCAAGTTTTATCGAAGCAAGGAGGCTTCTTGCTACCATGGAATGTGTCCCCGTTTTGAGACTGTAAAACTGCTTGTTAAATTAGTCCCAACTAGTAACTCAAGGGGTGGTGAGGGAGACTTAGTGGGCAGCTCTCTATTTGTGGCCCTAAGCAGTGTGTTGGTTTTACACTGACTTTTACAACATGAAAAGAAAGGATTGAAATGGTGATAAGGAAATTAAACCTCTGGGGGGTGGGGTGGAAGCAAAGCAAGGGGATGCATTATTATATTGTAGGCAAGAAAAGGGAAACAAATGATTGCTGGCTGTGTTGTAACTGTACTTTGACCCAAACTTTCTGTAGGTCCAAGTGTCTGAAGTCCTTTCATGTCTTTGAGTAGGTCAGCAGTATCACAGGTCAAAACCCAAAAGATTGCTTTATTCAGCTGGAAGGGGGAAGTATTTGAATCATGAGACTTTGAGCACAGGTCATTAGTGCAGAGAGGGGATAAAATAAATCGTGGGAGCCATTAACACAACAGTGATTAAAATATATTATAGTGGTGCCATAATTGGTGCCTCGGCTGAGTGAGAAGTGAAGTACTCCAAGCTAGTTGTATTAAGTGTTCATTTCTGAGAGGCTGACAAAGATTTATGGCTTCTTTTCTGTAAGTCCCATTTAGTCTCTGTAGCACTACATCTTTTAGTGATGCACATAAGAAACAGTTACTGTTAATGGCTGGACCATTTCTCTGAAGGGTATGTTTAAAATCTGATTATTCTGGAGGAGAAGGGGAAGTGCTGTAGACCTTGAGCCACCTTTTGCTATGGCTGTGTTGTTTTTAGAGTACCTATGTAGGTGCTGCTTGACTATTTAAATGCAGTCCAACCTCTTCACTTGCTGAAGGACAGCAGCCATGTTCTCCCCACTGTTTTTGGCCTGCTGGGGCACTTTGGGGTTCTGTGATGGCTTCAAGGCATTCAGTTCCAGATAAAGAATCTTCTGCAAACTATTATTCCTGTCTTCCTGGCCTAAAAGCTGTGTTAGCAATTTAATGGCCTCTTGGTCAAGCTAATAGGCCCTGGACTGGAGTCTGAAAGCAGCATTGGGGATCTGGATCTCTGGGAGCCTTAGCACTAGGGTCACCATGGGGGCTGAGCTGCAAGGTGTGTGGGGGGAGGAGAATGGCTTCTTGAGGGTCATCAGAGGAGAGCTCTGGGATCAGGAGTGGCTGCAGGGGCAAGGGATCCTGCTGTTGGAGGCTGTGGGGTAGGACCCACACCACGTGGGGATGGTGCGCATCCCAAAGAGAAGGTCCCGGTGTCCAGAGGTGCTGCTGTTCTCCACCAGAAGGCAAGGGAGCAAGGCCAGGAAGTGGCCTCCTTGACTGCTCAGGGCTTCCCTGGAGATGCTACTGGGAAGCTGGGGGGGTTCCTGTGCAGCCTCTTGCTACCCTCGCTGCTTCTGCCAAAACCCCTGAATCTCTGACTTGCTAAGGAAATCCCTCTGGAGGTCTCTGACACCAGGTCTCGTCGTCAGCACTCTGTGGGGATGCATTCTGCCATAGGAAAGCAGTAATAAGGTGCTTTCATGTTCCAGGACTTAAAAAAAAAAAAAAACCAATTAGAAAAGTTAAACTTTAAAGTTTTGTATGAAAAACTGTATCCATGTACAACATGTGTGTGCAACTTGCATATACTTTTCAGAAGGAGCAGTGCACTTTCTCTGTCAGTACTTGTTGCTGCTGTGGTCTTTGAACTTGTAATCTTCGTAAACATCTCCTGACCCTCCGAGCTGTCTAGCTGGTATTTATTGTTTTACTGATGTATTTATCCTCCAATTCTTTTCTAATCCTGCCCCAGTTTTCACCCTGAGACCACGGGAGCAGGCGGGGGGAGGAGGGAGAGGAAGGTAAGTGTGTCCCCCAGAAGTCTTTCACCTGGCTGGGAAGGAGAACAGGGACATGTGAGTCTCCAGTGGTTTACAGGCTTATCTGTCTCTGGATGCACATTAAAATAGGCCCAGGCATTCATTTTGCCTGGTTTTGCCCTGACTTAGCACTGTGCTTTGTCTGCACTCCTGTGTGCTCAGCAGGAGCAGTTTCTAGTCAGGCAGTGCGTGTCACAAACCCATCCAGCTAGCCTTGCTAAGTTGTCTGAGTTTGTCGTATCTAAGTGTTCAGCCTGATAATTTAAAAAAAGCAGAATAACAAAAAAAACCAAAAAAAAAAAAAAAAAAAAAAAAAAAAAAAAAAAATCTTGTTCCTCATGTATTTTGACAAACATTTAATGCTGCCAAGGGTCATTGTAATTGTCTGATTTTTGACTTCAGGTTTTTGGAAAGTATGAATTAGGAGTTTCAGTCTCCAGTTTTACATTATGCAAGGTGATGGAAATGTTTCAGAAGGTGAAGAAAAGGAGTGTGGAAGTATAGCTGTACAGAATCAATAGGTTCACATTGCTGCTCGTTTGGTTAGTGGCTTCCCAATATTGCCCCTGAACAGTATTGATTTAATTTTCTCACTGTAGATACAGCATAGCTTTGCTTTACACCACTGAGACACAAGTTTCATGTTTTCATTTCATAGTGATTTTCATGCAGGCTGCCTTTGAAATTGCTGGCCTTACGGACACAATTATTGGCTTTGTGAAAATGAGCTGTGGCTTTGCTGGTTATCCCTGCAATTGTTTCTGTCCTGCCTCTGACAAACCATGTGGTGGTATTCCTGAGCATTCCTCTTTGTCCCTTTTCTTAATATGGGAAAACCTTTTCAGACACTCTATGGTTAAGAAGATAAAGGAATGTGTTTTAAGGGTTGGGGCTTGCTGCATTTCACAAGAACCTTGCTGATTTAAATTACAGTGAGAAAATACAGAGACACTGAAGGGCTATGAAGAACACTAAGTCTTAAGTGTGGACTGCAGGTATTCTCTGAAACGATGTACATGACAATGATTTCATTAGGTAGGGTGAACCTACTTGACTGACATTTTCAGTTAAACTGGATAAAACCTTGCTGCTGACTGGAAGATTAGTATTTAAAGATGAATCAAAGGTGCTGGCTGTTTTTGCAAGGAGAGGTAGTGTAATGCTGTGGAGAGGAAGGCACAAGAAAGTCCTATGGATCAAAAGTACTAAGGTAACCATTTTGGGATTCACTCATTTTTTTTCTTCTTTTTTTTTTTTTTTTTTTTTTTTTTTTTTTTTTTTTGAAGACAACCCTGAGTTTTATTCCCAATTATTCCTGACATGAGCTTTGTAGCTATAGTGTTTGCTTGGCCAGTGGTACCATGCGTGGTAGGGAAGACTCTGATGCTACCTCTCTACTAGCAATCATTTGTGGATGAGAATAGGAAGGCCCAGACTAGCTCAGAGAAAGATCAGTGGCTGAACATTCCAGTCGGGCACCTCACTTGTCTGAAAGCTAAACGCTGGTGAATGTGATCCAAGGCAGGTAGGAAACTATGTAGAGGGAGCTGAAATGCAAGAGAGCCTTGAAGGGGAAAGTGCTTGAACTAATTGTGGGGCACTGGAGGATGGCAGTGCTGGAACATGCTGCGCTCCCTTGGTTCTCTTCCCTGCTGGTGGCTTTTTGCACGAGAAATGCTGAAGTTGGTGGGGTGGACCAAAGAGGATGTTGCATTCATCCTTACTGCTGGTACCTGTGACTTTGCCACCAGGGAGCAGCTCCACTGTCTGACTAGCTGTTCTGGTTTAATTGTGGCTAACTTCTAATTAATTATTTAGAGAATTCTAGGGAGGTCTGTGTCTTCAGCTCTTCTCGACCTGTTAGCTCCTCTCAGTCTTGCCTTTACTGACAGTAATGAAAGGCTTGAACTCATGGCAGTGTGTCTGAGGGAAAAGTCAGTGGGTTTGGGCCTGAGCCCCATGGGGTGGAGGTTCTGGATATTTAAAAGGAGGAGCATATGCAGGCTGAAGTACGTTTAGTAGCAGGCAAAAGTTGACCTGGAAATGTGGGTGGATTTTTGCAGTGCAGGAGGATGGAGTAGAAGGGCCTTGCCTTTTTGCTGAGGGAAGCACAGCAGAAATGATGGAGGAATCAGGGACATGGAGAGCTTTCTAGCAGCTGGCTGCATTTTCAGCAGAATGGTGCAGAATGGTGGCTCCTCCTGGTTCTCCTCTCAGCTCATAAAAGGCTGCCTAGTGGCCTGGCCATTTTATGCAACAGTGATCCAAATGATCACATTGCACATACCTTCTCCTCTGAGTAGAGGGAAAATTGTTACTGGTATTTTTGTAGGAGGGGAAAAAAATCCAGGGATACTATTTTCTCCACCAAATTGGCTTTCTCAATCAAAATTGTGTATCACCCAGAATATTTCAACACAACTGAAATCTTCTGTTAAGAGCACCTTAGTCTCTTAAAATGAGTTTTCATGGATTGAAACATTATCAAAAAAAGTAATTTCTACCTGGGTAATAGGAAAAACTAATTAAAAAAATATGGAAATTGATAACTATTTTCAGGCAAATGTAAAATTCAGAAAGGTCATTTGGATCAGAAGTGCTGGGGTAAGAGCAAATTTGTATCATTTGTGTTCTGAAGGGAGAGCTTATATAATTTTAATTCTCAAGGAGGAGTTAAAGGTAACTTTGTCAGGATTTCCCTGATATTTGCAGGTTGGTTGAGAAGTCCTGAGATAGCCAGTCATGTGAGCCAGGGATCTCTGGTGCCTCAGAGTGAAATTTAGTTCTGCTGCTGGGTAACCCAGCATAATTTCCTTATCTCTGAGTTGATTAACTCCTTCCTCTTTGGGTGATGTGACTTGTAAAGACCTCAGGTGTGTAAAACCACACGATTTTCTTGTGTTTGGAGTTGACTGTACGAGTCTCAATATTGGAGTTTTTTAAAAAGAAGGGTAGTTGCAGAAGGGGGAGAAACTCCTAGAAGTTTCCCAACTCGATTAACATGGAAAGGCATTTTAGTTTCCTGCTGTCAATATGTGACTGTGGCACTCCACAAGACTCTCATGGGTGAAGAGTCAGCCTCTGACACTAGTGGAGCTCTTTGCCAAGCAATGCTTTCCCCCTCTAGCTGTGACTGAAGCTGTGATAAGGTGCTTGTTTGGGTCATCTGACCTGCCCCCCCCCCCCAACCCCCTTCACTCTGCCAAACTGAGCCTCACATCAGGAAGAAATAATGCATGAACTCTGATAAATTTCTGATGGCAAACTGTCGTGTTTGGACTCTCCTGCTCTCTCCTCCTAAGGCTATCTACAGCCTGAAATGTACTGGCATGCAGTGCTTTGGCTTTTTACATGCAGACTCTGAAACATTTGATGCTAAATTGTTCCTGGTGATCGCATCCAATTTAGGAATGCTATTTCTGTTTTCTTCCATAATGAGACAGCCCTGGCTGGGACCTCGGTCTGTGGGCTTGTGTATGATGCACTGGTGAACTGTACAGGCTGTGTTTGCACTGCAAGGGAGCTTTGGGCAAAGGCGGTGTTGGATTGTGTGGTCAGATGGGACACTGACACCAGGGAGCAAACTGCCCCTTCTTGCTCTCAGAAAACATACTTAAGTCTTCCCTCCATATTTCTGTAACAGTACAGGCAAAGCTCAAATGGAAAAATGTTACTTTGGGGAAAAATAATTTCAGATATTGAGCTTTTTCCTTGATAGTAAGTTTAGATGAACAGAAGGTCATGATCTTGCTCTTAGCTGAAATACAGTTCTCTTTCAATTCAGACACTGCCTCTTTGGGGTCCCTTTGCTTTGGGAATGAAACTGATGTAAATGTAAGGTAAGCAATGAATGAAGGGATCTTAATGTTAGATTTTTAGCCATCAATTGGCTCTCCTATATTTGATAGATTTTCCCATCGCAGGCAATCTATCTTCTTGCTTGCTCAGATCCACACTGGTGCCAAGTGCTAAACAATGACGCTATATATCTTTCTGCACAATTTGCCAATTTTGGTTACTTTTGAAGCCCAATGTTTCTGCTTTACCCTTGTGAATCTCCCTTATAGGGAGAACAAAATGAGCAGAAGAGTGATTTCTTTAGCAAAATACTTAGAGTTGATGTTTCTCTGTCATTTTTCCCCTTGTTTTATAAACCACAGTGCTTAGTCCACTTGCAGTAAAATAAGTCAAAGTAAAGATGTAGTAAAGAGTTGTTGTTTACAGTGTATTGCCTTTCAGATAATTAAATGAAGTACTTTATTGCAGTTTCACTTCCAGCTATGACCTTAAATAACAAAGGTTTTACTTGCTGCTTGCTAGGCTTGGGTTGATGTTTTCCCAAGCTCTCTCTTGATTGTACGTCTTCCTTCAGCCATCAGTAGGATTTTGCCAGTGACCTCAGATGAGCTAGCATTAGAGCAAAAGTGCTTTTGAAACCTTCTCCTGCAGAGGCATGAGAAATGGGGTCTTTCACAGGGAACATTTCAGGAGTTGCCAGAAGTCTCCCTCTTCTCCCCAAACTCATGTTGCCTTTCAAACATAGCTACATTTTGGTATTTACAGAGTCCCCTGCAAAATACCACAAGAGACAGGCCCATACATCAGATGAATTATCTTGCCTTCTACTTGCCAGAGGTGCTTAATTTTTTCTTTGGAAATAAATGTGACTCCTGCAATTAAATGTTACTCCTCGACTACTGAGACACCGCACTTTTTATCTAGAAGGAAGCAAGGCATTAAGAAGTGGACTTGCATACCACAAATAAAGGTGTTACTGCAAACTTCACAGCTATTATACTGAGGTATATGGAAATTAGGTTATTTGCTGTTTCCTTATGAATAGTGGAAGCTGAATAACTAAGCTTATGGAAGTTTCTAGTGGTACAGCCAGTCTGACTGTATTTGATGGTATTTGTCAGATATCTGTGACAGAGTTAAATTTTTACAATCCTTTTTTGAATATTCTAAGTTCAATGCATACTTTAAAATGTAAAATGTTATAGAAGTTTGTTGCTTCACTTGGACAAACTACAAATGAGAGCATTGTTTTTTAATGCAGTCACTCTAGTCCTGCAGTAGTTTAGCTAAAAGATAAATTAAAATCCCATGATTTTGGAGGGAGTCAAGTAGGACTCTCAAGTTTCCCCCCAAGTTTATTTGGGGGAACAAAGGCATTGAAGAACTTTCAGGATTAAATTTGAGGTTTCCTCCTCCCCATTCTTTACATGACACTACATCATTTTCTGGGACAAAATAAGATAACCTTCTGCAGTAAAGTCTGCTGTCAGTTTTCCTGTGGAACCTTCTCAGTGGTTGTTACTATGTAATAGATCATTAAGAAATGTGTTTGGGGCTTATAGAGGCAGGCACATCTTATATAAGCAAATTTCAGAACAGGTATATTTTGTCCTTAGGGTACTGATCCTCAGCTATGAGGCATGAAAGTATCTCACATTCCTTACTCAGCGCCCAAGACAATTCTCTCAAAAAGCACGTTTGTCCTGGTTGTCCTCACAATTAATTTCTGCTAGAAAGCACTCAAGGAATTAATTAATTTTAGCCTTTAGCTCATCCAAGTATTTTACTGTTTGAAAACTTGATAGTACCCATTAAAGAAGCACACATGCTTACTGGAGTAAGATTTTGTTTTGCAAAAAGCATGTATTTGGCCTTTAAAAATACCTTTTGCAAGAGTGAAGGTGCTAGTCACTTTGGAGAAGAGCTGGTTACCATATATGTTGTGATGATGCCAAGTTGTGAAGTGAGAGTGGGGGCTTCAGCTGGAAGCCCCTGGTGAAATTCCATCCAGGTTTAAATGTTCTGTTTAGTTAAGATCCCTCTTTTAGTTTCAGCTGGAAATATCTGGTCTTTGTTTCCCTTGAGAAGTGAAGAGAGTATGTGTGATCTGTATTATATAAATATTTTATCCATCCAGAGCTTCTCATATAAAATGTTTCCTTTGTAGTACCAGGAGAAGTGTTGACTCTCAGCTGTAATGCAGGGGCCCTTTCAGATTTGAAGTCACTGTTGTGTGTAGTGATACGATGCTCCTCATTAGGAAGGAGATCAAAAAAAGCTGCTGTCTTTCAGCTTGTGTTTGAGGGATATTTTCCTTAGAGATGGGAGTGGGTGCAGTTCTGAAGGGCTGCTTCTTTCTGAAGGGCTTAAGGAGATGTTGAGTATTTATGACTGGTTATCAGAGTCGGCTGGAAATGGTCCACTTACTGGATGAAGCTTGATTTCAGAGTTGAAGGGCACACAGAAATCCCCAGGCCCTCTCTCTGCAGAGGAGTGTTTTCCTGCCATTCTTTGTTGATTGGATAATATGAATGAGGAAAGGGGAAGGAGGAAGAAAGCTCTGTTTTGCTGTGAGAATGCCCAAGACCTTTCATAACTAGGCTTTGGGTGAGATGGTGACCTCTGTTAGCAGAATATAAGTAACAAAAAAAGTATCTGTGCAGAAAATGAGTTCAATAGTTAAATCTCTCTTTTTATTTTCCCCTCCAAAGATCAAAGAGGTTTGACTCTTGATTAATGTGCAACAGAATTCATTAACATGGTAAAATGTGGAAAAGCAGGCTATTGGTTATTACTACAGACATTTCCTTTAGGGAGCTGTAAATACTTCTTATTCAGTAATTTGGGCTGTTGCTTTTGCTGTTGTTTCTGTGTGTGCAACGAGAATACCATGCCTAGAAATTTAGAGGCAACCTTTATACTTCAGTATACATATCTCTGACTTTTTTTTTTTTTATGATGCAGAATACTGTTTCTGTGTTCCTATCTTACTTTCCCAGTCAGTGTGTGCAGGGCTTTGCCTTGCTTGCCTGCTCTTTTTACACTACATCAAGTGCTGTTTATTTTTCTCCTAGCAACCTACTGGGCTGCTCTTTGTCTCTAGGTTCTAAAAAGAAGATTTTTCTTATTTTTTTTTTCTTGTAGGTACGAATTTTTAAGGTTGACTGCTTGTTTTGAAAAATGTGACATTTCTCACCTACTAATGCTCATTTTTGAGGTACTCCCAAAAAAACAAATTCTAGCAAAGATTTTTTCCAACACAGCAAGGTCAGGAGTTTTTCATAGATTTCACTTCAATCCAGAGTCTCTTTTAATTTGCACAATTTGCTTGAATAATGTAGGCCTCCTAATATTTTCCAAGCCACTTACACTTAACTAATCACTTACACTTATCTTCAGCATAAACTTAATTGATTTTATTTCTCATTGAAAACATCAGTAGTAGCAAATATAATCCTATTGGCTCACAGTCTTTTAGAAATAAAATTATATTAAATGTCTTGTGGGGTGTGAAGAGGTTAAATCAAGGAGAGTCGTCTGAGAAAGTCATCCTGGTGTATAAAACATAAATCTGGTTTATATTTAAACTATGTGTCACCCACCAGCTAAAAATAGCAATGATCATTAAAAGCCAATTTGCTGCTAAACATTAATAGACATTTATTACATCATAACAGATCTGAAAGACAATTAAACTTATCTTTTTCCTAGATAACTCTCATTTAAAAATGTGTTAATCACCTGGCTTTTGCCATTAATCTCATTTACTAGTGATTTTTGTTCCCCTTGATATTGTGCATGTATGCATAGAGTTGTGTGTAAAGTGGTTCCTTCTTGTTACTCTGTCTTTAAAGAGCAGTACGTTTTCAATGGGAAAAGCTATTATCCCTCCTTACACTGCCTGTTAACGTCCAAATCAGCACAAAAAGTGAAGAAAATTACACTTTCTTACAGCAAAACAAGTAATATCTGCTACCATCCATTTGAGAAGAGAATACTAAGCAAGACAGGATAAAAAATGCACTGGATGAACATTTTACACTTAGGAAATAGATTACAGCTTTCTTGCTGTTTTCATTGCAGTTCCTCAGTCAAGTGGTACCTTTTCCCTGTTTTATTACTGCATATAGTCATGTTTGCAAGTAGTGACTGGAGCTGGAGTGAGTCAAAGGCTGAGGAAACCCAGCACTGTCAAAAGTCCTGCTTCCTGTGAGAAGTGCAGCCATGATCCTGGTATTTCTGGTGCACATGTTGCTATCTGTTAGGTCCCATGAAACAAGCCGTCAAAGGGGACAGGCTTTGTGCTTCAGCTCAGCAGTGCTCAGTTCTCTGTAGCTAAAGATGTTTTCAACTGTGTTCTTTAAGCTTCAGAGCCAAAGAACTGTGGGGCCAACCGGGCTATGAAGGGAGAGTGCCCCAGGGTGGACACATGGCAGCCCTTTCCTCCTTTTCTGAGCTGAAGAGCTCACAAAAAGCAGTCCACTATCACGTTTGAAAGTAAGAAACTTGTCTGGCATAACACTACATTTGGGGAGCCAACAGCTGCTCCTGGCGGATGCATGGAGGGAAGGAGGCCACTAATATGAGCTCTGGGCTGCTTCCTGATGAATTCAGGCAAAGGAGAAACGGCTCCTTGCCTGCATTCCCCTACACTCCCCAGCAAGAAATCCCATTCTTATAGTGAAGGTAAATTCCACTAAACTCTATATAGATCTGCATCTGCTGGTCAGTCTGGGGCAGTGCAAGTTAAAGAGGTCCTTGAAGAGGAAGGGAAAGGAAGAAAATTACAGGTGATATGAAGGAGACAGAGCAGGGAGGGAGAGATAGGGAGGATAAAAGAATATTGGAAGATACTTTAAAGGCTGCATCCAGAGGCATTTAGGAGTATTCCTCCTCTGGTCCCAATATCACACTTCACTTGCCCAGTTTAAACTCTCGTGGAATTTTCTATCACTTCCTGTGGCTAATTTTCTCCTTGGAGGCTGTCACGTCCTCACATTAAAGCAAGACCCGGTGCAGGATCTGTGCCATGACAGTTACAGCCCTGGTAAAGCACTTGGAGAAATGGGACCAGTATGTGTGGGAGAGGTGATGCCTCAAAATATAAACTGAGTTTGGGGTAGCAAAGGGCGATTAAAATTATGCTGACCCTGGTGATAAGCTTGTCTGCATTTTCAGTGCATGTACCACACGTTTTATTTGTCACAGAAGAATTGCTGAAGGCTCTGTGGAATGCAAATAAGCATTGTGAGAGTATTGTCAAACCCAGACTTTCAACATCCTGAATCATTCACAGGAAAATTAAAAAAAAAAAAAAAAAAATCTGAGATTTGATTACAAGTCATGTGAATTTCAAATCAAATATGTTGAATTATGTTTATTTACCATCGGTTTACTGAGCCTCTGAGCTGTGTTTGGGTCCTATTTTTCAGTTTTTCTTTGCAAGTAGAAATTTACTTTAAAAGAAAGCTGAAATTTTTATTATTGCAAGGAGCTGCCACATATTGCGTTTTGCAATGAAGTCATAACTGTTGGCAGTACTGTGAAGAGAGATTGCCTATGCATTATTTTTTCTCTATAAAGATGTGGTATAAACTGAAACATTTGAGAAAGATTGGGTGTATTATGTAGGTATAATAAATTTTCGAGAAATATCTTAGCACCTCCCCGAAATTTTCCGGAACACTATTGTAATACTTGCTGTACACAATGATGACATAGGTCTATTTCAGGTGGTCATAAGTCCATGGTGCCATGCAGCTTGTCTGAAGAGCTGCATAGCTTTTCCCAAGACTTACAGGGGTGTTTTTTGCCCCGATGGGTTTGGAGTGGAGGGACTGACGTGCTTCTTGCCAGCTGTGAGCTGCTTTAGCAGGTGGTGCTTAACCAGCAAGAGTACCAACTTTTTGTAATCAGTTTTCAGAAAGCCCGTTGATCTGGGGTGGTAATGCAATACAAACATTTGCATATTTTACCATATCCTCGCATGATACTCTGCACCTTTTGAAATTTTGCATGTGTTATCATATATTTGCACACACGCAGGGACCTTGTGAATGGTGTACTTTCCTCTTAAATCTGTAATGAAGTATGTTGCCAAGGATAACCAGCAGGCACTTAAAGAAAGTCTGAAATGTTCAGTAGCTGTGATTTTCAGATCTACCAATTCAGTACATTCTTTCTAAGCTTCTGGACCATATTTCTAAGGCTCTTAACTTTTCTATCTGTTGCTGCCCCCCATCCTTCCATGTGTAGTCACAAGATGTGTGGATGGCTTCACTATTAGTATAATTACCATTTTCTGCTGAAATTGCTTTGATTCTGGATTGAATGGGGAAACCAACAAGCAGCTGATAGCTCAAGCTCACCTTTTGACCTCTGGAGCAGCACAGAAGCCTCTATTTCACCTACACAGGAGAAAAAAAAAAAAAGCCACTATATTCAGCTGGTCTGTATTTGGGTGTGCTTTTATCAAAGGCTTGATTAATCTAAAATGAATTAACTCAGTTAACACTTGAGAATTATTTTGCAGCAAATCTCACAGAACATCTAAAGAGCACTTTGTCACTTTGAATCATAGCCTAAACGGGTGGTTGATGAGCTTGGTTTGAGCTGAGAGTGGCTCCTTGCTGCCCCGGTCGCTCCCCTCAGGGAAGCATAAGTAGCACTGCAGTGATACTGGAGAATCCAGGATAAACACAAACTTATTAGACCTTGCTATCATTGTAGCTTGTTTTTAAGGTTTTTAAAATTACTTTCCAGAGTGCTACATCAGGTATAAGGGAAGAAATAACAGGCAGAATGGTTTCGGGTTTTCAAACAATATGGATGAAATGAATATTAATGTGCAGAAATGGCAATTAAGTGCAATAGAGGTGCAAGTGTGCAGTTTAAATCTTTCTTGGAATAAGTGACTTAAAAATACTATATCATTTTTCACATACTGGGTGAGAGGGTTGAAGCGTTTCCCTCAGAGCTCACAGCCCCAGCAGAGGTGTGAGAGCAGCAGCAGTGCCTGTGGTACAGAAAGAGGACATAGATGTGAGCAGTCTGAACCACAAGCTGGCAAGTGCTGGCACTCTAAGAAGGCTCACTGGCTCTCTCACAGTGCTTCCTCACAGCTGGCAAACTTAAAACTTGAAATGAAGAGCTAAAAGCCGTGGACAGCTCAGGATTTTGAGAACCAAAAGTGTTTATTTCTGAACTCAGTGAGAACTCTGATTTCAGAAGTATTTGTGGTATAGGATTAACATTCTCCTGGGCTGAATGCAGACAGAGATAAAAGTTTACAGATAATTCAGTGTCTCAAAAACATGTTCCTGGCTTCCTAAAAAAAGCATGTGTCTGTTGTCTGTTAATGTCATTGTCTGTTAATGACAATGTCCCTGTAGGAGGAACTTCAGTGAGTGGCTATGAGTGAAAAGTGCATGTGGAAATGCCAGGAGTGCAGCCTGCTCCTGCCCTGCTCCCCCCTAGGTTATACAGTTGGTAATGTCTGTGTGACCTTTTGCATGGCAGGTTGTGTTGCTGCCACCACAAAGTGACCAGGGAGCCACATCCTGGGAACCTGACAGGGAAAGGGATTTGAAATAGGATAAAGGTGGAAAAAGGTTGGAGGAGCAAAACCTTTCCTTTTTAGTAATGTTGCAGGAAAAAAAAAAAAAAGATATTTATTTTGCAAACAACTTATGGCCAAATGTATTGCAGCAATTCTTTTGTTTAGCCATTCATAATGGGAGTGGAAATATAGCTCATTCTCTTACTTTAGAAAATTTCTAACAATAAATTGCAGTTAATGTAATTTTGCAGAGATTGCAGGTTTTATTTTTTCTTGCTGGGGTTATTTCTCTTCCCTCTTGTAACAAAATTCTGAATATGTTGCCTGAAATAAATTATCTCAAGTAGCAGATGCTGAGAATGGGGAATTACACCCATGGTTCCAGCTTGGACCATCAGCTTCAAGGAGTTTAATTACTTCCCAACTCTTCCCCTCGTAAATAGTGACTTTAATCAATATTTGTTTGAAACATCACTCTTATTTTGTACTTCGTGGGTGACTTTTGCCAAAGGAGGAGAATTAAGTGCTGGAATCTTTTCTATTAAGAAATATAAAACAGTCCTTGTATCCTTGATTTGTTTAAGCTAGTTCTACTATGCACATTTTCATGGATGGGGAGAAAATTGCTGCAAGTAAAACTGGATATCCAAACCCCAGCATTTCTATCTGGCTTTTGCTAGTGGGCCCCTCTGTAAGACACTCTTGCCTCTCCCCTGGCTGTACCTCAAGTGCCCAGAAAATGCTGAATACCTGAAGCAGCTTCTTGTGAGAAGGGTAGTGTACAGCTTTGTGCAGGTGCAATTGCTTCTGTTTGGAAGAAGGCAGTAATTAAATGGAGTTCTGACAGATTTGGCTTGCACTGCTCTGAATTCTGCTTTGAATTCAGCCTATCTGTTAGCTCACCACATGAACTGGTTTCCTTTTCTTTTTCACCCTCCCTGTAGACTGTCGACAGATGAGTGCAGAAAATGCTCCATGTGCTGCTTGACATCAACTGCTGAAGAACAGACTTGGGTAGATGTTGAGTTTGTCAGTGTATCTATAATGCTCTTTTATGAGCAATGCCTTGATGAATACTTCACTGCTCATCTCTTCACTATGAGGCCTTAGTTTCCTTTATTTTGCTTTCTCCTATTCTGTCAGTAGCAGTTTGAGCTGGATTTTTGGGAACTGCCAGCATGCAGTTCTGGGCTGGGTGATGCAGCAGATCAGACTGTGAAGGTGTCTGGGGCAGCCCTTTGGGCATAAAGGTCAGTGAGCAGAAGAACTTTCTCTTAAATCAATTCAGGCTGCATCATTTTTGTGGTTGAAGTCCAAACCCCTTAAGTCAAGCTCTTAAATTTTTCACTGTGATAGTGTATCCCTGTCTTGCATCAATAAATGTAACACTCCACACTGAACAGTTCATGGATAGTGGACTATTTTCTCTAGTTTCCCCCTTTGGCTGTGCTTTACCTGGAGGTAATCCAAAGATGAAGTGAATTTTGTTTTGCAGGCCTCTGTTTGTGTCTTACAATGCTGCTTGCAGGGGTTGAGTGACCATTAAGAAAAATGGTTGTTCTGCTCATTTCCTATGTAGCTGTTTCCCTGCAGATATCCAGTTCACAAACACACTGTGATTATTTGATTACGTAAAATATAAACCCACCCAGAATTTTGCAGCATTCCAATGTATTAGGTTAATCTAGTGGTGCCCTGTGTTGTTAAACACAGCTGGCATGTCTCCAGACACATTGTTTATTTGGTAATATTTGTGTGTGAGCTTAAGCTGAAGGGGTCGAAGGCTTTGCAGAAGCAAGTTTAAGGGCAAGGTGGTGCCAGTCAGGGTGTGCAGATACCACCTGACAGGCCACGGTTCTGGCATGTTCTTCTCTGGCAGGAAGGACAATAGGGCAGAGAATATTTGGTCAGATTTACAACTGGAGTAAATGATGCATGGGGATGAGTTAGTCCTGTTGTCTCTTTTGCACAGGAGCTTTGTGACTCAGTAATGTACTTTCCAGGAGGATGAGATGTTTATTTGTGGCTCTGGTGGTTCCCAAAAATTAGTATTTGGACTTTGCAGAGAGCATATGAATCCTTTGCTCATTCAGCCTCAGCCCAGGAGATAATAGAGAAAAATTCCTAGAATCCTATCATGAAGGAATGTATAGACAGATTAAAAAAAATTAATGCACACTCTTTAAGTATTTTGCTGACAATTAGACCTTCTATGGGATAGGGAGCCTAATTAATTTGTGGCTTCTTCAGTTTACACCCAAAAGCCTTTTACTGCACTATAATGTTTTCTCTTTTTAACAGTCTTAGATTATTCAGAATTGATTCAGTTTAAACAAATAAAAATTGAAAACAAACCTGTGCTCCTCCACTGCCTGACTGAGCTTTTGCTTCAGGGAAGTGTACGTGTGCTTGGATAGCTTTCACCCACCTCTATATGCCTTTTGAAATTCTGTAGCATGAAAAGCTTCTCACTTTTAAAACTTTACAGAGGATGCTATAGAAAAAGCCATGCATAAATAATAGCAGTGCTGTAGTGTGATGTGTACTGGTAGCCTACTAAAATATAAATGGAAAACTTGATCACTGTTTAGAATGTACAATTTAAAATATTTATGAGGCCCTTTGCTATTTGAAAAACTGACTTTCAGTATTATCCATGACCATTTTGATTAGTCCCAGCTCAAGCAAAGTTTTAATTTCAAGGATGTCCATAAAGAAGCTACTTGACTGCAGATTGACCTTGGATTTTTTAGAAACCCTACTCACTTACAGAGAAGAGAAAAGACTATGGAAACTATATGCTACATTTGAGTGAACAAATTGCAGGGACAGACTGGGGAGGAGAGTCAAGTGAGAGAATAAAATCTTGGCAGTGCAAGATATATTTATTAAAAAGAAAATGCAGCTTCTCTATAGACTTTGGTTCTGAACAATGTGGGGTTTTATTTAGTTGATCAGTAAAGATAGGCAGCAAAACAAAGGCCACTTTGTCATGCCAGACTTTCAGAAATATACCCACATCACAATGGCATGCAGCACAGATTTTTCTTACAGCTTTTTGGCTCAGACTTGGTTTTGGGTAAGAACAAAAGTTGGCAAAAACAGCTTCTATGCTCAGAGAAGAATAACTTCTGTTGATCAGAGATTTTTGGAGAGATTTTTAATTAGACCAGTACTGTGAAGACTGCAGAGTCTAAGGAGTTCAAAACAGATACATAAAGTACTTTTCAATTCCTCATATTTCCTCATCATTTCAGAGTCAGTGGGGGAGCTAAGTTTCAAGCTGCTGCCGTGATTTAACTCTGTATAGTTGTTTTTTTTCCTGCCAAGTTCGAGTCGCTGTGGCCATCTAGCCCCTTCTGGAGAGATTAAAATGATGGAAAGCTGGAATATGCTCTCCAGTTAAATGAGCGAATGTTTCTATTCAAGCACGGATTCAGATTTCCCCGCGCTTTGCTGTAAGCGCGTGGGATGGACAAGACCATTGTTTTTAATTCCACCATAAATAACTGCAGAGCTCAACTAGCAGTGAGTTGCTGGCAGTGACTAGAAAGTGGCTGGTTAGAGGATAAGGGTGACTTTGGGCTCTACTTGGTTTCAAAGCCTGGTCCAGATTCAGTGATTAAAAGCCATACAGGTTGCCTCAAACAAAGCGAGGCTTTTTGGCAAATCATCAGTGGAAATACTCCCAAACTATGTTACTAATCCCACTGCCTGGCCTGGTATCTTGCCGTTAGCATCCACAGCGGAGGCATGACAGAAATGCAAAAGGGAGGGAAAGGTCTTAGCTTTTTTGTTCAAAACTGCGGTCTGGAGCCCTGTTTTGAGATTGGAAGCAGAGCACTGGTTGTCCACCAACTGGTAACTGCTTCTCTGCACAGGCATATGTTTTGTTATTTTATGTAGGAGTGTGCATACATCTGAAGAGCCAGGGAGTGGGGAAGACGCATTTGCCTTTACAGCTGCTGGCAGCAAAGAAACACATCAAGACTTGATTGAAAACGCCTATCTTACTGTTTTACTAACTGCAGGTTTTTTTTCCTTTCTCATTTCTAGGTCTCAGACTCTGGATACTGGCTGTGGGATATTTTTTATTATTATTTTTGATTTTTTTTCCCCTTTTTGGATGTGAATTGAAGGCCAACAACAGTTGAAGTGTTGGAAGCAAGTGCAGGAGGACGCTCACCTTTTTGTTTGAACCCGTTTGCTGGGATACTTTCAAGCTCTCCTTCACAGTCATGTGGTCATCACAGCTGCTGTTCTTCACAATGCTCTTAACACCCTTTGCCCATGGTGAGTGAGAGGTGGTGTAAGTTTGCCTGTGGGAAGCGAAGAGAAAATAGCAAGGATTTTGTCTGTCTTTTCCTAATGGCATGGGTTTTTTTACAGGATGTTGATTTCTCTCCCTGCTTACACCTCAGGTCTTTGAAATATCCAGGTTACATTATGACTTAACTACTGAAACAAAGAACTCTGGTGGCACATAAGGGTTTCTTGTTCTGAGTTTAGCTGTTTCATTAGACAGACTTTTTATTCCTTGTTCTTGGGG
The DNA here is from genome assembly GCA_020086605.1 of Lanius collurio. Classification (NCBI taxonomy): domain Eukaryota; kingdom Metazoa; phylum Chordata; class Aves; order Passeriformes; family Laniidae; genus Lanius; species Lanius collurio. The sequence goes on along the minus strand of JACBWW010000015.1, from coordinate 25,452,139 downwards.
AAAAATGGATTTATTACCAAACAAATCAGAGTAGAGTAAAGAGAAATAAGGGCAAATGATAAAAACACCCTTCCCCCTGCCTCCCTCCTTCCTGAAGTGAACTTAGTCCCAATTGTCTTTACCTCCTTCCCTGCAGAAATATAGCGGTGCAGGGAATGGGAATTGTGTTCAGTTCATCACTGTATGTATTTTGAATTTATTGCTCTTTCCTCCTCAGAGGGAGGGCCCCTCACATTCTTCCCCCGCTCCAGCATGGGTTCCTCCCATAGGGTCACACATCCTGCCAGCCAGCAAACCTGCTCCAGTGTGGTAGGCTCCTCTCTCCACAGAGTCATATCAAGGTGCAGTGTGGGCTCTGCATGGGGTTACAGCCTCCTCCACGGGCTGCAGAGGCACAGGTCCTTCACCTCCATGGGCTGCAGGGAAATCTCAGCTCTGGCATTTGGAGCACCTCCTGCCCTTCTTTCTTCACTGACCTCGTCTGCAGAGCTGTTCCTCTCCCAAAGCAGCAGCTTTGTCCACATTCTTAGATACGTTATTCCAGAGGTGCTGTCACAGTCACCGATGGACTCAGCCTTGGCCTGTGATAGGTCTGTCCTGGAACCAGCTGGCATTGGCTCTGTCAGACACAGGGGAAGCTTCAAGCAGCTTCTCACAGAAGCTACCCCTGTAACCAGCCCTCCCCTCCCCAAAACCTGGCAATGCAAACCCAGTACAGAGCTGTAGCAGAAAAATTTGATCTCTTTTATTAGCCAGGAAACTCCTAAGTGAAATGTGACATATGTAATTGTTTGAGGCCTGTTGGGTTCTTTTGATATGAGAAACCCAAGTGTAGGCTGTAGAAGTAAGCTGCCAGGTTTCACAAGTGCTGAAGGGTTCAGGTGCTCCTATTAGCAGTAATAGTTACTGAATGCACAGAGCAGAGGTTTGGAAAATCTGGCTGCCTCATTTTTCTGATGTTTAAAGGAAAGGTGAACTCTACCAAGGATCTCATTTTAATTGCAGGCCAGTGGAAGCATGCTTGTAAATGACATGACTCCCTGTATGTAAGCCATGGGCCCCTGCTTTTAAAATATTCATGGGGCCTTTTGAGCTTTAACCAAGTGATGCTCTGTATATGTGCTAAGACACTGGAGCAAAATTTTACAGGAAAGAAGGTGATGAAAAAATAAAATAAATGTAATTGGCTGAATATATCCATAGAGCACAACCTGTCTTTTTATATAACACCTTCAGGGACAAAGGTTATCTGTACTATTGTTCTTCAAGCAAGACCCTTCCTCACAGACTTGGAAATTAGAATGAGTATTTAAATTGAGCTGACTAATTAGGGTGGAATGAAAGAACTATTCAGAAAGGTGCTCTCCAGCCCTCTCCAGGAAAGTTAAATGCTAAATGTTTTGTAAATCTTTATAATTAACTAATAGTAGTAGTATTAACAGTTAAAGCAACTAATGGTTTAAATATATCTCTAGCAATTGTGTTTTAGATTCTCAGTGCCACTATAGCTGGAAAGTCCTGCCTGATAGTCCCAGTAAATGAAAATGTCACAAGTATCCTAGGAGTTGTATTATGCCACAGATGAGCAAATGCCAGAGATGCAGGAACAGTGCCTGGGAATATTTCTACCCTTTATGTTGCTCTCCAGACTGAACGTCCAGGGTGTTTGCTGTGGTGGTTGTGGCAGTCAGTGGTGGTAAATCTGACATCACAGATCTCACTAACACCTACATTATCTCATCAGTTGCCAGTGACAGTGCAAGAGCCATGTTTGAACTGTGGAGAGGGAACACATTTTGTCTGAGCCTGAGGACTTGGATTGGTTCTCCCTGTTCTGATCTCTGAGTGGTCAGGATGCAGCTTCCATCTCAGAACTTTGGCATGTTGTTTAAACACATCACAACCTCACCTTCCTTATAAAAATAGCCCAGTTATGCCCTGCTTTTTATTTTTTTTTTTAAATTTATTTTCCATTTTAGTATTTCCTTTTTACTGCAAGCCAAAAGCATTCAAAATTTATGCTTAACAGGACTCAAGCATTTAAATTCCTCTTTCATGATTTGGCATGAGTCCTGTCCTGTAGTGATTGCTGGAGATAATACGAACTACTTTTTCAGACTGACCTTGCTAGATCTTATTCCCTTTTTGAGTTCCCCGACATAGCCTCTTTATCTGTAGTGGTGGCTGCATTATAGACAGATTTCTTAGACCAGTGATCTCATAAATTGGAGAGGTGGTGGTGGTGTTTTGGTGTTTTGGAGTTTTTTTGAGGGAGATTGGATTTTTTGTTTCAGCTATTTCATCTCTTGGAGTAGATTGTGTGTCTTGGGCTGTGATGACAGATGTGGAGTCAAAGGGTATATACTTCAGTGATCTGCAGGATGAAAAGTAATCTTCCAGAATACTGCCCTGGTACAATGTCATCTTGTTGATAAGCTGTAGAAATCATAAAAGGGGAAAAAGTCATGAGTCCTTGCATTTCCTCAGTGATGATGTTAATCTGCTATATCCAAAATACACAGGCACAGCACTGTCTAGTTTTGCTCAGACTGCTTTGAATTGTAGCTCACCATAAAAAATAAGCCATGTGAAATACTTGTGATTATAGCAGATTTGTGTAGTGGCTGCTTTCTTTACTGTTACCCTTGTACTTGAATGGAAAATAGCTTGCAAGTTGGGACACAACCTGGAGCAGTGTAGAAGCCCCCCAAAAGCTGTCCCCTCTCCTAAGTTACAGCAAAGCCTGTAAATCCATTTGTTGCCTAAAAATAAGCCTGTTGTACAAAATCAGAGAATTACACAAGATAGACTGAAGTAATACCAAAGAATGAAATAAAACCATCAGCAATAGCAATAAAAGCAAAGCCTTCTTCATCCTTTGCAAGGGCACTGCTAAGGGGACAGGACTTTTTCACCCCTGCTTTCTTTTTGCCCCTCTTTGGAAGCTTTTTCCAAAGCATCTGAAGGTGTGGACCCCAGGAAGGTGCTCCTTGTTTTGTATTCTTCCCCCCATATGCACCTTAGCAAACTGATCTTCCTTCCCTGTAGCAGGTGGATTTCCAAGAGATGTTTTTCTGGAATGAGCAGCTGTTCTCTTCCTCAGCCTTTCTCCCCTTGACCCCAGACAAAGCAGATTTCACCCACAAATGAATGCTGTCAAAAGTTCACTTGAAATGAGATAGACATGACAGGCAGCAGCTCAGTTTGCAAGCCTGGAGAGATGTACACCTGCTCTGCCACATTGCTGTCGTGCTTGTGTGTGGCTCAGAGATTTAAGACTTCCAGACTGCTGGACAAAAATATTAATAGAAATAAAGAGATTCAGAGCTACATGCTCTTAGGAACGGGGATAGGAAGGATACCACAGTGATGGCTGTGGGGTGCAATTTTGCATGTCTCTAAACAAGTAAGTTATTTTAGGCACTAGAGGAAAGCTGAGGGCCTTTTGTATGTAAAGATCTTTATCATCCCATCAGATTGGTTCATTGTTATTTATTTGAAAATTATGTTTTAAGGATTGCACTGAGCATCTAATTATATGATGGGCAACAACGAATGAGTTAATTGTTGTTACTCTGCTTCTTTTAATAATCCAAAAAGAGACAACCACTTATTTTTCCGATTAAGCAGTAATTCAAATTGCCCAGTTTCTGTTGGAGATTGTTACAATGCAATAAAATCAGCAGGCATGTCTATCTCCCTCTTTGTTCTGTTGCTGCACTCTTGCCTTTCACTTGTGACACGAGAGTGAGCTGTCAGCATCCTGGATCCTGCTTGGGCAAAGTTGTGGAGTTTGGTGTTCCTCCTGGTCTTATAGCTGCTTGGGGTTATTTTGTATATGTTTTAACCCTGTATGTATTAATGGGTTGCACACTGTTCGCTCCTGATGATCCATGGAGTGGATTAGTCATTCCATTGATTTCTTAATATTTTCCTTGATATACAATGTGATTTTTTGGGTTAGAACCACACACTTGGCCAAAACTAAGCAAAACTGAAGCCAGAGCAAGTTTAACAATAATGTAGCCAAAACCTGCTGAAATTACAGGACAAACAATAGGTATGTGTCATGGTTTGAGCCCAGCTAGCAACTAAGCTCCATTCAGATGCTTGCTTACTTCCCTCCAGCCTTGTATATGAAGATAGTTCTGTATTTTTATACATAATCCAAAACACAGTACTGTACCAACTACTAAGAAAAAATGAACTCTATCCCAGCCAAACCCAGGACAATCTGACATTGCAACTAGAACAAGCTAGGCAAAAGTTATCTGATCCTAGGGGAAGCTGTAAGTGCAGCAAATCTTCTCAAATAACTTTGGAGATTTAAGCTAAAATAGGTTGTAGTTCAGACAAAGCCTGTCAAGTCCTGGAGCTTCGTATTATTGTAAAGCTTAAGGCCTAATACTGATACTTGACAGCACCAAACTGGCAGGACTACAGATGCTGCTGGCCCAGTTCAAAACTTCAAAAAAACTGGTTGCCTCCAAGAAGTTATTTATGCAGTCTTGTGGCATAGCTGTAAAGTGACCTTCCTGCATTTAGGGACAGATGCCATCTTGTCTCTCCATATGAGAATTAGTTTGAGATGGGGCTGAACTAATTTATCATTCGCAGAGTAGAAAATGAAATTTGAAGTCCTTTCAAGTCATTGCAGCTGCAAGGAAGAGAGCCTTGTCTGCTGTCCTGTTCCTGCCCTCTGAGCTTCTGCACCATCTTTGCAATGCTTCTGGGAGACAGCCATGGTGAGGGCTGCATCCGTGTGAAAAGATGGCACTCCAAGGTCAGGCTGATCTCTCTAGGCATTAGCAGGTCCAGATGCCGAGCCAGTTTCTGTGGGAACAGTGGAAATATTTATTACTGAACAGCACTGGTAGTTGCCTGGTGACAATGATTCTGTTAAAGCAAGCAGCATTATCTATCTTGGGGGAATATATGATGCTAGCAGACTGGTCTTTGGTGACAGAGTGCTGTTTAATGTGAGCTGAACATTTGCCTTGCTACTATTTTAATACAGTGAAAATACTGTCACTGCTTAAAATACATACTGTGTTTCTTTTATACTTGTGCAAGTGCTATGTTAGCTAGTGAATGGTGGATAATTGCCTTTTACTACAATACTCTTTATATAGTCTCAATGAAATACAAGACACATGTTTTATTAGTTGTGAAATAGCCAAGTTGACTTCCAGGCTTCTGCCTAACTTCAGTGTTTTAAAGATTAATCATCCTTGAAATATTTATAATGTTTGCTATTCTTGGCAATTTGTATTACCTGCAGCCGTGCCACCTTTTCCATAGTGGAACAAGTGATCGAGGAAGGTTTTTCCTGATAAAAGGGAGTCGCTCTGTATATACTACAGCGCTTTCGTTAGCATTATTATACTAAAATTGAGAGTATTAAGTTCCCCATCTGGTGACAGATCAATCTGTAAGCTGATAGAGGGTGAAATTCAACCTTGCTAAGACTATCCACTGTTTGATTCTCGTTTAAGCCATTACGCAGTGCAGAGGTCTGTATGTGGACTCACTTCTCTCGCATCTAAAGTTCACACTAAATAAAGAGGGAGATTTTAAGAGGATTTTCTGATAATGTGGGTTTTTTTCCTTCAGTTTTTGGCAAATGTGTCTGCTCATAGAATCTTCCTGCTGTAGGGATGAAGCAAGACTTTTCACCCCCAGGGGCCCATATCTGGAGTAGGGCTATTTAATGTCTTTGTCAGTGCCACGGACAAAAGGAGCAAGTGCATCCTCAGCAAGTTTTTCATTGACACCAAGTGGTACAGCAGCCTCCTAGAACCTAAAGGGGAGTAACAAGGAAGCTGCAGAGAGACTTTGTACAATGGCCTGTAGTGAGGAGGCAAAGGGTAATGGCTTTAAATTAGAAGAGGGTACATTTAGATTAGATATTAGGAAGAAAGTCTTCACTACGAGGGTAGTGAGGCCCTGGCACAGGTTGCCTGGGGAAACTGTGGATGCCCCATCCCTGGAGTGTTCAAGACCAGGCTGGGTGGGGCTCTGAGCAACCTGGACTAGTGGGAGGTGTCCCTGCCCCTGCCTGGGGGCTTGGAACTGGATGATCTTTGGTCCTTTCCCATCCTGAATGTTTGATGGTTTTTCACATGTATGGTGTATGGCAGCAAGGCATGTGGGTTTCTTTCTGAACTGCAGCAACAGACAATGTGCTTGCTGTCACAGCAGCAGGAGGGAGGGGGTAAGCTGTGTTACCTTGCAATATCTGATGCTTCTGTCATTTGAAACCATTTCATGACAAGACTGATTTCTGATCTCTAGTGACCAACTCTGCGCTCTTATTTTTTCAAGTGTTAGCCAAGCCATAAGTTTTGACAGCATGTGAATTACAGTGTAGTAATTTCCACCCAGCACATTCAGACACAAAGATGAAGGCCAAATGGCCTCTGTGCAGTCAAGTGTGATTTATTGTGCCATAATTTAATTCCTGTTATATTTTATTGTGATTGTAAAAATGTTTTTATTAGTGAACTTCTTAACGAAAAGTCATATTTTAAAAAACAGAACTGAAAAGTGCAATGCTGATCTTCTCACAAAGAGGTATAAATAGCTTTGTGCAATGAGGAGTTGTATTAAATCCTGAAAAATTATATTTGTGTGGTTAATAACCCTAGGTAATGAATAGATGTTGTGGTGTGGACATCTGCTATCTAAAAAGCTGACCTAACTCTTAACTATTCATTTTGTATTAGCTACCAGGCAGTTGCGATGTAGGATGATTAGGTTCTTTGTTTCTGACCTAGTCCTGATTTGATATGGAAACCTTAGCTTGCAGCCAGTCTCTTGAGCCTTCCAATCTTCTCCCAGTTCAGGCTTTACAAATGTAATGGCTGGTACAGTTGGGTTTGGTCCCAGCGAGTGCTGAGCAAATAGACAAGGTGGTTTGGTGGCTCAGTTTGGGAGAGCGTCAGAGGGAACAAGCTGATGTGTTGGGGAAAAATAAGGCAATCTGAGAACGGCTTGGGTGGTACTGGAGAGGAAAAACAAGGGGTCCATGAATGCCTTAAAAGTCTTTCTCAATTTTCATTTTCCTTTGTCTTTCGACATACATTGGGCATTTTTTTTTTTTTAAATTGAAGCTCATGCAGTTAAGGGTGCTTAAAGGTTACCAGGCTAAAACCTTCTTCCCAATGAATCATTTTTAAAGAAATTAATGAAGATCAACCGTATGCTTGAGATGACAGGATTTCTGGGGTATTGCCTGGCCTTTCTCTTGGGATTCAGGAGGATATTGAGTTTATCCAACCATGCTGATCCAGGTCTGTCTCTTCTGCAGTAGTCCCTGGCTAGCAAGTACTGTTAGATAGCCCTATTCCTCACTCGTCCTTGTCATAGCTAAGCACAGAATAAATAAAGGATTGCTATTAAAAATGGGTACTTTCAAGGAAGTTACTATCTGAATAAATTTTACTCATGTTCTCAGCAACTTACAGCTCATCAAGATTTTGATAGGGCCAAAGCTGTTTCACTTCTGATGGATATATGAGTATTAAGAATAGCATCCCAGTGAAAAACCACAGTAATTTTCCATGTAAGTGATGCAATTACTGTGGTTTGGCATTAGATGTAAATACTTAAAAAAAAAACCAAAAAAAAAAAACCAAAAAAGCCAAACCAAAAAAAAAAAAAAAAAAAAAAACCAAGCAAAAAAGCTTGCCTGACTTTTCCAATTAAACATGAGAATGATCTCTCTAAATATCCTTTTGGAGTTAATAATCTGAAACAATCAGGACTGAAAAGTGTAGTGGGTTAAGGCTGACTCATATGGGTACAGGCATCCCTTAGCCGGTACCCAGAGGTACCATGGAGCACCAGGAACCTTTTTGCATCTTCATCTACACATGGGAAGGCACCTTGTCCTGTGTCTTCCTGGACATGCAAGATACTCCAGAAGGACTGTTTTTTGGGGCAAGCTGAGGTCGAATGAGGCTGGTGCAGTAATGAAAGCAGCAGAAGTGAGAAGCTTCCCTTTCCTTATCCTCATGAATAGGGGAGATAACTGCCCATCCATTCCCTGCTTGTTTTTGACTATTGCATAATTACTTTAATTTGGCTAATTGCTGATTCTTGTCTACTTTGGTAATTCTATACTTCCAGATAAAGGTTTCTTGTGGTGAAGATGACAGCTGCCAGGGGTTGGAGAAATCCAGCTTGTTTTGGGCTGAGTAAAGGGGTTTGGTGGGTGAGGCCGTGCATCTATTCCCTCAATTAATGGAGAAGTGCAGGAGCATAGGACATCTTCACAGCCAAAGCAGCTGTATAATGCTAGGGCAGAGACAATCCATTCCAGCAGTGCAGGTGGGAAGTCATGGCCAGGTTTTGTAAGTGCACAAGCTTCCTATGCCAATCCTTCCCATGCAGCTGTAACACCTTTTTTCTGCATGTGAACGTGCCCACAAATGCATTGTCATTTTTTTTTTCTTCTTCTAATACAGCTAAGCTTAAACCATTGAAGTTGGATAGAAAAAAAGTTACTTCTGAGAGTTTTCTGGCCCTGGTTCTCTCGTATATTTAATCTGGGCATGTTGAAGTACTCTAAGCTAAAATGAGAAAAGAATGACAGTGAGAGAATGAATTATGGCCACCTTTGTTCTTGCACCTCCTCCTCAGTTGCTGCTAATATGCTCCTATGAGATCTGGGCAGACCTGCTGTTTTCCTGTTAGGAAGAGCACCCTATGCCCAGCAAAAACATCAAGAAGCTCTTTATTGCAAATGAAACCGCTGATTCCTCAGAAGATATTGCTAACATCCATTTTATCAACTCCACTCATGTTAAATGAATCTTAGAGCCATCTGATGTTTATTACTCCATGGCATATTCACTGTTGTTCAGTTGTTCCCTTTATTGATCATGATTTTGTTGGGGGTTTTTTTGAATTGAATATGTTTGCTAATGTGGTTTTATTTGAATTTGGAAGACATTTCCTGCTGCTCAGTGAGCAACTCATCTGGGAAAGATGCTGTGGTATGGGAAAAAATTAAAAGCATGTCAGAGATTTCAGAAGATTTTCCTCACTTTGAATTTCCCCGATTACATCAAACAGTTTTGTGCTGGGCAGCCTCCCTGAAATATCCCTCCCAGTGCCTGAAAGGAGGATGCCTGTTCTGTCATGGTTCTGCTCCAAGCTGTGGGATGTGCAATGGGTTTTTAGCCAACACCACACAGATGCTGCAATCTTCTCATTGTGTAGCGTGGGCCTGGGCTGGTGGGTTTTTTAGTTACAGTGCAGTAGTGAATGCATCCCATAAACTCAAGGAATTATAATCAGAGCAGCATCTACTTTTATATATTCCCTTGTACTTTGCTGTTTTGGGCTGCTTTCTGCAGTGCCTGATAGTGTTGGGTGCGTTGTTATACATCCTGAGGTGTAAGCTGGTTTCCTGTAAGACTCGTGGGTGCTAAAAATCCTTCTCAAGACAGTCTGTGTATTAGAATGGGCAGAGGGGGAGGTAAGGACTAGAAATCTGTAATTTAGTTATTGTCACCTATACCATAATCTGTGGAAAGTGATGGATTTTAGAAGCTCAGTTGAATTGTCACTTGTTCTTGAATCTCTAGATTCTGGAGACATAAATAAATACAGCATTTTAATACCGAGTTATTGAGGTCTGATCCAAATGCCATGGCAAGTTGGTATTCTGTGTAAATGCACTTTGAATCTGGTGTGCTTAGCCCAGAGGGATTACTTTGGGGAAAGCTGGAATATAACATAGAGGAGAAGGTACCCTTGGCTAATTTCTCAAATCTTAGTGCATTCAGGGACTTCACTAGATTGCGGGCTGCTCCCCTGCCCCTGAGAGCATTGTGCTCAGTCCTTAGTCTCTCAGTAGACTGACCCCCTTCAAGCTCTTCCAGGAACAATTAGAAGTCCATCAGTGGTGCTGATTTAAGTGAGAATTTGTTTTAATTTTTCTCCCCCCTCTGCACCTCTTGTTGCTGAAGGTCTGTCTCCAACTTTTGACTCACAGTGTCTTATTACTAAAATGCTGGAGGCTGCAGTAAGGGCTGATTCAGTAACAGGGGAGCAGATGACAGAAAGGAAACTGGCTTTGGTATGTCAGTCTCGTGTAGCACTTCTCTGTGCAGCAGGGCAGAGGGGGAGTTGTGCCTGTTAGCTTATGAGCAAGGCAGTGTGGCAGGTTGGAGCGGAGCTGGGAGCTTAGCGCCTTTCCAGTCAAGGATGTGGATGAGCCAAGCCCATGTGACAGTGTCTCTGCAGGCAGGGAAAACCACGGTGGTGCTCCACAAAGCCAGGGCTTGGTACTCAGCCTGCCAGCTGCTGCTTGCTGTGTGTTTCTCCAGAGGCAGCCTCTCCCTCCCTCTAATGTGTCCGCTCCTCTGCTGGAGCAGGACAGTCGGCACTGGGGCTGGCAGGTGTTCCTGGGAACAGCTATCCTCTTTATTCCTGTGCTCTGAAAGACAGACTTATGGCCAAGTCCTATTTATCACCTCAAACAGTATTTTGCCAGCATCGCTGCTCAATTTATATATATGTAATTGGTAGTATGTTTTCAAGGAAGAATGCCTGCTTGTAAGAATTGTAGGAACACCCAGGTCACTTGATTTTATTTCTCAGTGTGTGTTTAAATGCATACAAGTGTGTATATATGCTTTAGATGTAATTTTCATACTGTATATATAAATAAACTCATAGAGAGCTGGTCTGTCTGAACTTGGAATCATGCAAGGAACCTTTGATGTGCTGTCATGCCTTTGTTGTGACTTGAAATCCAACCTGTCATCACAATTTGTAATCTTATAGGCATGTGCAATTAAAAATCTTACTATTAGATATTGCTCTGGGGGAATTCTGAGGACTAAAAAATCTAATAATGTTTAGTTGCTTTCCTTAATTTGATTGGGGGAGAAAAAAAAGCCTCTTGGCCAAATGCCTAATGACTTCCTATCACCAGCAAACACCTATAATGTCTGAGCCCAGGTCACAAAAGGGCTTGAAAGTCACGTGTTACAATATCAGAGAGCCATAAAAAAATAATTTAAAAAAAACAAAAAAACCAAAAAACCCCCAAACAAACAAACTAAAAAACCCCAACCAACCAAAAAAACCCTCCAAAAACCCCAAACAAACAAAAAAAACCCAAAAAAAAAACCCAAAAAAAAAACCCAAAAAAAAACCCCCCAAAAAACCAAACCACAAAAAAACCCCCAACCACTTGCTTGCCTTTATAGCAAAACTAAATTTTGAGAGCTCTTATTTGTAAGAAGCTGTTTTGGTGTGTCTTTTGCACTGTCACCTCTCCAGACACAGAGCAGTTGTCGGAGAGGCACTGCAAGCATGTCCTTGCATCCTGACAGCTACAGTCCTTGTTTCAGATTGCATACCTGAATTCACAGGAGCCTGAGATTAAAGAGGTGGAAGACAGTAAGATGGAGGAGATGAGGCACAAAATGGATGAACCTATAGTCTCTGTGCAATGTCCTTGGAGGTCTTAATTAAAAACAGGGTCGGGAACACCATTTAGTAGAAACCCAAATGGCTCAGATTATTTGCTTTCAGCCATGATTTTGTGACACTGATGCCAAAATCTTTTTAGCAGGCCACAGAAGGTGGGACTGCTCTATTTTGATGTCTGGTTTGATGTGGATTCCCACTTGGTCCTATGCATTCTGCCCTGGTAATGCTGGCTATCGCCCATTTACCTATATAATATATGAGCTCTTTCTGCCTTTCTCTCACTGAGATGTTGAATTGTGGTCTTTCTCCTCTAAACAGCTAGCAGTTCTTGCAAAGCATAGTAACTTAATTATTTAGGGCCTGCACTGATTAGCCTCACATCTTGAGGCTGTGCAGACTCTCAGCTGTGGAACATCTGGTGACAGCCCTGTTTCTCAGAGCCTAGCCCTTGCGCAAATACAATGTCTTTCTTTTTGTATAGTAAATATATGACAGATGTGAAATTCTCCAGCTCTTGGGGTAGTGCTTACATGCTGAATTTCATTATCCCTTGTTGGCCAGTTGGCAAAATACAATCAAGAATAACTTTTGAGGAGGGCTGATGTATCCAATATCACTCTGGAACGCTATTAAGAGTGGGAAGCTTAGAGCACAGAAAAGTTGATGCAAGGAGATGAGATCAGTCTCTCTAGCACTAATGAAAATGCAGTGAATTAAAAAGGATAAACACAAAAATCAAAGGGAGCTGTGGGGTGTGAACCTCTCTGAGAGTTAGACTTATAGCTAGTTTAGGGACCAAGTCCATTTTAATGTTTCACTGCAGTGTGTGATTTTTATTTTTATTTATTTATATTTTTTCTTTTTGGTAGTTTGCACTGGTATATGACAATCTGAGTATCTTATGGCAGTGGTAGCTGCAGAGGTGTCAAATATTCCTTAGTTTTTATAGATATATTCATTGGTAGTTATGTAGTAATAATGCTTACACCTCTAGAGCATTATGTGTGAATCCAAATACACATATAAGATGGATAGTAACCAGATATACTACCTAGAAAGCAATATAAACAGTAGTTAAAGCTGTGGGAAAGAGCTAAGTAGAGCCAAAAAATAATAGCAAGGAAAGTTATTTTTCCTGGATAAGCCTGGGTGAATGTTTGTTCAGAAAGCAGAATATCTGGCTTTGACAATATAAAAAGGAAAAAAAATATATTTTGACTCAGTTTGCTGTGATGCCTCTGGGGAGTTCTCATGGCTTCATGTGTGCAGTGCTTTCTCCTGGTTGAGCTCCTTGTCTGAAGAGCAGAGGTGCCAGGCTCAGCAAATGAAGTCCATAAATGCAGGGTCCTCAGTTCTTGAGCATGGGTTGATAGAGTTCTGTGTTTCTTAGATTGCCAGGCTGAAAGCAAAGTCTAGGAGAAAATCATGCCAAGAAACTGAGAAAGCTATTTACTTCCTGACAGTAAAATGATGCTGTTGTATAGTAGAGGGAGTGATGGGCTTTTCTTGTTATAAAGATCCTGAAATAAGTTCCTGACATTATTTTTCCTTCTCTCACCTTCATTTCTCCTCCTGCTTCCCAAACAAGAACGGAGAACTCACCACCCATCCCCCCACTTAAAATACCAACCCAGCAGATCTTCTTGTCTGTAGAGAATAGTCACTGTTCCTCAGAGACTGTCTCCAGGGTAACTTTGTTTGTGAAGTTCTCGGGGATGCTGCCCTTCAGATGTTGTTCTGGGAAACAAAGCTTTCGCCTCATGCCCTCAAACACATCGCATTGAAATCCTTTGAATGTATCTGAGCACTCACTTGAACCCTGCAGAACGCACAGGACAGTCATGCCAAAGTAGGGCAGGACTGAATAGGTGTCAACAGGATGTCTTACTAGCAAATGTAGCCGCTTATGTATTAAAATAGATGTTCAGCGAAGCAAGATACTTGCTTGAATACGGAGGTATCTGGTTTAAAAGCACTCTTTGTTTCTAGACATGTGCTGTTCAGACTAGTTCCTCTCTTCTCATTGTTCCTGGCTGAGTATTAATTGATGGCCCGTTAACTAATTGACTCCCTTTCAAATAGGGAACTGTAGTAAATAATTTATTACTTGACTTGGAGGTTAGGTGATGGCTGGGATTGTTGGTGTGGCGCTTGCAATCTATCCCTTTAGCGGGAAGAAAGGAACATAAGAATGAATCTTAACTCTTTTCCTGCAGCTTCAGTGCACATCACACATTGACATCAGGAAACTCTTTGCCTGGCATACTTATGTCCAATGCAGAAAGACCTGATAAGTCAAAAAATTTATCAGTCCCTGTATTTGCAGAAAATAGTAGAGACTTCTGTTGTGGCCTTTGAGTAAGTTACTGGTTAAATAAACTTTATCATTCTAAAAAGACAGCTTGTTTAATGGGAAAAAGAAGTAAGGGAGACAGATTTGTATTTTGGATTATTTCCTTCATTGTAGGAGGTAGTGTGGGGTGTCTCCACTGACAGGCGCCTCACTTTCATGAAACTAGCAGGAATTGAATTATTTATGCTCTCTGTCTTTTTTGCCGGACAGGGTTCCAAATGAACAACAGGCTAAAAGTGGTTAGGGGGATACTGTGCAGCGGACATGATCTACTAGCTTCAATACCCTTGGACAAAAAAACCAAAACAAACAAAAATCATCCCTGCTGGTATGCAGTTGGTTTGTCACTGCCTGCCGTTTTTGTTGTGGGGGTGGCATTTGCTGGCCCACCTTCTTCCCTTTCTCTGCATCAGCAAGGTTGAGGAGAACTGAAGGGGCCACAGTCCTCTCTGGCTTTCAATGTCAGAAGTCAGCACGAAGGGAAATGTGGGCTGTCTATGCAAGCGGGCAGGTTCTGTCAGCAAACCTTGTATGGCCGTGTGCTCCACGTGACCATTACAGCAGGAGCCATGTTACAGTGTTGGCTGCAGATTGCATGTGATCTCTCAGCAGCATTTGTGGCTGAGAGGAATAGGGATGCTTTGAGAGTCTTTTCATAGAGGTGGGGGGTCTTTGAGGCAAATGCTATAGCATCATTAAAATGATACAATAATGCTGTTGAAATAAAACCCTATAGGGTGCTGTTACAGATGGGGCTTCATTTTCACAAAGTTTCTGGACTTGACACCACTTTCCTTAATTTGACACCTTTTTCCAAACAGAATATCCAAATGGTCCTTATATTACACCGTAAGTGAAGAGCTTTACAGTAACTGTGCAGAGTAACATGTTTAAATGAAAGCACAGTGTTTTTTCAGTCTGGGGTTTCAGATTTACCTTTCAAATGCTTTTAATCTCTGTACTGCAAATTTGATAGATACCTTTTATTGGTAGAAGACTTTTCATCTACCTGACCTAAAGGACACAGTGTTTATTTGCGTTTAGGCAGGAGTTTGCAGCGCAGTGAATTAGCAGTAAGCCGATACTTTAGTTCTTGTGTTTTCTTTGAGACTGCTTTTGTATTCTTTTGGATCATAACTTGAGTGCCTTAAATTTCGCATATGTAGAATGTATCAATGTTGATTCGCAGTGCAGATATGTGGTCTGCTGTCTACTTTATGGATATGCTAGCTACTGTTAGTGTTTGTATCCTGTGCTATTTTTTTCTTCCACTTTTAATTCTGCTGCTAGTACAAGGTCAAATCTTCAAAAGCTATAATGAAAAAAAAGGGAAATACTAAAATCCAAGTGTCCTTAGCAGGGTGAATCTGACTAGATATCCCCCAGTGCTGAGGTGCTCTAACTTTATCACACTTGTTCTCTAAAGTCTTAAGAGCCAGTGACAGTTTGCTGGATAATTGTGGAATATCTAGCACAGCATCTTGGCAGGCTGGGTAGTTTCTAGTATGTTTCATTTTTAATTTCATTTAATCTTCCTAGTGCCA
Organism: Lanius collurio; assembly: GCA_020086605.1. Lineage (NCBI taxonomy): Eukaryota > Metazoa > Chordata > Aves > Passeriformes > Laniidae > Lanius > Lanius collurio. The sequence goes on along the minus strand of JACBWW010000015.1, from coordinate 25,436,791 downwards.
ATGCCTATTTGTCTCAGTCAGGTGTTGCTATTCCATTTGCTTTGTGGTGATGGTATGATCAACTTTCACAATTGTGGTTACAGCTACAGTGTCTCCCAAAGGTTACTTAGCTGCAGGAGGGAAACAAAGAATTGTCACAGCAAAGCTGTAAATCTACCCCTGGGGATGCTGCACAGCATCAGCTTGAATGGGCACTGCCCTGTCCACTGGATGTGGATTGATTTCTGAGCATGTCAGGGTGTTCTTCATGTGGGAACCCTTCTTGGTCACCAGGTGGTTTCTCCTGGGTCAACCTCCAGGTAGTGGAGAAGGCGAAGAACAACTATAAAACACTCATGCCCTGGCAATTTCTCTCCCTTTCCACCTAGACTTGGAGGATTTATTTTTTTGCAGATTGATCCATTTATTTTCAAAATGGACTGCCTACTTGTTCTGGCTGGTCTTGGATGATGATAAATTGAGGAGGCAGTCATTTTCAAAATAACATTCTACTGGCGTCATTCCTTGCACTCGGTGATACTTTGCCTGGTGAATAGAATGGTGTCTAAATAGGAGCAACAGCTGGTCTCAGTGTGCATCACTAGAGATGGGAGAAGCATATGGTACAGGAGATACCCATTCCTAAGGAACTGGGATAAAATCTGCTAATTCTGACCTTGTTCACTGCATCCTAGCGCTTGCTAAAGTCTGAGCTATTCCTCGCTCTCTTTCCACCTCTGTGGAGAGTGTCCTTTGGGTACATCCAAGAAAATAATCCAGGAAAAATATTTAAGTAAATTCTTCTCTTAAAGGCTTTTATTAAGTATTTCCCTAGCTCTGGATCAGCTACTTTAATACTAGGCAGGGTTGCTGTCAGCAACAGCTTACTGATCCCTGTTAAAATGCAAATAGTTATTGCAACTCTTGATGTTAGAGACACTATGAAAATGCTGGAACATTTCAGTCAATTAATAATTGACTTTACTCATTATTTAAAAAAAAAAAAAGGTAATTAAAAACCCTCCCTGTTTTGAGGTTTAACATTGTTCCTTCTGCAGTGTGATTTTTCCCATCGGAGCCAGCTGTTGTCTGGGTTTTTGTGGAGGCATTCAATATGTGCTTGTTAAGAAAAATCTTTGTCATTGTGAGGGCTCCTGGAAACCTCTTACCTTTCATTTGCCCTCAGTAGATGGAAAAAAGCAAATGCACATGAAAAATGGGATTTTAGTGTTTGATGGCCAGACCAGATTTTGAGCAATATAAGAAGAAAATGTGATTTCTTTTCAGGCATTTTGGGATGAGGGATCAATTTTCTAACTAATGGGACACTTCTAACCAGAGGAAAATTCTTGACTAAAACCAACTTGTATCAAATTGTATTTCCCTGTGAGTCCAACTGAAATGTTTTATTTTTGCCTTTTAGTTTTTTTGTTTGTTTGTTTGTTTGGTTTTTTTTTGTTTTTTTTTTTTTGTTTTTTTTTTAGTAATGTTTCAGCCTAATTTTCTTCTAGATTATTTCATAATAAGCTTCCAGAAGGTACTCCGTGACTTCAGGACTGCTTTTGGGTGGCTGGAGTATTTAAATTTAAAAAAAAATAAATAAAATTACTGTGTGTTAGGCAGAAAAAGATTATCTCCTGCATCACTGAATTTGGCATCATTGAGTTATATCTTGAGATACTTTGTGGCATGTCTTGTGATATGTAGTGTTTTTCTTTAAAGACCCACTGTGTAGAAATAAGTGATTACCTTAGACTGTCAACTTGTGTTTAAAAATAAAAAAATCTATATTGCCCTCAAATTTATTGCAGGGAGGCTTTTGGTGATGTGATTTAAAGTTACTGCCTCTCTAAAACAAAAACAAGAATTTGACTTTGACTACAAACATGCATGTTCTGTGGAGTTCTCTTACAGTTGTTTTGGTTTCATATTTGCTTCTTCTGAGATTCATGCTACTCATTAACTGAAAAACAATGAGGGTTACATGGGAAGGACTGTGGTCCCTGCATCTTTTTTAACCTGGCTTACACTGAGTAATTATTTAGGATATAAAGGAGAAGTGAGGTTGAAAGTGAGTGCAGTTAAGTAGTAGGAAAATTTTCCTTACAAAGCTGGTATGACTGGGCTGTTGTGTGCAAAAATCCTAAGCCTTCAGTTCCTTTTCATGCTCCTTGCCTTTTCCTGCACTGCTCTCTTTTTACTCTTCTTCAGTGAGCCCCTTCCCCTCTCACTGGCTGCTTGTCACTCTTGCTGCTCCTTGAAGGGCTGCTGGCAGAAATCACGTGAGAGGGGTCAAGGGGCTGACACAACCAGGAAAAGTGATGAGCTTTGAGAGAGATCCCAGGATTTTAAAAGAAATTAAAATTATATGAAATTGCCTGTCTTAGGAGGGTGAGGCGAATGCTTTCAAATTTAGGCCTGTGCTGTTGTGGGCAACATTTGAGGAATACATTCAGTTGATTTGACATCATGTGGTAGTTTAGTAAATGAACACCTCCACCTACTAGTGTTTGATGCCATTTGTTGTTGTCAATGGCAGGTTTTGGGGAGCTAGAGCAAAGTCAAGCAGAACATAGGAATGTTGTGACTGAAAGGCAACTTCGTGAGCTCTAAGTACACACTAGAAGACAATAAATAGGTTATAACTGGGAAGTAGATAGAATCAAATATGCCTGAAGAGCAGAAGGGAATGGGTTTTCTTTTGCTGACTAGGCAGCTTATTTTTCAGTTTTGACTGTTTAGGCTGGTTTATGCATGAGGGCTGGTTTTACAAGCACAAGAACAGCTTGTATCTTGCAAAGAGACAGCAAGCATGCAGACCCCTCATCTTTGTGGGTTTCTCCTTTTATAAGGTGGTTTGCCCTTCACTTCTTAAATGTTCTTCTAGGCCTGTTGTGAGACAAACTTGGCCAGAGTGACTCAGCCAGAAGAACAGATGGCGTGCAGGAGAAGGCCCCAAAAGCTTTCATGACCTGCATTTCACGGTCAATATTCTCCACTGTCCCTGGGCACCAAAGGCACACAAATGCATTCTTCCACATGATTCACTGGATGTAGCTTTGGGGGACTAGGACTGTTGTGTTGACTGACAGCCCCTGGCATGTAAGCAACATATCTAAGCTGTGGACTTAGGAGACAGAAAAGAAGTCAGATGTGAATAATAATATCCTTTTTCTTTTCATGTATTGTTTCCTCCAAATTCTGTGGTACAACTGGCAACAAAGTGCATTTGTTTCAGCATGCATCTGAATGTAGAATTGTGTCTTGTGTTACTGACTTCCTCTGCCTTGAAATATCCGTATTTAATGTAGCTCACGAACAGTGGGACAGTGGGATGCAATCAGAAGACTCATGGAAAAATGTTGATTTTCAATGCTAGCCAGCTTGTAGGAAAAAAAGGTATGGAAGCACCTGGCACACCAGCTCTGAAGGAAAGACATCAAAAAGGTAAAGGAGTGCAGTCTGTGTGTATTTGTCAACATAGGTATCTCTAGAAGTCTATTATTAATTAGAAAAGTGTTCTACTACAAATTATGAAAATTAGCAGGAGACAGATTTCAGTTACTCATTTGCACTCGTTAACACTTTAGCATAATGTGCACTTCAGTCAAATAAAGAATGGAACCTTTTGGTGCCTTTTGAGAGTGCCTCAAAAAGGGCCTTGATTTGTACTCTACTTTTTAGCCTAATTAAAACTGATGATTAAAACATGCAAGTCCCTTAAGATGACTGTGCTAAACTGATTTCTTTTTTTAATGTTCAATGTTAAGGGTAAAAGCATCATCTCATTATGTTTTGTATTTAAACTTAAGTAAGTAACATCAACACCATCACTGATTGTGGTTGTTATTGTGGACGGTCGTATGCAGTTACTAAAATCACATATGAATGACTGTTCAGAAACACACATGGGTTGCATCTCCCAATACCAAGTAGCAGGGTGGCACCCCTTGTCTCACTGTCTCTCTGTTTTCCCAGGAACTCATCAGACCTGAATGTGTGCCTGCATTTTGGAGAGGTATAATTGCTGTGTGGATAGAAGGGCCCAATTGAGCTTCATCTCTATTGGGTCACCTAGTGATGGGATCAAAGGAACTGTGACAGCAGACATCTGATGTGACATCTTGGGTTTTTGCTGACTGGATATTGTGTTGTTTCAGGGTAATTGCCAGACTGAAGTTGCCCTTACAGGCTGATTTGGGTCTTGATGTGTTCTTGATGAGAATTTTTTTCCACCTCACCTTTGCTGCTGCTGTATGAAAACGCAGCCTTGCTTATGTCTGTCTGCATTTATTGTTTTTGCTGCTCACTTTAGGTACAGAGGGGTTTACCCTGTGTGAGCAGGGCTCACCCCCTCTTCTGCACACTCACAAGGGCTTTACTGTGTAACCAGACTACTCAGAAGAGCAAAGGCCAGGCAAGAGAAGCTGAAATCTTGGGTGAAGGGATTTATGTGACTGTGTGCTTGATGGCATTTTTTCCAGCACTACTTCTTGGGGCTGCATAGGGGGCTTTCCACAAGTGTGGCACCCATGGAGATGTGCTTCAGGTGGCTGGAAACAGGCAGGCCATCATAACGCTTTCCTCCTCGCTGGTGTCATGGCATGCTGCAGAAATGGGCCCTTGGCGATGTGTTCCCAACCTGTGGCTTCTGTACAGGGGGAAAATGTATTTTAAAATGCTGCACGAGCACTCCTGCTTTTTATGCACTGCTGTTGTCTTATGTGAGGTGAATGGCTCTATTTGGCTGTTACACTTATGGTGCGTGGCTTGGTCTGATTTGATTTTGCTTACTGATTTAGACAAGGCAGATGACATGAATTATGGATACAAGAAACCCTGTACACCTCAGTTCCTCGAGATGCTATAAAGCATCCTTTGCCAGAAGCAGAGTAATCTTATAGCTAGATTACTTTTATGGGAGCTCTGGGCAGCTCGAGTCTCACAGTCCTTCTCAAACTCTGAGGATTACAGCCATTATTCCAAATTTTTGAGGCACTGCTCTGAGTTGCATTATCTACATGTGATAAAGGAAGTGGGTATAGTTTGTGCTTGGGGAAGCAGAGACAAATATTAGCTCTGTTGCCATTATATAAAAGCTGTTGCAAACCATCACTTGCAAGAAACGTGCACACATGAGACACAATTCAAAATGTGGTGGACTGTAGGAAGAGCCTGGTGTCCACAGCACCTCCAGTGATGTGACAAGATTTGTATTTACCCTGATGAACAAGAACAGTGTTTTACCCATGTCAAATTCCGTAGAGAACTCACCAGAGGAACGAGAGCTTAACCTTTCTTGCTGCATTGCATGGGGGTGTGTGCAAAGGATTTTAAGTAAAAAGTCCTGCTGAAAATAGTTCCCTTGTATGAACAGAATATAAATGCTCTGAGTGCATGGTTCATCTAATCTTGAGGCTGCTTTAGCTTGTCTGCCTGCTCTCCTGAGAACTGTCTTCAGCTTCTTATATCCTGTACTTCTAGAAATTGCTTACTTGTTCATTATTGGGCAGGAGTGATCAGATCACCCCTATTTAGAGGACAGCAAAATTCTGTGTACTGCAGGGTTTCACGTTGCCTTTGCCATAGTAGTGTCCAAACGCTTGGGAATATATCAGGGACTGCTGTGGGAGTCAGATGCAGATGCACACTTTACTCAGGAAATGAGCTGTGATGACAAGGAGCCTAGCTTTAAGGCCTGGCTGTACTCCGTAAGGTAACCCTCCAAAACAGGCTGGCTGTCCTCAGTTTACTTACAGGATACAGTCCTTGGTTTGTCCTGAGCCCCTTGCCTTACCTCAGTGTTGGCAGAAAGCTGTTGCTGAAACCCACATGGATATAGTTTGTATGTGCATGATCAGGTGCTGGTCTTTGTGGCAATGTACCAGCCTTGTTCAGTTTACTAGTATGCCTGTAATATCAGGGTTGGAGATAGTTGGGTTTTACTCCAACCCCGTGCATGACCAGTGGTATCTGGAGGCAGTCCTGCTTTGCTGTGCTCTGCCTGGGTGAGCTGCGCCCTGCAGCTGTTGATTGACAGCTGTTCTGAGACCTGAGTATGACAACTGACACTCCACTGAGTGGCACTGAACCAAAATCCCCAAAGGAGATCAGGAAAGATGATCTGGAGAGCAACTGGCCGCCTGGGTCATGTCTCTTGGGCTTGGCTGGCAGCCCTCCAGCCAAGGGGCTCTCTCTGACAGTGGGGGGACCTGTCACCCTTTGGGTTTGCTAGCAAAACCCTCTCTCTCTCCCTGGGGCACAGCTCCTGCTGTCTGCTGTGTTGGCACACCTAATGGGCTCTTAAAAGGTCTTGGGTTGTTGTTTGAATTGCTGGTGCTGTTCTGTGAGGAGGATAGAGTAGGTGATACCAAAAAATGAATTAAAGCAATAATGTGAGGTGTTTTTTTTTTTGTTTTTTTTTTAAGAGGTGTAACCTGCATGTTTTCACACTTCACTTCCTTGAAAATAGAAGGTTGTTGCTTTCTATGCTTAATAGGTTGCAATGAAATTTAGATGTGGGCATCAAATGAAACAGAATATCTAAATTTGCTTATTTGAATTATTGTCTGTGAAACAAATGGTTTTCACTCTGTTTTATATTTATAAGAAAATGTAATCCCTTGTACGTTTATCCGAAAGTATAATAGCCTTTTGTTTCTGCTACTCAAGTCTTCCTTCGGGGGTAAAAATAGGTGTTTATTCTGTCTAGGTTTTTGCAGTTGCTTACAGTTTAGTACTCCTTTGTACAGCAAGTGTTGGATTAGCTCAAAGCCCTCAGCTTCATTGTTGGGCACTTTGGGTCATGGAGGTTCTCTGAATAAGTGTAAATAGCAGTTTATATGCATGGTAAATGTTTATATGCATGCTGGATTACTGGGAAGCAGCTTCAGAAACTTGCAGTTTATTTTATCTTCGATGTGCATCCACCTTGGCTGCTCCTCTCTTGACTGCCACAAGGAATAAAGGGAGATAATGGAAGGAGAGCTAAAATGCATCTCTTTGGTACACTCTGCCTTAGTTTCCTAAACATGCTGTGTGGATCTTTCGACTTTAATACCTAGGTCAGATCCCTGGAGGCAGCTCACCAGTAGATCAGCTTTGACCTCATCCCTCAGGACTAGGGATCCTGGAGATTTGATGCTCTCCAAGAGTTGGAGAGATGTTAGTTGTTGGGAGGTCTCACCTGGGAGACAGACTAGTCTGTCTTTGGGACAATTCTGAAAGTGCAGAAAATGCCTCCTATTCTCCTAAAAACTTGCTGTGTACTTTGGACTACAATTAGTGCAAGTCATAACTGAAGAAGCAACTCCTGGATGAGAGATTTCTTTCTTCTCCTGTTTTGAAGAAAGCTAATGATTTAATTTTCTTTTCACTGTTCCTATGTATGGCAGATAAATAATTTAGTTGTTTTGCTTCCTTATTGGAGGAAGTAACTGCTTTAGAAAAAATTAGATCTGCTTTTACATTTAATTCTCCTAGTAAAAGGAATGTGAAAGGAATTTCACTAAGTCAATGAAAAATAGCTCTATTACAATAGCTGCTAAAGGTGAATCTTAAAATTTATTTTTTAATGGAGTCATGAAAAGCATTTGCAATATTAACAGTGTGCTTAGGTAGGTCTCTTTCCCTCTTTTTTTAATTAAAAATAAATCTTCCAGTTCCACTTATGTTAATGCACTTAGTAAATAATTTGGTAAAGAAAGAGCTGCAGGAATGAGGCTTGGAGTTAACAACCAGAAGGGGAATGCAGTGGACTTGGGCTCTATTGTTTCCAAAAGAGACTTTTCTAAATGTTAGAAGCTTATGGTCCTTTAAACAGATCTCCCCACTCAAGGTCACCGCACACCCTCTGTGCCAGGAGTTAAATGTGCTGTGGATGCATTGCGATTGTCTTGACATTTTGAGTGAGACACATGAGGATGCTCTCCACGTTCACAACAGTTGCTTCTTCTCATCAGTCTCTTCACTGGCTTTCTCTTTCTTTCTGCGTTTTGGTAGAGATTCTTATTTCCTCCTGCTTTATATGTCACCAAATCATTTCTTTCTCCTTCGTTACCTATTCCCCTCCTCTTTCCAGCTGCCTTTTGTGCAAAATGACCCTGGATGGCTTCTTTTTTTCTCAGTTTCTTCCCTTGTCTCCAGGATGACCTCTTGCCCTCGAATGCTTGAACTGTGGCTCCTTGTCTCAAGATATGTCAGGAATTAAGTTCTCTGGGACATTTATTTATGTCACCTTTATTTGCTTGGGAAGGTGCCGTGGATGTTTATGGCAATGCAGCTGTAGTGATAGTAATGTGAAAAGAAGAACTCTGCCTTTGCTGAAACTTTGTCTTTTTTATAGTTTTGATGAAACAGCCGGGATTGGGGGGGATACTGAAGGTCATTAAAAAAATTCATGAAATGGTGTTCCTTGCTTCCCTGCCTAACAAGATCTGATCCTATTGGCATTTATATCATTGGCAGGATGCTGAATTGCTGTACTGATGTCAAAAGCATTGAGATAAACAACAGCTCCATTAATTGGGTAGGCATTTGGGCTCAACTTCGGAACGTAACATATTTTATAGGTGTGTCTGGGACAACAGAAGCGGTAGTGTGTTGAAAAGTTACTGGGCTCAGATATTTACTGCTGGGTATGTTAATGTGAGTGCCAGCGTTGCTCTGTCTGTGGAGCTTGCACTGCTGGAGAGGGCATTTAGGGATGCTGGGCACATCGCCTGGAAGGAGGTAGACTCCCTGCATATATCAGGTTTTTTCAGCTGCAGTCCCTTAGCACAAGGGGAGCTGTACCAGGCAATACATGCTGCCTACTGATCAGGCACACAGTTCCTGCCCAGGCAGGCATTTTTAGAGAGGTTTAAGGGAGCTGCAGCTGGATCCAGAAAAGTAATTAGGCACTTCAGCTGACATTGAAATCTGTGGGAAGATAGGAAGTAAGATGTTAGAACTTCAACAGTTTTGTGAGTATCTATGTTTGTTGTTCAACGGAGCATCAATTTTAAAAAATACTATCTCTAAACTGTGCATGAGTTTGCATTTTCCTGTGCTGCCAGTGTTGTCGCAGAGATACATGCAGATCTTCCTCAAGCTCAGTAGTCAGTCAGTGACAGGCGTGGTGAGCTCTGCCTCCAGAGGTAGCAAGGAAGAAAATGCATCCTTTGCCTCTATTGCCCAGCTGAAAACAGACTGCAGAATTTGGTTGCTCAGGAATCTGTGGAACAGAAATGCTCTTTTTGATGGTTTACCTGCTGTAAACAGGTAACATCACCTTCCTAGTGACAAAAATATTGTTGTATTTATACTTCAAAAATTCCTGTTAGTAAATAAGAACTAAGAAAGGTGGTTATTCTTCATTTTCTGTATTGGACAAAACATGGCTTAGTAAATTTTTTCTACATGAATAATTAGTTACACTCGTGCAGCTCAAATAATTGCCATCAAATTGCACAGTAATAACTGTATTTGCCCTAGGAACTTCTCTTACATCTTTTTTTTTTTTTTTTTTTCCATGTTATTGTAAGTATCGTGGGCTGATTTTCACATTCCAGGCTCATTTATTGGGGAGACTGACAGTGAGGCATTGTTTTCCATTTTCATTTTGTGAAAGAACCCTAGAAACCTGCAGTCTTTGTGTATATATACCATGCACATTTAATAAGGAAATTACAGAGACAATAGAATCAGAGCCCTGACATGTCTTTTCTTTTTCTTTGCCGTTTTTTAAACAAACAAACAAAACCAAGCTTCTTGTCAGAGTTGAATCACACTTGCAGGCTTCTGCTGCAGCCATTGCGTGAAATTGGTAAAGAAGTGAAATTGCAACTGGCTCTGGAGACATGCAGGTTTTGGAGATAATGACATTAAGGGGACCTTTATGGCTTATTGCGCTTCCCACAAGTGGCAGCAAGGCTGTACATGTTTTAACTAACATTTGTGCTTCAGGTAATTTTATGTGCCAGGTAGGTCTTGAATAACGTTTGAAATCCCTTTGCTTTTTTATTTCATGGTTTGATTAGTTAACAGGTTGCTGTTAATAAAAACAGGAGTTTTCAGTTGTTCTGCCCTATGCTCAGCTGACAGTCTGCACTTAGCCCCAGGCCAAGTGTAAAGGAGTGAGGGCATTGCAAAAGTATGAGGCAAAGCTTGCAGTAGTGGGCGATCTCATTTCCCAGATGAGATGGAAACTTTCTCCCTGCGGAAGCTGGGAGACTCTGCAGGGGAGTTGGCTCAAACAGAATGCTCTAGCACAGCCGGTGTTGGAGATTCACAGTAGTCTCAGAGCTGGAGGGGGTGTCGCTGAGCCAAAAGGGAGGTAACCTGCAGGAATATCAAGCCATGATTTATTAAAAACATCTTAAACGTGATGCTTATCACATGAATAGCACTGACTGTATCTTCAAAACGATCATAAAAGCAATAATGGCTGTGGGGGAAGTTTATCAGCCGTAACAATAATAACCCAGGGCTCAGGTTTTCAAGGCACAATTGGGTGCTGAGCAGCTGTGACCTGCTGGAGTTGCCCGCTGCTGTCACTCTGGGGGCCAACTCCCGTGTCACAGCCCACTGTGACTGCAAAGGTCACCTGCAGAAACTGGTCTTCAAGTGCTCCCAGTCAGTTCTGCTTTTGCCACGTCCTGCTTTCTTATATTTAAAAAGGCAGTGGTTGTTACTATGGCTGTCATAAATCCAGCTGTGACCAGGCTTTAAAGGGTGTGATAATCACCATGGTTCTGATAACTCATGCTCCCCAAATTGGCAGCCTCTTGAATGATGGTTTTATGGTGTACCCTATCTCACAACTCTCCAGCTAGGCAAGGTCTCAAAAAGATATTAAACTATTTGACATGGAAAAACACCCATTCAGGTAAGAAAATAAAGTTCTGCAAGGACTTCCTGGGAATGCTGTCTTCTCTCCATAAGGTTCTGATGGAGAAAGACTAGGTAGACTCTTGCATTTCAAATTTTCCCTATTGAGTCTGTGTTTGACAGGAACTGGAAAGGAAGTTGTTTTATTCAGATGTCTTGAACATCAGGAGCATGGGGTAAAAATGGCAGTAGTAATTTTAGCTCAGAGAAAAAAGGTTCTCATGGTTTTGAAGCTGTAATGACTTCACCTGAGACCAGATTTCTGTTTTGTTGCAGTTGTTGTCAGAGGTTACAGTCACCAGAAACAGAAATTGGATTCTGCTTCCCTATGCCGCAGCTGAATTCTAAAATGTATGATTTGTGGCAAGATTTTGCTGTAGGCAATGGGATTTTTTTCCTGATGTTCTCTAAGAAATTGAAATTCATGACAAACATGGCTGTTTTTCTTACACCATGTCCTATTTCTCATCTTTAACATTCATTAGAGATGGTGTGTTTCATAAAATCCTAATCCTAAAGGAGCTCAGCAGAGTGTGGCATGTGTGCATGACTGTGACAGTGCAGACTCCCTATCTGCTAAGAAAAGCCAGAGGCTTTTTTGATCATGCCAAAATAATTTTGAGGGGAAAAGAGAGGAAAATTTTCCCATCCTGACTGGAATGTTAGTGTCTCAGATATAATCAGTGTGTGATTTGGGAGTGGGGAAAAGGGCATGAGAATGCCTCAGTGAAAATACTGGATTTCCAGTATTTGGAAGCACTGTATTTTAATTTCAACTCTTTTTCAAAGTTGATAGAAAAATAAACACTTGAAAATGAAAAAGCACTCAGGATTAAGTTGACTTTCTTCATTTAAAAGATGTTTAAATTGGGCATTATGACAATTTGAAATTTTTGTTTTGCATGCATTTTTCTTTTTCGAAAAAGATTTCTCAGAATTTCCCTTCTTCTCATGAACAGATTTAGTTTTGACAGATCACCGTTTTCTGATGAAAGAACAAGTTTTTTCATAACATTCTCAGCCAGTGCTTCTGGGGGCTGTACATGCTGAACAACGTCAACCTGACAAGCGTAATTTCTTAATCCACGTGTGTGCCACAAAAAGCATAAAAAGGTGCATGTTATGCTAGAATAAAATTGTAGATTCTGTAGGGGTTTTATAGGTTTTTGGTATTATCAAGTAACAGTGTGAATTAGACCCCAAACTAAATGTAAAAACAGGTAGTTTTTTGCACTTTTTTTGAGTGAGAAAAATTATGAAATCTAGTTAAATAGTAGCACACTTTGTTGTTGTTGTTGTTAGTATATTGTGTTGTCTGGCATGGAAAGCACATGCTATATGCATAACTAACAAATTATTTTGTGGGGGAAGCATTTGTGCACATGGCAGGCCTTGGAAGATGCATGTTCATGCTTCTTTCAGAAAATCTGCTTTTTTTTCTGCCTTTTTTTCCACCCCCCATCCAGAAATAGGTATAACACATTACAGAGAAGACACTACTTGTTAGGTGGGTCTGTAGCTCTTACAGGTGAGGATAACAGGAATACATCCAGTTGCAGTAACCCATCGGTCTCTGGTAGGCTTCTGGAAACAAGGCTTGGCCTCAGCCGTGGTCTCTCATTTGCTGGTAAAAATACAGTGGAAAGCTGATTTCCTCCAGCCCTTGGTCACTGGGTCCTCTTCTGCTTGGGGACTTCACAGCCAGATAGCAGTGGCTGTCCTAAGAAAAGTGGTGTTCCTTCAGCTGATGGTGCTTTCAGCTCATGCTGGGCTCTCCCAGCTGTTCAAGGTGGTCTCCGACAGCCATGTGCAAATTCTTGTCAGCCTTGGGGCTTACCCCTGTGTGCCACTGGGCCTGGAGAGCAGCAGCACAGATACCGATGTTCACTTCTCACTCCAGCAGAAATGTGACAGGCTTTTATCATCATTTCGACATCTTTTAAATGTCACTGTAAAATGGTGAGCATACAGAAACAGAAAGGAGAAACCTCTCGTTGGATTGAACGCTTGTTGCTTCTCTTTGCCTCAGCACACAATTACCCTGTCCTGAAAATTTGCACAGTTTTGTTCCACAGGGTCCTTGCACCCTCCAAATCTTGTTGGTCTTGGCAGTGGATCAGCAGTTCACTGGCTTGGAACATCTGTGGGATAACTGCTAAAGCTTCTGCTGGCTTCTTGTTGGATAAAATTTTAGCCCCTGAGTCACTTTGTTCTTACCCTCACACAGCTTCTGAGTGTCCTTCAGACAAGCAGTGAGGTGAGTGTTGTTCATCTAAACTTCATTGTCTGTATGGAGACATTGTCAGAAGTGGTCTGATAATTTGGGATGCCTGGACTAGGAAGTGCTGCCCTGGACCAGGCTGGAAGGTAGTGGTTGTCTTGCTTTTTGTTTTATCTTTTGTAGTTTTTTTAGTATCTGTATTTCCACTCCCTGCACTAAATTTTGGCAATAATATTTGTTATCTTTTAGAAAGCACATATTTTTCAGTGCCTTAAAATACAATTGCACTCAGACATGAAGCAGCCTAAAACCTGCAATTCCCATTTTCCTTATGATAGGATATAGGAAGAAAAAGTAATGAAGTAACCAGTTATTTAGGCCTAGATACTATTTTCAGCTGAATGCTGATGTACAATGCTTGATTTCAGGAACTTCTTCTAAGCGAAATGACTCTTCTGAGATCTCTTTGACTTACTTGTTAATTGTGAGTGAAAATAATTGTTTCAGTGGTTTTCTTCCTCTCATGGTTCTGAATTGACTTTATTTTAGGACATTTTTTAGCTACTTTCTGAAATTGACTGTTATTGTGACTGTCTAGGCTGCCCTTGTATTTTACTACAGGTCTTTATTTTCAATGTGTATATGTATTTTAATAAATATTTGAAGCACTTATAAAATGGCCTTACACATCTGTGCCACTTTGTAGGCTTCTTTCCTCTCTCTTAGTAGACAGTTATTGAATGGCAGTGCAAAGTAATGTCTTGTTAGTCTTATGCAACCTGCAGATTTGATTAAAAGGTAGTAGGAAAGTGCCTGTGGTATGCATGAGGAAGTGAGGGCAAACCTTTCCTGAATCATTGTGTGGATCTCACAGGAGGATTGCTGGGAGAAGCTGTAAAAGCTAAGTGATGTGTATTAATAGAACCATGTTGAAGATCATGGAGAAAGTGTTTTATTATATTCCAGAAATATTGTATCTTTTTTTTAATGGTAATTTAAAATGGCAAGAAGAAAATGAAGTCTGGAAATTAATTTGACTGTTTCACTGTAACTTTGCTGAAAGCTGATGGTAGGGCCCACAGCACAATTAATTCTTCTTATGCACTGACAGAGCTGCTTGACAGCTGCACCATCTGGTTGGGTGTGGGTTAGACTGGATTTTATCAATATTTATTTTATAATTAACCCTTAAAATGCTGGTGCACATACAGGAGGAAGGGGTTTAGAGGTTGTTGATTGCTGCAGGGTTGGAAGCGGGGTGTGGGCTGGGAAAGGTATTTTGGGGACTGGGAAGCAGAGCAAGACCCCACTTTCATGGGGATTGGCTCTTCTTCTGTTGTGGTGGGATATCCTGAGACCTGAATACAGACTTTGGATTAACTAGGCATTGCTCATTGCCATAAGCACCCACCTGTGGGAGCTGGAAGATGGTAGTTTAGCAAAGAGTAATACACCGAGCATACTGAATTCCTGTGGTATCTAGTCTGGGCTGAGCTGAAACTGCAGCTTCTGTGCTGATAGGATTTCTCTCTTTTGTCCTGTTACTGTTCTTACCAAGCAGTTAGAAAGTTAATAATTAGTGAAGTCTCTTTTCTTAGACTTGAAAGGCAGTGACTTGGTGGGATGCAGAAATACAGACCTGTACATAACAATATTAGACAAGTCATGTTCCTTTTTGTAACAAGAATATGCCACAACAGTGTCTAAGGATATGCTGGAGCTGAGGTCTTGAGCCTGTGCCTGTTGCCAGTGATTTTAGGTGGATGACAAGTCAGGCTGTGTGCCTGTGATCACACTTGGCTTTGGCATGTTGGTATTGAAGAGCTGTTTGTTTTGGTTGGATCATTAGGTATTGGTGACAGAGACAGGTGATGTGTGTAGGGTTCCTGTTGAATGTTTCCCTTTGTGATTTTTAGCTTCAATTGGAGGATTGGTGTGCAAGATGTGTTCTCCTCTGCTGTCATTACTACCCCCTTTCAGGGCTATCATTGAACTCAACGGGAGTTTTAACAGACAGTTCAGGGAAAGCACATTAGGCCAGTGGAATTTTTGCAAATTTTTTTTTAGGAAATGCCTTTTTACACTGGTGGAATGATATCTTACTTAATAGAGCAATAGGGTGCAGGGGAGAAGACAACAGCACATGTACGTCTCCATTTTTTTTCTGCACGATAGATGGGTAAAAGTCAGCTTAGGTTAATTAGCTCTAATTTCCCCTTCTTTCTCACAATCATTCATTTTTGTTCAGGAGATGATAGGAGACACCTTACTCTTTCTTCTGTTCCAAGCAGTGAGAACATCCCTAGGGAAATTACTACTGGGTCAGGCTGAAGACTTGCTGACCCAGTGTCTTGTCTCAGCAGTAATTAGCAACAGATGGGATGAAGGGAAAAGTGGTATGAGAACAATGGCACATCTGCGGTGTTCTGATGTAAAGACTTTCTAATCTGGAGATAACATCTGGACTGTCAGGTTAAAACTACTGATGGACCTTATGCCTTGGGAATTTTTCTGGTTCTTTTTGAATGTCTCTGGCTTCTACACCACCTGCTACAGTGAGTTCCCAAAGACACTCTAAGTTGTGTGCAAAAATACATTACTATGCTTGCATTTTAAATCTTGTCTCTTGAAAGTATTTTATTGACTTCCCTCATTTGTGGTATTAGGAGGAGTACTCAACACTTATTTTCTATTGCCTTGCTCATACCATTGCCAGTGCTAGTCACATCAAACCTTTCTCTCTTTTGTGTCTTTTCCAAGTTGAAGTTGCTGCTTAATTGCTCAAGTCTGTGCCTTTGGGCTCCTTCACCTGCATGCCTTGCAGCAGGATGGTACCTCTGTGCACTCTGACCAGTCCTGAGGGCTGTCATAGAGGCAAGGAGAGAGGCAGAATGGTCACTTTTCTTCCCCCAACATTTCCAGCTCTCTCAGCTGGCAAAAACAGCTAAGCTGGGGATCCTGCTTTTGCACTATCTTGCCTTATGACCACTGATGAGATGCTTGGGCTCATTTCCATGTGTGAAGAAGCCCCCTGAGACAGCAGATGAGTGGGAACAAGGTGCTTGCATGCTGCTGTAGCAGCAGTGAAGCAGCAAGAGGTGCTGGCAGCATTGCTAGGCTGAGGCTTGTAGGGAAGATGCAGTAGCAGAGTGAGCAATGGGTTTTGGCTGAAGTCTCATGTTGGTCCTAGAACCAAGCTGGTTCTTTTGACTACTCCTTGTGGACTTGGCCCATAATCCCTTCAGACCGTGGTTTATAGAGTGAGGACAGGAGCACTGATGTTTTTCATTGCATGGCAGACAGAAAAACCTGAGATGTGCCGTAACACTGTGGGAACAGAGCCTGCATAAATGTATAAAATAGCCTTGACTGGGGACTGCATTTATCTGCAGACTCTAGTTAAGATCCTTACATAGCCCTATCAGCGTATATGATGGAATAAGTCAAGATAACAAGGTCAATATCCCGAGACATTGAAAACACCGAACAACAACTTGGCTCTGGCATTTGTTTTGAGGAAACTAAAACAAGGTATAATCCAGAAAAACTGAAGCAATCAGTGTGGTTACAAATATCTGTTTTCTAATCTCCTTTAGACCTTGCTTCTCTTCATCCTGTTAGCCTGTTGGTGATAAATGACTGCAGGATCACTGAACAGCCCTGAGTACTGCTATGAATGGAGCTGATGTAATATGCCACTGTATTTTCTGAGGTTTTTTTTTTTTTTCTTTATTATTTCTTCTCTTTTCTAGCCTTGTCCGTTTCCTTCTGTTTTCTTCTGTCTTGCCTACTAGTCTCTTTCAGTTTGGGAGCCACATGGGCATCTTGGAGAAAGTGCTGAAAACCTGTGCTGATCACTTAAGGAATTCTCAACAACTCAAAGAGGGAGGGAAAAAGTCTTAGGACTGTTTCTGACTGGTTGTTGTAATCGCTTTGTTTTGTGTGTTCGTGGTGCACACACACAAATGTAACTGTGCCTGCTTCACCATCCTGTGTTGCTGGGGTGCCATTCACAGGGGCTGCCAGCATTGCAAAGTCCTTCTGCTGTCTGATGGAGAATGTGCTGCAGAGCAGAAGCATTTGAGGGTCTGGTCTCTTCATCAGTGGCTTTTTAGGTAAAGATTTGGGGGAAATGGATTTATTAACACTAAAGATAAGTTTGTTTTCTCTGCCATGCCCCTCTGGATGCTTTGTGCTTCTGGTATCCCTTTTTCTCTTTGTTTGTCAAGAAATCTCCATAGCAACCTCCCTGCTAGGAGGAGGAAAGAAGCAAGGCTATGAGAAGCAGGAGAGAGGCAGCCTGTGAATAAGGCCTGGGTGTGTGCTGGAGTTGTAGCTTCACCTTTCCTAATTCCGTTCCTGAAGTAAATGTTCAGTTTGGGCTGTTATCAAGAAAAGGAAGAATAAGGTGTGGTGGTGCCAAGGAGATCCACAAGGGTCAAGAAGGACATCCATGCTGGTTTGAAGAGACCTCTGGAATCTCTAGTCCAACTGTCTGCTCAAAGCAGGACTGTTGTCCATCAAGCAGAGTGTGATAAAAAGGAGAAGAAAAAGAACACCGCTCTCACCATCAAACTAAACTAAATTAAAGAGCTGTATGCAAGATCTCAAAAGCACAAAAAAGCTTTCATTTTAAACAGAATTCCCTTGCAGCAGCAGGGTGACAGAGAAAGGAAAATGTTTGTGCACAGACCAACCTGGGTGATAAAGATCAGAAAACAACCGTAAAATTTACTTTCCAGCTTTTGGGAGAACAGTGACCCCGAAGGTAGGTCTGAGAGGCTGCTGGAAGCAGTGCCCAAGGCTACCTGGGGTTTGGGAGAGTCCTTGCATAGGGCAGGGCAGTACTGCTTCTGTTGCCCAGAGCCAAAGTGTGGGAGAAGGCCGTGTTGACTGTTTTAGAGAGGTGACCTTTCAGACTCCCGCATGTAATTTCTGGTGACATGAAAGGCTCCCTACTGCTGAATCCACATGATACATGCAGGTTAGCAGGAGGGAAAGCTGACTGAAACACCCAATGAAGGGTGGAAAGCCTAATGCAGAAGCAGACCCGGGCTGCAGGAACCTGGAACACAGGAGGGAGGGACCTATTTTTTCCCTGTGTGCGGTACTAGAGGAGGTTGCCAGACATTTCACTGCCGTATTTTACAGCTATGCTGTGAGTCAACAGCCTGTTTGGTTTGCTCTGGATTGCTGGGGCAGCTGCTGTATAATCCCAGCCACGCTGATAAGTGGAAAATATAAGCCCAGGGAAATATGACCGAGCCTTGGTGAGATAGAGTGCAATCATTCTGTGCCTTGCAGGCAAAAGCAAGCGTGTTGTGATACTAAGCCTGTGCAAGCGGAGAGGTTTATGCCTAGAGGTTCATGCAGCTGACACACTGCAATACTACTTCTGGCAGGGCATTGGTGTAATCCTAGGACAACCCTGGAGCAGGGGACAGAGCAGGTATCAGGCCCTGTGCAGTATTTGAACGTGAGAGTGCAATTGAAGGATATAAATGTCTACAGGACAATGTAAGGATAAAAATAAAAGGAAGCCTCTTGTCTCAGCCTTGTCTCCTATTCCCCCCCATCCATGCAATGCCTGTGTGGCTTTTGAAGGATAGAGTACTGCTGATGCTGGTGGAGAAATCATGACATCCCTTGAAACTGCCCCATTCTTGGTGTGTGGCTGACAACATGGAAGAGTACCTTTTAGCAAACTGAGGAGTTGGTCCAGTCCAAGGCCATTAAGGAGGATGCAGAAAAGGAGCTATTATTCTTGCCAGAGAGAAAGTACAGCTCCTTAACTCATGACAAAAACAGCCATGGCTCTGGGTTAGGCCAAGGTGACCCAGATGAGTTTCTCAGCTTCCTGATTTCAGGAAGTATTGTTGTGTATCTGAATGTTCTCACATATGGTGGAAGGACTTTGAGGCATGGATATGACTGTTGATGGCATTCCTACAGCAGGAGCACAAAGGTGCTGCTGAAAATAATCACTGAGAGGGGCAATACCAAGGTCTGTGCATTCCTAGAGGGGGGATAATGCAGAGTATGGGCAGGCTTACCCAACAGAGCCAAGCTCTCCACCACTGATAGCCTCCAGCCTCCTCATTTCCTGCCTGCTGTCTCTCTGCTCTGGTACCCTCCCTGAAACAATTAAGGGGGGGAAAAGGAAGCAAAACCCAAAAACTACTGTGTGGGATTCAACTAAGCTTTTTTGTTGGTCTGTAATGAAAGGTTTCCTGTAGGTCCTCTTTGTTTATTTATTTTGCATAGCTGTTTTAAATTGCATTTAAAGACATACGAAGAAAAAAAAAATCTTTGTAAGGAATTTGTTTTGTTTGGAAGATATTTCAGTGAGACAGTGTTGGCTGTATGTTTGAGAAGGAGGGATATTGTTTGAATGTTGCTTTCCAGTTCTGGTGTGCCTTACATATTGCTTTGTTCAGTGCGAATCTGGATAAATAACACAGTTGATTGAAACAACTGCCACAAACTCTTGCCTGTGGCTTTGAAGTTAAGTAAAATTGTGGCATCTCTTTATTTAATTCTACTAATAAATAGAGTTTAATTTTAGAAACATGAAGTTTTGTCATGTCCTTGCTGGGCACAAGATACATAGAAATAAAATAAACTCTCAGTATTTACCAGCTTCACCATGCTTTGCATGCATGTGTTGAACAGGGATCGTGATGCAGTAAACATTCACAAAAATGAGAATTGCTCTATAACCTAAGGGTCTTGGATACAAGCCATGCTAGAGGAAGGTGAAGCAAGGATAATTTCCAGAACTGTCTCCATGTGTGACAGATTCATCAACAGGCATCAGTCAGAATAATTTTATATTTGATCATGTTTTCTTGTTGCCACTGGTAAATAAGGATGGAAGCAGAAAAGGCTGCTTATAAAATGCCTCATGAATGTCTGCTGAGCCCTTAGAAGCTTTTTCCTGTACTGCTCTAAAGGTGGGGCTTTTTTTGCAAAACTTCCTGACTCTCAAGAGCCCTTCTCTAGTCTAGAAAAACCTCTGCTGGGTGTGTTCTGAATCTGTCAGGCTTCGTGTCTGCTAGGACTGCCTCTTGCGTTGTTCTGTGGCTGGTCCTCAAAGTTATCACTGCAGACAGAGATATGGTTGGGTGGTGACAAGGCAGGGAAGACTGACGTGATATTTTCCCCTCATGGATCTGTTGTGTTCAGGGACCTCTCAACAAACTGCTGAAGCCTTCCTGTTTCTTTTGATGTTGGAGCAAAGACCAAGACTGAGCTGGTTTCTAAATTTGGCTCATGTTGTGTGTGCCCTGCAAGGCGTGAGCAAGAAGCAATACCTGTGTGAGAAAGAAATGAAAGAGGAGGGGGTAAGCACCTTGCCTTTAGGTAAGGAATGGGACAGTGGGTGAAAAAACAGTTTTAAAGTTGATGTCACAGCGTGCGTTAGAGGCAGGTTTTTAGGAGTTTATCTTCCACTTTTTAGATGGCTTATTTGTTTAATTCTAGTCAGCTCAGTGAATTAAACTTTTTCGCTTCACCTCACTTAACTTCTGTGTGCAGAGAGGCCTAAACAATTGATATGACTTTTGCTTTTTGCAGCTGTTCTTTTCTCAGGCGTATTTTTGATTACTGTTGTCTCTGTTGCAATCGTTTGTTCTTCTGCAAAAAGGGCGCAAAGCCCTCCTACTCTGCATATATTTTATTCCTCTGTCCTCACATGCATCAGTTTAAAAACAAACCAAAAAAAAGCAAAGAGGAAACAGAGAGGAGCAGGGTTCCCTCCTTGCAGACTGTTCTCCTCAAGGGATGGCTTCTCATCCGTCTCTTAAAAGATACGGAAACCAGAAAAGCAATGTGTTACTTTGGATTTTCCCTAGAAGTAACTGATTTGGAGATTATTGGAGAGTTGTGTCATTGAGCAGCTGAAAAACCAGTGATGCTTTTGATACTGCATCTTTGCCATTCCTGTACTTGGCTTTTGATATAAAGCCTGGCTTGCCCAAGGCATGATGATCTTCTGGCAAGACACGTGTGTTGCTGCACCTGTGTCACATAGATGTGCAAGTCAACAACATGGCATTGTTTCACCAAAGTTACTGTAGCCCCAAATCCTTTTCCCTCCTCACTTCGGTCTGCAGCAGTAAACAAACACTGTGGATTTGATTTGTGTAACAATATTATGATGTGCCCATCTTATTACAGGCTTCTTCTGAAGCCTCACAGAGCAGCAGTTGACGTGTTATCTGCAGCCTGTGTATGGAGGTAGTGGGGGGGCTGATTGGCATGCTGTCTTCTCCCGTCTGCTGGTATTAGTATTCATATGAAAGAAAGCTGTTTGGTTCCCTTTCTCCTCGGCAACTGCAGGAGTCAGTCACCACTCCCTGATGTGAATGGCAACACAGAGAAACTGTTCATTGATTCAGAGCAAAAGAGCCCAAGTGGGTGCTTTGATTTCAGGGAAACTCTGCCCTGCAAGGGATCTGCAAGGTTGGACTGCCAGTGTTTTGGAAATTTTGTCCAAATTGTGACTCCCAAAGTGTTTTGACAATAGAGTGACAGGCAGGCAGGTCTCATGGATAATTTTACGTTAATAACTATGACTTGTGTGTGCCAGGGTCAGACAAGTGATTTCACTGTAAGAGTCAGACCATAATTAAATATCTAACTTTGTAGTGGGGCTATGCTGGTGGTAAATGGGGTATTGACTTTTGGCTCCTATTTTGACTAAAACTACAAACACAGTGTAAGGACTCCAGCAAATCCTAATGCCTAAGGTGGTAATGCATTCTGTAAATCAATAATATATTAGTAATAAAAATGACCAAAGCATGCATCCATTAAGAATTCATAATAGAAATTTGTTTAGGTTATATAGTATGTGTATTGATTGCTGCTATTTAAAGATGAAGTATGTCTTTGAAGCAGAGTGCTTATATATATAGCTGCCTATACTTTAAAATAATTTATTTTTAATATGAAGATGGACTTGATAACATGGGGAAATATGTATGAATAGAAGTCAGTATTTTATACTACAAAATATTACGGGAATATAAGTGTGCTGAGAAGCCACAAGTAGATGTCTGATACTTCTGAAACCTAAATCTTGGACTTCAGCAAAATAATAACCAATGTATTGTGGCAGCCACTGTTTGCAGCTCCAGGCTTCCCAGTAGCTTAAGTTTTTCTTGGCTTTGTGCCTTAACATTGAATTGCTTACCTGTCCATTTTGTGGTATGGTGTATAGTGTAACCCGATGTAGTATAGGGATACTGTGCCCTGCTTTGCCTGACTGGCAGGGACAGGTCTGCGGTACAGAGCTGTTGGCAGAACAGGGACCTTGCTTCTCTGCAGTGCTGCTGGCTCTCTGCAGCTCCCACAGCTGGCACGAGGGGCTGCACAGCCAAAGATGACTCCCAGGACAATGCCAGGATTGGGGGCACCTGCAGCACCATGACTGGGAAGTAGGATTTGGGGAATAATGCCCCTGACCCATCCCCGTAACATCATACGAGGCCCCTAAATGTCTCTGATGTTGATTTAATATTGTAGGGTGTACACTAGCTAATACCACCAAGAGGTCAGTTAATGGCCTTTACAGAATTACACTGATTTATTCGATAGCCATAGTGGAAGACTGAATTAAAAAACAAACAAAACCAAAAAAACCCAAGAGAGCCAAACCTACTAAACATACAGTGCCATACCTACCCCTCCATCCATCCTTTTAAACTTAGTCTGGCTGATTAGTCCAGGTCCAGTGCATCTGCATTGTTACCTTCTGTAATGATGAAGGGTGGAGAAGGGTGGAGAAAACAATTCACATGCCATAGCTGCAGTCTTTGTCTCACTGCAGCAAATAAAAACTGTTTTAGATTACACAGATTATGGTTCATTATGAAAACAAAGCAAGCCTCTGACTGAAGATCCCATCTGTTGGTTTGCATTAAGCAATTCCCTTCTCCTCCTTGCCATTTTTTATTCCTGGGAATTCAAAGAAGCTGTCCTGAAACTTTTTTTTTTTTTTTTTTTCTATTTACATCCACTAAAGGCATTATACAAACATTCTCTTTGTGGATACCTGCTCAGCAGGTATCTGCCTAAAAGTTTACCGGTCGTTCTGTTTTGTCTTTTTTTTGTTTTGAGGTTTGTTGTTGAGTTTTTTAGCGTGGGCTCTTGTTTGGATTTTCTTTCTTTTATTTTTTTACTCTAAGTTAATAAATTTAGTGGGTTCCATGCATCCAAATGCCTCCTTCTCTTTCTGTTCTCTTTCTTGCAAATATTCATAGATCCTTAAAATGCAAAGAAACTCCTACTGTCAACAAGCCAGACTGTTTGCACAGTAGAGATCTCACTCGGTAATTTGTGAATCAGGCATCAGTATGTTCCAGAAAAATGCTCAGTCATTGGTTAGGAACTTCAGCTGATAAGGCACAAATCATTTATATATATATATATGTATATATTTATATATATATATATATATACACTGTTCCATGGTAAATTGCTCCATTTATCAGACTTCAGCTTCCAGTTCTTGAATCTTGCCTGCCTTTTTCTACTAGATTAAAGAGAAATATCTTCCCTTGCTAGTTACCTGCAGACTACAATGGTCCTTTAGACTAGTAAAACAGACTAAGTAATTTTGGTGGCTCACTTATTAAACTGGCTTTCCATGCTCCAGTTGATTTTTTTTTTTTTTTTTAATTTTCTTAAGTTCTTTTGCAAACCCTTCCAAAGTTTCTGACAAACTCTCTGAAGTGTAGGCACCACAATGTGTACATATTCCAGGAAAGGTCTCATTAACACCATATGCAGGGCAATTTCATCTTCCCACTTCTATTTATTATTCACCTCCTCATACTTGCAGAGATCGCGTTTGCCCTTTGAGCTACTGGTTGTCGTTCAAATTCTTATCAGTTACAGGAACAGTCTTGTTTCAGAGTGACTGCTTGCAGGGCTGTGGTCTCACATAACGAGCACTTCTTGTGTTCTTACATGGACTCGTATTTGTCTGTGTTGAAGTGTGGTCTGCTCAGACAGTGTGTAGATCAATCTGCAAAACCGACAGGGTCCGTGTCATTACTTAACATTTCATCAGTTTTTGCGCTGACTGCAGATTTGGCAAGCTCTGGGTTTATTTTCTTTCAGATCATCAGTAAGCGTGTTGAATGATTTTGGACTGATGAGGTTCTTGCTGAACTTCCAGAAATGCTTCAGCTGGGATGACAGTTTCACATTTACATTAGTTTTTGAGAAGCAATAGCTAATGCATTTTTCCTGTGTGCAAGTGGACTTATGTTCTGTTTTCATACCTTCATGTTCTGTTTTGTTGTGTTTTGTTTGTTTTTTTTTTTTTAATTAAAGCTTGTTAGTAGCAAAATCAAGTGTCCAAAATCAAGTTAAAAAACAGCAAGGGAGTTCCTAAGAGGGTTGTGGGTTTCTTCCAAACTCCTATTCTTAAGATTGAAAAATATTGGGTGTTTTGCTATTATATCTTTCCTAGTATCTGCTAGAACAGAAAGCATCTCTTTGTCGGTGTGAATGATGAATAATTCTGTTTGTCTCTTTCTAAATACAGATTGGAGAGAGTTACTGAGTATTTGTAGGGAGTTTACTTTGTGCTTGATAGCTAGTTGTTTGACCTACAAACCTTACTAGTTTAAAAATATACTGATGCTTCTTTAAAAATTCTGCAAGTATATTTTTTCTTAGTTTGATGGTCTACCGTTATTTCATTTGTATTTTGAGCTTTTAGTGTGCTGCATGTTTGTGTTTCCAAACTGTAATTTGTACTTGTTAACTACATTGCTGCATTTTTTTAAAATTTATTTTTGAAATTAGGGTAGACTATTTAACAAAAGAAGCAGTTTCTCGTGATTGCAGAGTTGGGGATTTTGTCATCTGGAAACAGACTTCTTGGTTTACTGTCTGCATATTTAATATTAAATTTTCATTTCTGTTTAATTTTTTGTCAAGTGTTCTAATATATGAGGAGCTATCCTGGCTAAAACTCTCAAATATTTGTGTTACCAGTCGTGATTGTGAATTTTTTACTTACTAAATAAAATTGGTTTGTGGTTATTTGTTCATAGACATCACTGTGTTTGTTGATGGTGGTGGTTTTGGTTTTGTTTGTTGTTGGGTTTTTGGGGAGTTGCTTTTTTGTTTGTGGTTTTTGGTTTGCGTTTTTGTTTGTTCAAGGTTTTTTTTTTTGTCTGTGATCAACGCAATCAATAAGGGCAAATATTACTGTGCATCAAAAAGACTGGCTCAACAACAAACTTGCTCAGTGACCTTTTGTATTTTGCCCAGGCAGTTCCCCCTTGAAAAATGGTTGATTTTGTTTTTTTTTTTTTTTACCCTACGCAGTTTGAGGAACTTTATCACAGAATAATGGGGAGCATTGGAAGAATTGTCAGTAGAAGAATCTGATGTCCTTTATGAAAGTTTTTCCTTGTGCTCCAAAAATGCCCTTGGGAGGGGCAGTGGCAGCAGAAATCTTCCCTCAGATATGAAAAAGGTGCACGACATGGTGGAAATATGTAACAATTTTGTTCTTAGAAAAAGCAGAAGATTCCTAATGGGAAATACAAATAACTGTAGAAGAACAATGCTTGAAACAGGTACAAAAGGAAATGGATATTATAGATAGAAGAAAAAGTGTTTGAAATGGATCCTTTGTTAGATAAAAGTCAGTGTCTATTTAGAAAGTGCACTCAAATGTACTGCAACATAATTACATTAGAAATTTAATTAATAATCTCCCAGAAAGTTTTCTGGAAACCTTTTCCTGGTGCCTTTTTTTTTTTTTTTTCCCCCACCTTGAAAGAATCCTTCAAAACCATTTGGGGCAAACAGCACAGGGGATTCAGCAAGTGTCATGGGCCACTGCTGGGTGGAGGTCTGGGTTGCCAGCAGGCTTCTGCCTCCCATTCTCCTCAGAGAGTATCCCTAGCCCTGGATGCGGCAGCACCCACGTGCCACACCCAAAGAATCTTGAGAGAAGCTGCTTAGACCATCATCTGTGCTGAGAGGCCAAAGCCAGGGTCAGCATTAAGCCTAAGGTTGGCATTATTTGTGGTGTCCCAGATCTCGTCTGGCTGACAGGAACTGCTCGGTTGGGTGTGGTGGATGCGTTGTCTCTTCTTGCTGATGAAGGAAACTGCATCACATGCTGCAGTGTTCAGGTGTGCCTAATTTAGCTTTGGCCTCCTGGTTTTCCAAAAGCCCTTTCTTTGCCCTGCCTGAGCATCCTCTGGTGTCACAGCAGTGCTGGGGCTTGAAAAAAGTCTTGCTCTCTCTGACACCTTATATATAGCGGAAAGAGGAATGAACTCTTTCATCAGGTTATTTTGTTGAAAATATTTCTTTACCTTTGGGCACACTATTCCTCTCTGATTAGACTGGGCAAATATATCCTGGTTTTTGATGCCAGAGAGAGATTAGGAAAAGATTTACTTCTTTCATCTGCTTTTTGAAGGAGGACAATTTGAAACAAGTTTAGTGATTGTGCTTAAAAAAAAAAGGATAAAAAAAGAGTCTTCCATCCATCCTAGTTGTTTGCAGTGGTTTTCACCTGAAGCAACTTGGATAATTTTTTTTTGGCCATATTTTCATTGAACTGGTGAGCATTGTGCCCTCAAGTGTAGCATCTGCACCTGTTTGATATTCATGCTGCATGACTATGCTTTGCTGTGCTAGTGTAGCTCCTGTTCCTACCCTGCACATGTTCCCTCTTGTCTTTGAAGTGTCCTTTGGGGCCCAGACCCTCATTTTGTTCAGTTGAGCTCATGGGTGTCTGTGAAGGAGCCCTACAGTTTCCTACAGAACGAGTAATGAATCATGATATCCAGTGCAGCAGGGATTTCATAAAGCAGGGCTGCCTTTTAACCAGTACCAGGTTGATGTTTTGCTTCTTCTTTTTTTTTTTTTTTTTTTTTTTTTTTTTTTTTTTTTTTTAACTGAGCACAATGTCCCTGTGACTACTCACACTTGTTATTGCTGCTTTTTAAAATGTTTTTTTAGGCTGTGTTAACCACTTTGAGGGCTGGAGTGGAAAATGAATAGAAACTTGTATCCTGGGACACCTGTGCAGGTGGTGGGGTGTGGGAGGGCAGGATTCAGAGTGTTTATTGCAGATGAAAATGTAGTAAGGTGAGTTTGGCCACGCTGTTCTGCCCTGGCTGCCCTGGATCTGCAATGGCAGCCCTGGTGATACCACGGGATAGCACCCCTCCCTACTACAAAGCCCAGAAGCTCTCAGCTCTTCACATGACTCTTCTGGGAGCAGTTGATATGTTCAGGGCATTTCTGGGAGCCTACAGCTGATCATTATTTCAGATTTTTTAATTTTTTTTTTATTTTTGTGACTCACTTTGAGATGGGGGCAATATTGTGTGCATATAAGTATACACACACATATATCTAGGCATATAGTGTTTCTGGAGCAATATTTGCACAGGTTATATTAGGTGGGAAAATGATTAGCACAGTGCTTGCTGTGAACAGGTGGGTGCAATAGGAGACTTCATCACTTGAGATTTTAGTTCTGTTTCCTAGAAGGTGAACCATTTTCTGGAGTTATTTAATTAGTTTTAATGTTTTGCGAGTTTCTGCTGAGGAGAAAAGGCAAAAATATGTGAATTCCTTGAAAATCTGCTTTAACTTCGCATAAATTTCCACATATGCAAGTGTACATGTTTCAGTCCACTCCCCAAATTTAATTCTCCTGCTGTTTTTTATTTTTAAGATTGAGGAGAAGTAAATAAAGTTGGCCACTGCTTAGATGAATGCATATGCTTCTGCAAAGCTCTTTGAAGCTACTAGTAACTTTGAGGTGAAATCCTTGCTATTTTGAGGTCCGAGGAGGAGGAGGAGTAAACGTCACAGAATTTGGGGAATCATGATTTGGAGGACTGGAAAGAATGGCTTGGCACAGCCTACTTGTAATTCTCTTTAGTGTATCAGCATTAAAGGATGTTGGCTCTCATGCCTGTGTTGCTAGGATGGAGCTCATATCTGGCATGCTATGGAATACCTCATCCAGAAGCTGGGGACCAGGTTCTTTGTATATTACTCACAGGTCTTGCTAAGAAGCAGCCACAGGTTTCTAAAACTCAGTGACCTTTAATGTGTGTTTAGTAGGGGACCCCAAATGTCATCTTGCCATGTAGAAAACTACGTTTGCCATTTTGCCTGTTTCATATGTTTCATGCCTTTTTAGAAGTTCGTGCATATATGTAAAAAATATAATGGAATGCAGTCCTGAGAAGTCAAGTTGTTAAAGCAGTCTCAGACTTCTTTATAAATCTTTCACAGTTATGGCTTGTAGAAAGAATAAATTCCCTACTGTTGTTTATGGCAGTGACTCAAAGGCGCTGTGATGGCTAAAACACAAAGAAAAATCAGTTATTTAATGATCTATGATTTGACCATATTACTTCCTTGAGATGGCTAGTCTTTCAGGTCTGGGTGACTTCTTGTAAATTGAACACTAAAGGTGTCATTTTTGGCCTTTGATGTAAAGCAGTTGGTTTAAGTGGTAAATATTTGGGGCCCCAGACTTTTCTACAGATATTTGAGTGACAGGCTCTAATACTTTGGTAGAAATTCTTTTTTGCCTGCCTGTCTTTTTCTCTGGACAGTTCTCCAGGTTTCACATAGTTCTCCTTTCGAGGCAGTACAAACTTAAAAATAGATTTACTGCTCTGATAAACAAGTCTGTAAACAGCACAAAGTAATCTTCACTTGGCTGTTCATCATTTCTGTAATAATGCAGATATTTCTACAAGGGCTTTAATGTTCCCCTTCAGAGGCTTTTCAGGGAACTGTAAATCAAAATTAAACTTTAACTTTGAGAAGGTATTACTTGGTAGGAATCTATTATTTGCAGCTCTTCAGCAAAGCTCCAAATACATCCAACCTAATTTTCAACAGTCTTAAAAGAATTTCTGAACCTGCTGAGTTCACTGGGTCTCTTCCTGACTTTTTTGTTTTATGGGGTAGGATTGTTAGTTTGGTGTGGTTTTATGTTTGGGATTTCCCCCCTTTTCTTTTTTGCCCCTGATTTTGTTCTCCTATGGTGAGATAGAAGTCAAATTTGGGCTGTGTTTCATCTTCCCTGGCAGACCATCTCTGACTTTGGAGGATGCATTTTGGTCTTGGCCTCCTCCAGGATATCCTCATCCTGCTTTTTGTAGCCCAGGGCTGCCACCACCTCCCAGTTCACAGTGGTACAAGATGCATAAGAGCACTTGGGAAATACCCATCTGGGCTACCACTAAATCCTACTGAACCCCATTCTGATGGCAAACCTAAAAAAGCTCTGCTGGTAACAGGAAAGCTATTCCAGCTTTGCATTATTTTAGAAAGGGTAGGAATTTAAGCTAGCATTTTAAATGGAAACAAAACCAAACTCTAATTTTAAATGAACTTATGATTTAATATGAAATCTGAATATTATGAACAGATCCTTTTTACTTAATATTGTTAGGCTAAATCCTTGATGCTCATTTATCTAACTGCCTCTATGATTACACCTACTGTGGTGGTTTATAAAAGTTTTTATATGAGTTTAAAAAATTAACCTTAATAATGGCTACAATTAAAACCTATAGAGGAGTAATTTGAAATGGGGCAAATTCTGTTATTACTCAAATCCTACTCACTTCACCACATTAATTTGTGCTGCATTAGATTTGAGATATCAAAGTTGTTCAGCAATGTCAAAGTCAAAGCTTCTCTTATTTTGAGGTTTTTGGGGCTTTTTTTTTTAGGAGACAGTTAAGTGCCGATTGTAACAACAGTAACTTTGAGCTGGGTAAGAAATAAGTGACATGTTTTTCCTTACTAAAGATCCCAGTGAAGTTTGTGGTGTATGGATTTGTAAGGAGGACTAGTCCCTGTGGCTCAGAACCTAATGGTTCCTTTATTGAAAATACAAATGTTTCAATGTTATGGACCAGGATATAAAAGCCAGGTGTTTTAATAATGTCACTGTTAGGCTGGAGGGCAAGTTTATCATAAGGGTGGTTATAGAACTTGGGCACTCTAGTGCAGAGCTTTAACCTCAGACACTTTACCTGTCTGTACACTGCTTTCCTATGCTTGAAAGGTAATTCACATGAAGGAAGCCTGTAAATTGAAAGAACATTTGTATCCAAGTATCTTACCTATGCCTTTCATTACAAATTAGATGATCCACTGNAGTGCTTAATGAGGGAGATAAGTTTTCCATTTTGATAGATGGGACAACAATCTGCTGAGGCACAGAGGGGAGAGTTGGGAGTGGGGACCAGCACTGTCCAACCTTGCACTGCTGATGGCTTCAGCTCTTCAGCCACAGTGGCTGCCTTCAGTCTTCATTTCTTCCCTGGGGGAGCTGGATATGGATGCTGTAAACATTTGCTGCAATGTCTTGGCACCAGCCATTGTCTGTAGAGTGCACCTTTAACCCCCCACTGCAGGCTGAGAAAGCCTTTTCCACCATTTCCTTCTAGAAAAGACAGAATTGTTTGCTGTCTTTTTATTTATTTATTTATTTATTTATTTATTTATTGTCAGCATCTGTAGAGAAGATGGGAGGGAGAGAG
The DNA here is from genome assembly GCA_020086605.1 of Lanius collurio. Lineage (NCBI taxonomy): Eukaryota > Metazoa > Chordata > Aves > Passeriformes > Laniidae > Lanius > Lanius collurio. Next base: position 25,406,152 of record JACBWW010000015.1, on the reverse strand, counting down.
AAATGGTATTTCCATATTTGTATATTAATCGTAAGACTTCAGAGAACTTTGGACCAACCAAGCTTTTTTAAGCTTGTCAGAAATTTATTGATATTTGTGAGCAATGAAAATACTGGGAAATAGGAGTATTGAATGCTCGAGAAATGTCACCATCTTTAACTCAGGCTTTTGCTCCTAAGATCGGAGGCCAGGCAAAATTTGGATTAAGAAAAAGAGAGACAGAGAAGACATACTGAACAATGTCTACATGCTGCAAACAAACACACTACGGAGACTTTATATCCTAATAGGGAAAAGTAGGGCCCTGATTCACTTCAGAATGTGCTTCTTTTCTTGGAGAGAGTCCTACATAGCCCATTGACTCATTGACTGAAAGGGATTTCTGCTCCTACCCACACCTGAGTAGGCTTGAGAATAAGGGGAAGAGGATACTTTTTTTTTTATTATTACTTTATGGTTTTGTCCCCCACAGAGCCAAGGTGAACTGTGGGAGTATTAAGTACTGCAAAATTACAAACACACAAGCATTCCTCCAAATTACTGGGAAACCTCTTCCCCCAGCATGCTCTGTTTACACTTGGGAACAGTAAGTCAGATATTTAGCTGGGCAGACCAAATCATATACAAAGCTTGTGAAAATAATTATCTCTACAATTCCAGCTTTTGTTTCACAGCCCTTAAATATGCACTAAAATTTCACTCTGAAAATTCTGAGCCAGAACATGATTTTACCGGGAAAATTGCATATAAAACCTAATTAAAAGCATCAACCCACACTTCTCTTTTAAAAGTACATCTACTACCACCATGCCTCTAAATGTAACCGAGCTCAACAAGTCTCTAGCAGCCAAGGAGACACATAATTTAAAGGCTATTTCGGCATTTGATTAAGCACACAGTGATAACTACAAGCCCATGCCCTGCAGGCATGACAAGAGGCAATTATGTTCTGAGGTCAAAAGCGAGGGGGAGAAAAAGCACAAGATTTTGATGACTTACTTAATTTTCCAGCTCCTGAAATTAGCAGAGACAAAGGAGTTCTAAATCGCCCAGATAAAATCCTGTCATTATCTGTTCCCTTTTCACCCTCTGCTCTCACTTTGCCCTGCAGAAGCTCAGGAGGATTATTTTCCACCAAATGGCTGCACTTAAAAAACTCAAGCTGGCACACGTTTAAACGTTAAAGAATTTGAAAAACACTCTTTTAAAGTTCTGCATTTAGATGGCTGTCTGCACATAGGATCCTGGAAAAAGACACCTGTTTTTCAAAGTAGTGAGCAGCCATCAGCTCCTCTTGACTTCAAGCCAACAATTAGGTCACTTATTTAGGAGATTAAATAAGGAGCTCAATGAGAGACTGCGAAGATAGGGAGCTGCTCAAAGAAGAGAGAAATGTATTAATGAATTAATACATTCGTGCTGTGTATTTCACAGATGGGCTTTGATGTATCTTGTTTCACAGCAAAAAGCGAAACATCTTTGCTCCTTACAGGAAAGCGAGTAAAAATGATTAAGTAAGATTATCATATAGGGACACAACAACAAAAAATGTGTTTACAAGGAGATAAACAGCCAGACTCTAATCTCCCTACGGAGTATTTATTGCAAATACTGGAGGAGAAAAAAAAAGCATGCAGAGCGAGTGATTTGGTGGACAATGGCAGGATGGAAAACATGTGCCTATTGCTTTAGGAGAAAGCACGATGCTGTATTACAGTATTCATCTGCTTCTAGTTTTTTCCAGGGTGTTAAATTTGTTAGGCTTTTTATCCAGAAAATAAATGTAAATGTTGACTCCATGATACCAAAGAGAGGTGTCTGTAAATGAAAGCTGGCCTCCTTACAGAAAGTGAAAGGCAAAAAGGTGAATTCCAGGAAGTTTAAAGCTGAATCTAGAAATGTTTGCATCTGTCCAGAGATTCTTTACTGGAGAGTAGAACATGAGCTCTTATTTTGGGGAAGGGGTGTTCAGGGTTTTGGGGGTATCCTTGGAACTGATAGTCATGCAATTTTAGTAGATCGGTGCTGTAAAGTCTCATGTACAGGAGACACACTCATGATACTAGAAATATGTTCTCACCACAGCTAGAGAATTATCTTTAATGGTTTTGTAACTCGCTGTTAGCAATTCTTAACGTCTTATTTCCAGCATAACGAAAGAATTAAGGTTAGCTGCATTTGTACAGTATTGCTGTTTGACAAATGCACCAGCCTTGTATGAGTGAATTTTCAGGCATTTAATTTTCGTGATTTTAAGTGAGGTTCTCCTTAGCCCTCACGTGTTTAAAGTCTTTCTTTGATATAGAAGAGTTACTGGAAAAAAAAACAAACAAACATAGGAATTAAGAGCAAAAATATACTTTCTGAATTATGTGGGTCAGAAGTTTTGTATTCTGTAGGGGGAACGGTAAAAAGCGAAGTAGTCTTAGCAACTCCGTTTGCCGTTTGTATAGCCTACATTAGCCTTCCAGAGAAAAAGATGCAGCTTGCCCAAGGACTGGGCCAAACCATAGCTCCAAACAGCTAATATTGCCTGTAAACCTCATTTTGTCATTTTTTTGGCAGTTAGCAGGAGTCATCTAAGCACATGGCAGGAGGAGGGAGGGCCCTTGGCCTCAGCATTCTGCCAAAAGCTGCTAGAAACCTTCTGCCTCCCATATCACCAATCTGCTCAGGTTTAGCCCAGAACAGGCTTGAGAGGAGAGTTCACCACAGCCCTTTTCCAAAATCAGAAGTTTTTTTGGTCACCACTGGCCTTCTGCTGTAGACTTCAGTGCTTCACAGAGCAGGGCCTTCTGCAGGCTTCTGTGCACGGATCCCTGTGAGCAAACTTAATACCTCTTGAAGCTGTTTGTAGGGCAGGCCAAAATTGTCAGGCTCTTCTGAATCTGCCTTTCAGGCTGGCTTATGTCTTCTATCAAATGTTGTCTCTAACCTTGTCCCATCCTTCCTCCACTCACCTTGTTGAACAGTGGCATCAAGCCAAGGGTAAGAATGAGGCAGTGCATCTTAGAGGTTCATGCTTGTCCTCCTCATTTTTTTTCCTCCCGTGACAGGAGAAGCTGGTGGCAGTGGAAATTTAATGCATTACACAGATATATGGTGCAATATGAGCCATGGGCAAAAACATTTCTCCGATCTCAGGGAAGGAGGACATCTCAAGTGATCTAAACCCCAAAGCTGTGCTAATTGTGCAAGCTATTATTCAAGAATAAGTACATGTCTATCTTGGGACGTTGGCAATTAGTCCAGAACTCTGGCATGTCAGTGAGGGTCTGATATTAAAGTAATCCCTGCAGATTTACAGAAATGGGAATCAGAGAATCTGTCCAGTGATACACAAATGAGACAACTGATGATAATAAAAAGCTTAATGGAAGTCAGTGTGTTGGATTGCTGCCTAACAGACAGAGCAGCCTTGATATAGTTGAAAGGGTTTTCCAAGAAACATCAATATATTCTTTTTTTCCATAAGCCAACTTGGTGTGCGTCTACCATGGGGAAGGTTTACAGAACAAACAAGCAGAACATTGAATGGGATTTTTGGTTTAGGGAGAGGGTATTTTGGTGTTTTTATAATGGGGCCAGGAGGAAAGGGAGTTAATGAAAGATGCCTGGTGTCAGATGGGCTATGGATCTATTGGAGGATTAAACCTCTATCACCATCACATAGAGACAGGCTTTGGTTGTACATTGAGTTTCATGGTTGGAAGTGTACAGATTTAGCTGGGAGGGCACATCATCCCTATATCTGGAAACCTTTTTGGTGTGGATGAGTTTTCATTCTTGTGGAATAAAGCAGGAAAGGAGTTGGCTTTTATTTCAGCTTGTGATTGGTGTGCTAGGCTAGAAAACAAGTATTTGGTTCCCAGCATCACCATGGATTTCCCATGAGATCTTCTGGAAGCTGCAAAACCCTTCTGCGGCTGAGTTGAGAAAAACAATGTGTAGCTACTTCATATGGATATTTGGGGATTAATATATTCATGTTCATCAAGCTGTTTAAGATCTTTGGATCAAAGAAGCCGTAAAGATGGGAAATACAATTGCTTGTTGTCAAGTGACATTGTTTACTAATATTGTAGGGCTTTGTTTTCAAGGCATCTCAAAGTGTGTTTCTTTTTTTCCTTTTGCAAACTGTAGCCTGGATTTCTTTTAAAACAGGTAAGATTTCTGAGAGCTCTTTAATTTCACAAGTATTTGCCAGCTATTTGACCATCTAGGCTGATCCAATGCAAAGCTAAGACTGAACTTCAATCATCTGGTGTCCAATAAATTGGCCTTTGCATGGAAAGTATCACTGCAGGGCCCAAACTTTGGGACGGTTGCCAGAACCTGCAGGCCATCCCCTGGCATGCTGCAGGCTACAGCAAAAGCCATTCGGATCACATTTTCTAAGGGTTAAGAAAAGGACCAGGAGCAATACAGATGTTATTACATCTGCTGTAGGACAGGTGCAGTCTTGCTGAGCAGGTGGGATCCTGGTGCTTGGATTGCTTGTTGTCGTAAAATTTCCTTTGCCTGTTCAAGTACAACACAGGACTGTAATTTTATATATCAAAGCCAACCAGTTTTGCACCTGGTAAGTAGAAATAATAACAATGCCATAGTTGCTATTTACCTGTTTCAGTAAGGGATTTCTAAAGCCCTATATAAAAGGGATCTTTAGCTTGTTTTTGAGGTGAGAAATGAAGTCACTGAGTGGAGAAGTGATTTCTCTGGGCAGCCAGCAAGCCAGCGACTGGACCCCATTTCTGCAAACTTTATCTCAATGGTACTGAAACTATCTCAGCACAGCATATGGGTAAAACCTGCTGCTTAACGTCGTTCCACTTTTAATTTTAGCCTCAGTGTGGAAAGTCAGTGTTGACTGTGTTTCTGTGTTAATCCTCGCAGCTTTCAGCCGTGCCCCAGTGCCCATGGCTGTGGTCCGGAGGGAGCTGTCCTGCGAGAGTTACCCCATCGAGCTGCGCTGCCCGGGAACAGATGTTATCATGATCGAAAGTGCCAACTACGGCAGGACCGATGATAAAATCTGTGACTCTGATCCTGCTCAGATGGAGAATATCCGCTGTTATCTGCCAGATGCCTATAAGATTATGACTCAAAGGTATAGTATTTAATACTCTTTGTTTGCTGACTGCTGGTTTTTTAATCTGGACTGTACACAGTGGTTTGTGTGTTGCAGGTACTTAGTCTGGATGTATGTGCACAGAATTACAGCTATCATTGCTAAACTCTGTGTTTATCTGAGTTGGTTTAGCATCACGCAATATAAATAATGTTTCCTCTAAGTAGTGCTCATCAGTCATCTTGGTTCTCACTGCATCTCAGTTTTATTTCTGAAATATCTAAATATCAAGGCTCTTAATGAATGTAGAAGTGAAATCTTTCTCAAAATGCATATTTACTAGTTTTTGTGCTATGCTCAAACAGAAGGCCAGTAATCTCCTTCAAACAATTAATATCTTGTGTTCAGAATAACAATTACAGTTTTCAAAACACAAAGAAGCATCTGCACCCTTCCTTATGTTGCCAGACTTAGTTTTAGGGAGGATCTGAATTTCCAGTTGAGCGTTGGTGTTCTCATTGATGAATTGCTAAATTTCTGTATAATAACTGTAGCTGTTAAATGTGGCTGCTGCATTTGGAAATGGTAACTGAGATACAGTTAGGCATGTAGACAGACCCCTGTCTAGCTTGCAGAGCCAGGGCTTAACAGTTTATTCTAACCCAGAGGTATCTTGGTTATGAAAAGCCTTTTAAATGTTGCTGAATTTTTAAGGATATTTTTTGGCACAAGTGGTGTTGTGGGAAGGATTCATAAGTCACAGCTCTTGATGTGTAATTGAATTCAGTAATACACTCCTAATACATGAATAATTATTTAGTGCATTTGACTGTTAATTAGTAATAGAGATTAGTATTTCAAGGTGTTAATGGCATTGGCATAGGCAAAGTGTTGCTAATTGATGTCATGACAACAGTGTTTGAGTCCTAACAGTGACCTTATGGCTTAAAGCAGTGCAGGGTTTTAATGGAGTATCTTGCTGTTGTTTGCTATGAAGTGCTTTGCACTAAAATGGACTGGTGTGAGCAACATGAGTTTCATCTGTGTTTCACAGGCTAACTGCTGTTTTTGACTTCCCTTTAGAGATGCTCCATTTTGAGTATTTAGGTCTCAAAACGTTGAGAAGTCTTGTGAAAAATGTCCCTGTTGCTGCATATGGCTCTTCTAAGACCATTCTTTAAGCTGGACCTCCTCGCGTAGCTGGTTGAAGTCTTGTCGTCTATAGGGTTGTGCCAGCTACATTTTCAGAAGAAGTGGGAAGGCTAACAATGTGCCATCAGCCAGTCCCTTGGATTTGGTGTGGTTTTAGTGGAATTACTGTAATTCTCTTGTTCAGGTTGGTAGTGGCCTCAAGCAGAAACCCTTAATCCTCTGCATATTGGCAGAATAAAACCATGTCATCACCTCTGTGGGCTGTTAAAGGGCACAAAGTTTTAATATTTTTATATATATATATATATTAGTGTCCTCCAGGCAGCAGCTCCCAAGCCAAATGCAGAGCTCTGCAACCTCCTGGTCAGTCCCTGCATGTAGCAAGTCTGTAATAAACATTGGCCCTTGGGTCAGGGAGGGCATATAATCATCTTCTATGCCCATGGGACTGCATGGAAAACTTGGGGTGATTACTCACCTCCAGGTATCATCAGTGCAGGCTCAAATGGCTTAGCAGAGAGTTAGCAGGGAAGCTCATCTCTAGGGCAGAGTACCTCTGTTTTTTCATTTGGGCAGAAAGTGGTGCTGAAGAGGATGGACGCTGAAGGGGGGAAAAGGCTGCAGTCCTGTTATTGGGTACTGTTGAGTTTCTTGAAAATAAATATACCTTGATGTTAAAAGAAAGGTAAAAAAGGGAAAAATATTCTACTTTGCATTTTTGTCAGTCTCATTTCTTTTTTAAAATCTCCATTAATTCAAAGAGTTGAAACAATTTAAAAATAAAGCCATTAAAATGAAATAGGTTCTTAAGATGCAAACTAGTCTGTCAGCTCACAGCTCCAAGTACGCTTTATAGCTCAGCCTCTGAAAAAAGTAGTTTAAAAGGAAAATTGTGACAGCCTAGTAGTTGTGGCCCTAACTATGGCATTTTCTTCTGAGAGCCTCTACCTGCAAAATTAATCAATTTAGCAGTATTTGGGTGGGTTTGCAGATTAATTCAGGCTCTAACACAGTGAGCTTGTCTTTGCTAATGCTGCTGGGTGGGGGAGCAGCAACTGGGAACTAAAATATTGTCATGACAGTGTAACCTGCATGGTAATTGAAGCTATCTGTGTGTGGAAAGAAAAGTGGTATATGCAGTGTGTACTTATTATGCATTGATTAATTATTGCATTCATAAATACACAGTCCCCTTGTAGGCTCTGTAATAAGTTGTCTTAACTACTGGCAGATTTTAATCAGCAACACTGCTCAGCCGACTCAGATACATTCTGGTGTGGCAGTGGGGAGGGAGAGAGGGAAAGATGGGAAGGAAAGTGTGTGTGAGACAGAGGTGGTGTTAGTATGTGAGCTGAGTCTGTGAGTGAGCAGATTTATGGCAGATATTAGTGATTGCTCCCCTAGTCCACCCCACCAAACAAAACCCCCAAACACCCAACACATTCCTTTCTTCTGTATGCTTACATAAATTAATTTTTGCAGATGACTATGTGAGGTTATTTTGAAAGGGAAAGGCATAAATCTTAGTGTATGTTGGAGGAGCCCCCTCAGCAGAGGGAACACGAGTTCTTGCTGCAAGTATTGCCCTGAAACTCTCTACAATCTTGGGAGTATTACTTGAAGTAAAGGACATTTAAATGGCTTGTAGGGAGTTCTTTTGTAGGAAGTTAAATCTCTGAGGCCTATTTTCTTTTTTTTTTTTAATTTTGCCAGCCCCTCCTTCAAACATCCGAGCAACTGAACTGCTGCCTGTAACAGCTCAAAAAGTGTGTTTTATGAACTGAAGTTTTTTCTGTTGTGATTAGAAAAAAATGTATTTTGTACTATGTTTGCTTTGGAGAAGCATCTTTTCAAGGGCTGTAACAAATAATTAAATTCTAACCATGCCCACTGTAAATTGTGTGCACTGTTCCATGGGAAACTTTGCTATGTCCTCCCTTGAGCAACTGTGCCACAAAATTAACATATCATCCATTCCAACAGCCAGGGTTCTCTGCGAACAATAGGGAAAAGCAGCCTCCTATTCCCATAAGAGTTGTCTTTGTTTTTATAGTATTGACACAGTTTGGAATATTAAAAACACCCTAAACACCTGTGCTCTCTTGAATTTCCTGTGGATGCTTCCCACCAAGGAAGCATCCTGGGTTAAAAGGGAGGGAAGGAAGGGTAGATCAGGTTTATGCATGTATGTTCACAGAACTTTGTGGTGTCACTACCACCTTTGTATTTAACTTAGTAGTTTGGAACATTCTTTTCCACAGGCTTTTACCTCAAATGTTAAAAAGGGCGAGGAGGAGAGGGAAGTCCAGGTAGGAACAGTAGGATGTACCTGGTATGTAGGTACACATACACAGAACAATTGTAATTTTTGCCCTAAAGGCAAGACCTAGGCTTTCCCTTTTCTTTTTGGATCCTTGTCTACTCCAACCATTGTCTGCTACTCTTAATCTGGAGCAAGGACAGGAGGAATGGAATAATGAGGCAAAATGACAAAACTAGCAGGCAGAGCTGAAGAGACAGGGGAGAAATGTTCACAGGTCTCAGCAGTTGTTCTCAAGATCAAAGCAAAATTCTTTTTGCCCTAGAAGATGCGGAAGGCTCTTGCTGGGGAACTCATCCCTCTCAACAACTCGGAGAGCTCAGTTTGCAAAGTAGGCAGCGTTTGCCTTTTGCCAGAGCAGAACCATGCAGAGCTCTTGTATGCTGCTCTTACCACTTCTACCTTGAGGATGAGGGCTGCTGAAAGCTGCTCAGCTATCTCCTTTCTTCTCCCCTGAAGGGAGGCACAGCTGGGAGGTACTAGGTGTCCTGCTGGGCCTGCAGGAGCTTAGCTGAGCTAATTTCCTTTAGGTTTGAGTCTGATCTGCCTGGCTTGTCCCTGTGGCTTCTGTGTTGACATCATTGATGAAGCTTGCAGGTCAAGACTTAAAGGAAAAAATTAGAAAAAGTGCAAGGCTGCAGGAATGTAAGACTGTGGTCAGCTACTCTTAGATTTCCCTTTAGTTTCATCAGAGGGCCTAATCCTTTTATGTGAGAAGAGGCACTCGGAACTCTCTTGGTAGTTGGAAGGATGGTAGCAGGCACTTTGCACAGCATAGGGGAGAATAAATAAATTGAGTGAAGCAGCTTGCATTACACTGCAAGGATTTTTCATCTCCTGAAGGGCTGTGTTTTGCTAATGTTTTTGGTTGATGACCTGAAAAATGCAGGAGTCTGAAATGAGTGCCATTATTATTGTAATAATATTGCAACTCATGGTGTGCTGTTATTGATGTTATCAGCTCCTGTGATTTTCAAGACACTTTTCAAATGTCAGTGATCTGCACTTGCATTGGGAAATAAAGAGGCAGGATTTACCTGTATTTTACAGATAGGATAATTCACATTAATCATTCATAAAATGGCCACTGGTTTTGAACATACTAGTTTGGGGATGTTCTTGTAGAGTCTTTTATATTAAGTAGCTTGTTGCAGTGTATGTGGAAAGGTGCAGAGGACAAGGAGACCTGCAGACCTGGAGGCTCTGTAATGACAAGGCCATCAGCAGGACTGAAGGGGATGGCTTCAGCTGAACTGCAGCACAGTTGTGTCAGGCTTTACAAAATTAATGGCATATTTCTTAGAAAACAGCCCCCTGCTCAGATGCTGTCATCACCTCTGACTCAGATACTGAATGCCCTATTTGGTAGGAACCCCACCAGCCTCCTCTGCATCCTGAGCACATTTTGCAAAGACTGCCAAGATACTACTCATTTTTCTAAATTTGTTACCACACAGATGGCATGAGAAGTACATTTCTGAAGGACTGAGATGCTGCAATAGGAAGCTAGGCTTTCTGGGAAGCAGAAGTCTGGCGATTTGAGATCTCCATGTGCAAAGCATCAATATGGAAAAATACTAATGTTTCAGTTAAACAGTTTTTGTAACCAGTAGAAATCAACAGGGAATACTAAAGCTCACGTTCCCTGGATTCTGATTTTAAAGGCTAGACAGCAAGCCTTACCACTTGGTTAAACAATCTATTTTCTCACCATGTGGAAAGATTTTTAAATGAAGGGAATTCTGTTAATCTCACCTGAACCTTGACCCTGGGACAAAGGCACATGTGCTATATTACTAAGAAGGGAAAAAAAAATCAAAAATATCCAAACACCACCACTAAGTCCTAATGGGGTTTTGTGCACTGGGATGTTGAATCACTCTAAAATTTGTTGCTACTTCCCAGCCTACACAGTCTTAATTTGTCCTACCTCTTCCTTTCCTGAAAATGCTGTCGAAGTAAATTCTTACAGTGACAGCCCCTTGGAATTGCCCTGGAACTGTAGTAAATCAGGGTTTGCCAGCCCAAACATCTCAGCTGATTGCAGCTGCCATGGTAACAGATGAAGAGGAGGCAGTAGCTTCTGAAGGTAATTAGGTTCCAAACCATGGAAGGCTCTGTGGATCAAAAATAGTGCTTTAGGCCTCCCTGGGTACCAATTGGTAGCTGTGGCCAGCTGTGAAACACCACACTTTAAATAAATAAATAAATAGTTGGTTCTGTTGAGCTGTGGCTTTTAAGTTTTGGTTGCTGTTTAGCATGTGACTCCAGTGCCCTGCCATTTGGGAAAATACTGAGAAAGCAAAAAGCAGCCAGTTGCCCCTGTGGCCAAAGGGAAAGGCCTCCTTGATGTGTACGTGCTGGAGGAAGCAGGAGGGATTAATCTTTGCTGTTTTCTAAGACCGTTTCAGTTTTCCAGGTATTTTGTTTTGGTTCTTTCCAGTTGCCCACCCCATCCCAGCCTTAACTGACAAAGAGAAGACATGGGATAATCTCTTGGGTGAATCATTTTGAAGTGGTCTGAGAACCTCTGAACACATCACATGCTGAAAACCATGCAGGAAAAATCCAGATTAATTATTGCTTCCATTATTTTACTAGTGTGAAAGTGGCCACCTCCAGCCTGTCAGAGGGAAGGGACTGACCTGCCCTTGGCAGCCTTGCACATGTAGCTTTTGCCAGTGGGAGAAGACCTATGTAAAACATACTCCTGTCATCTGTTTTTCTTCTGAACATTTGAGGCTTGTTGAGAGCAGCAGCTCATTTGTAACATGGGAGGAAGGGTTAAGCAAGGACGGATGTGTTGCTGGCAGCAGTGTCCTGGGGCCCCAAGAAAGGCGCTCAGGGAAGATGCAGCTTTACTCTCTTGAGTGTTGTTCTCTGCTTTTGCTGAAACAGGTTTTGTATCATGCAGTCATTATCTGAGGTGCCCAAAGAGCAGAGTTGAAAGCCAGGCATCTGCATGCTCCCCATGGCAGCTCCTGCCCATTACCTAAATTGCTGTAGTTATCAGCATCAAAGATGGTTTTGCTCAGTCTTCCTGCATCTTCCATCCACCTGAATGTGGTAGTCATATGAGGCTGTGTCAGGAACTGGCTGTCAGATGCTTGCTCTTCTTGCCATGAGGCTTAAATCTATTCAAAGCATTGCAAGATAGTCTATAAGATTTGTTCGGGCCAAGTGGACTTATACTATCTTAAAACAGCAAAGCAAAACTTTCTTTTGATTAGAAAGATATGTGCACGCTCCTTCTCTGGTTGGTTTTCTGGTTAGGAATGATGTCTGAAGGGCTGTGAGGTAAGATAGCTTTGAAGTAATGCATCTATATCTCTTTCTTTTGCTTCTGTCTTTCTTCATGTACAAAAGAGCTCAGTCTGTGCCTGAGGTCGAAATTGGGTTTGTACACAGGGGATTGTCTATTCTGTAGGACATTTCAAAGCTTTCATTCAGCACATTTTTGACTGCATTGTTTGTGGAATCTTTGGAGGTTGAACTCCATGTTCCATTCCAAGACATGAAAAACCAGCACTGGCTTATACCACACCCTCTGTGTGTGTATGCTAGGATTTCTGTGCCTCTCTGCAGGGCTGGAAGCGCTCCCTGCAGATGCTTTGCAGATGCATCACCTTTGCACGCTTGCAATTTGGCATCCACAGCATGGCTTTGCATTTTGTGTGATCACTCTGCTGATACCAAATGCAAACAGGCAGAAGATGTCCATTAGACACAAACCATTTGCTTGCCAGCATCGAAAATATGGACTGATGCAGGCAATGTTCCTGGATGATCAGTTCAATGTGGCCCTGGCCCTTAAATTTAAGTGTGAGTTTTGTTAGTGGGATAAACTGAAGTTTATCTCAACTTCTTTGGACAGAAGAGGGAAGGCATGACAGTTACTGGAAGCGATGACCCAAGAACAGGTTTTGATGCCCATTGTAATTCAGGAGAAGGATTTTATTTATCAGTAAGTGGAGTGCATAGGAAATGCCAGGCCACATTTGTGATGTAAAGAAAGGGCAGGATATGGAATTTGATTAGAGCCATCTTCTATGCATTATGTATAAGATAAAACATTGGTGTCAGTTATATAGAGTAGAAGCCTTAATTCAGCTTGAGTCCTGCTGACATCGTAAACTGGGAGACAGGGAGTGGTTTATGGGCAGTAGTGGAGTCTCCAGACTGAATTATGGCTTCAGCATTCAGTCTGTTACCGAGAGCTGCAGTTGGTAGCAGGCAGTATATCTCATGCTTTTACCCTGAGTAGGGCTGGTGACAAAGAAGGAAAAAACTTTATCACAGAGACACTGTGAGAAATGGAAGATTGAGTTATGGGCAAGACAACAATAGAGAACTATAAAACTAATGCAGGAGAAGAAGGAAGGATTTCAAGCTGACCAGAAGGAAAGATGCTAGAATGGGGATAGAGTTTTGCCACTCAGTCACCGGTTTGCCCCTGTGCTGAGTCCTGCCTCTCTCAGGGTAGGATGTGGCATCCCATAGTGGGCAGGAACTCTCTCTGCCACTCCCATGCCTTTTTTGTTTTCAATCCCTCTTAGTCAGACATGGCCTTTCACCCCAATGCCCAAAATTTTTAATACTGTTTCTAGATTTTTAGCCATAACCTGTAATTGCTGTATATTTTTGTTGTCTGTATAAATGGTCAAATCCTTTCTGAGTCTCAATTAGTTCCTGGTCATGACATCTTCTGGGAGCTCCAAGTCCAGCAGGATAATATCTTTCTGTGTCAAAAATTAGTGTTGGGTCTTAATTTCATTGCCATCCTTCCTCACTGTGGAGACAGAGGCATCCATGATACCTTTGCCATTTCTGTTCCTTAGCTTGTATTCATTTGTCATATGGCTTGTAATTTTTCTGTTCTTCAAGGGAGAAGGTGATGTTCTTTTAAATATTTCTTCTTATGGGAGTTCTATGGATTTTTGTTACGTGTGTGAAGGTTCTTGTTCTCCTTGAATAGCCTTCGTTTTTAAGCAAACCCAAAAGGACAGAAGTGGGAGAAAATTAATTGTTATAAATTTGAAAGTTTGAGTTCATTTGCCTCTATAAAGCCTGCTTCTGCTCTTCCTGTCCCCAACTGGCTTTGAATTGTGCAGAATGTCCCATTTGACTCACGAGTATTACACCCACACAAATACAAGTGTGTCCTTCCCCAAAATGCCTGCTCTGCTCCTGATAAATTACTGGTTCTCTTGGTTGCATGGAACAGATTGTTCCGCTTCAGTGTTTACAGTGGTGCCCAGATAGTACCCATGGAAAGTAAAGTCAGGTCCTTGGTTCTAGCAAATGTGTGGAGTAAAATACAAAAGTGTCCATTAGGTTGGAGTGAGCATGGTTAGTTCTGGAAAAAGTATAATACTTGTTTCAGGTGTCTGGGGTCTCAGTCACACATATTGGAGCACTATAACTGTGTCACAGATGTTGATGGTCTGGAAGTGTGCTCAAGTTGGCATCTCAAGAGATTTTCCCATGGGTCATGGAAAATTTCACATACAAATGCAGATGAGTGACTGTCACCATTGATGTTTCAGGGAGCAAAGAAGACATCTTTAAAAAAAACAAACCAAACCTCCCAGTTTCAAAAGTGCACCTTGATGCCTTTTTGAATTACTGGCAGAGTTGCTGACAGCTGAAGACAGGCATCTCATATCCAAGATACCTCAAAAAAACCCAAGCCTGTTAATGATACACACACAAAGAATATAGGTCACCTTCAACACAGTGGATTAGTTGGAGCTCTGGAAAATCAATTTTGTTTGATTGGCTGTGCTTGTGGCTGGATGGAAAGAGTTAAAGCCAGGCACCAAACCATGCAGGGGAATGCCTGTTGTGGTGGGCTTCAGTCCAGAGAACACTTTGGGGCCTCTGTAGCTGTTGATGTGGCGAGAGGTCTCTGAAGTCGGCATGGAGGTAGAGGCCTTCCAGGAAATCTCTGCAGAGAGAGAGGTGTTTCTCCTCATTTTTGTGGACTGGATGGCATCCAGGTGGTAAAAACACCCAGTGGTTCATCTCATCATATTCCTGGAAGTCAAGGGGACCTAAGGGTGACTCACCCATGACCTGCTTTGCTAAAAACCACATGGGTTGGCGAGCCAAGCATGGATTGTGTTGTAATCACTACTTCCCCTGTGTCTATCAACTGGAGGGGGGAAGTCTTCTGTGCCCAGAGGTGGCTGAAGGGAAACTGAAGTTGTAAACACTTGATAATTATTTAAAAACCAAAAGTATTTTATAAAATAAAGGGAGAGAGAGGATGGCGATTTTTGTTGTATAGTGTTTAAAAGGCACTTTGTTGCATCAGCTAACAGATTCAATGCCAGCTGACACAGTGTGCCCCAAAGATGTTTTGTGTCAGGATACTTTGGTTTGGAGTAGAAACTTCCTATAAATAAAGTATCCTTCAGAATGACCTATGTATTTGTGCTAGTACTGACAGTAGATGAAATAAATTCCTTTATTCCTTTCTTCGTAGCTTAAATTTTAGAGGTTTAAAAGCACTTAAAAGCACCCATTGCAGCCAGGAGCCTGACTCCCACTGAACTGGCACGAGTCCTGAGGTCTCAATGTCCAGAAATTTCTTTTCAAAATGGAAGTTCACTCTTAAATGGTTCTAGTGCCTTTTAATATTTTGCTCATGATCTAATTTGGATCTTAAGTATAGCAATTTGGAAACAGCCTGCCTGACATCAAGCTATGAGTTTTTTAAACTCATATGGTTTAATAAGATTAACTTGCTGCAGTTCTGATACAGTCTTCAGTGAAAGCTTATTCAAATTAAGAATCAGTCAGAGGGGAAGTAGCCTCAAGCATAAAGTAGGAGTTGAGGTGGTGCCAAAAATCAGGGCTCCAAGAGGCTTTGTTGTCTCAGCCTTTGCTGAGAACAGAAACCTTTATTTCCAAATTAATGCACTAAGAGAGGAGGGGGGAAAAAGCATAATTAAGAGATTAAAACCCAATATTCCCTTTTTCAGCTGTCATCTTTGGAGATGTACACAGATATGCACCCATAGAAATGGATACATAGTTCAATTTTTTTTAATTATTTTTGAGACTCCAGAATATGTATTAAAATATGTGGAAACTCTTGCATGTCTGCTGGAATTATGGAGAATAATTCACAAAGTACAGCAGGGCCACTAAAATGAATGAATAAATAAGTGAGTTTGAGGAGTATACCTGCCAAATCTGTGTTTTGGGGCTCTTCTGCATAAAATAATTAATTCATGTTTTTTAATCATGTTAGTTTCTTCCAGTGTTTCCTTGCATTTCAGCAGCAGAGTATCTCCGCCATGAATTTAATTTCCTTAGTGTTGGTACGGGAAATCCTGATTGCGTAACGTCTTTTAACCCAAGGTTATACATTAATCCCCTCCCTCCCAGAGGGACACCCTCAAGTTTGGCAAGTACTGTGCGATTTCCAAATGTGTACCATATTGATAACATGTATATGGAATCAGGGCCCTTCTGGTTCTGATTTGAATTCTGAGCATGTTGAGCATTTTTTCTTCTTCCGTGAAGAGGAAAATTCTCAGCAGAGTTTCCATGCATAATTTCATTCCACTGTTTCAGCAGGAATAATGCAGCTGTGAAAGAGGAATGTGAAATCAAGAGCATATCACTTTTTGAATATCGCAAATTTTATTAGGGGGTTTACAGGAAGGAGGAAATCTATAGGACAGACTGGTCACAGGCCAGTGTTGCTCAGCAAGAAGAGAAACAAAGCTGCAGTGCCTGTGGTGCTAATTTAAAGTCATGCTTAGCATTGGCTACAGGAATTGCTGAAGGGCTTAGCTGTGAGTATGAGGCCCTGAAGTAAACACTGGGTAATTTTGAAATCCCTGTGCTGTGAGACGAGCCATTATCAGTTGTTGGTGGTCCACGGGAGGGCTTTACTAGAACAGAATCGTACAAAAATGTGTTGACCACACAGGAAAATAAAAAAAAAAAAAAAGACACTGAGATTTGCAGAGGTATGTCTTTTCTAAGGGGGATAAAAATGTGCATGCCCTGTCTTCTGTAGCATTTAAAAATACATTGAAAAGCAAGGTGGTGGCCTGCTGAAGTTGGTTGCTGTATGGTGTAGCTTGGTTGTCTTTATCTAGGTAAAACTATTGCAGTAATGGTTAACTTGCAAAAGAAAGAGTAGCCAGAACGTTTTTCTTTCTGGAGAAGTGTACAAAATCTAGTTTGGTTACATGAAGTATTTCTTCTAGGCTTCCTTCCCTCTCCCAGATGGCTATTGGCAAAATAGACAGGATACAGTATGATGTTTTAAATATATGCATTTCTTTAATGTGCAACATTTGGCATGTTTGTATATACATCTAGAGTGACTGCATATATGTAGAGGGGGATGTACATATGAGAAAGTACAGCAACATGTGCACAGAAAAATAGCAAATGACAGCCTTTTTAAAAAAGAAAATGGCACAATTCTTGCCTTGCACATGCACAAAGAACTGATTTAATATCAAGAAGGAAGCAGAAGCAACACAGCCTCTTCAGAGCTGATACCAGTAGCAAAGCCAGAAGACCCCAAAGGTATTACAGCAGACTAGCAAATCCAAATTGTACTATGATATAGATGTTAGTCATTTGGGTTTCTTCAAAACTGCAGAGACAGCACGAAAGTGGCGCTGCCCTGGATATTTGTTAAGCCCATGCTTCTATACCACATATAATGCTGAAAAATTGCTGTCTTAATGTTCCACACAGGTGTTGTGACTTTCAGCTTGGCACCTCCAAATTTTTATGACTGCTAATCAATGAACTCACACTGTGATTGTATATCCCACTTTTGCCCACTTTTGTGTGTAAGACCATAGTAGGCACATGGGGTCCAAGGGAGCTGCCTTCGTAGCATGCCCAAGAATTTAGCTTTTGACTTCCAGCTGCTTAAATTTTTCCTTCTTACCCAAGCTTTTCATTTGATTATCATCTTATTATCATCTCTTTATTAGGCATCAGAGATAGCTGTAACTCTTGCTTTAATACTTTCAATTTTTTCCTGGCTTTACTTTCTGCTGGACTTTTTCTTTCTTCCTAGGAGCTTCTCAGCATCCTTTTGCTCCCAGGTGATCACTGTGTTTTCTCTGTGAAAAGTGTGCTGTTGTTGTTGCTTATTTCTAAGTAATCCTTATGTCTTTTTTTTTTTTTTTTTTTTTTTTTTTTTTTTGGTAATGTGGGACTCTTATTAGGCTGTGTGGAAGTGTAGGTCCTGTACTGCCCTAGAGTGAAGTTGGAGTGCCCTGTTTTGGAGGTGCTCAGGATCTGCTGTGCTTCAAACAGCCTTTGTGAGGCTGCACCAGCAAATGGCTTCCATGGGGATAGCACCCCCAGAGAGGGAAGTTCCTATTTTCAGAGTCTTCCTACCCACCAGCATTATATGGGGAAGCAGGTGGGTAGGTGGCAAGCTCTTTGCTTGCTCTCTTTTGGCACTGAAGAGGCAATCTATATTTTGCTGAGGAGCGTCATATAGCTGGGATTTCTTTGGTGATGCACAGCTGGTGTGGAAATAAGTTAATATTTACAGTGCTTTTCTTCTGTGACTGTGTTCAGCCCCTTTAATCTTCCCAGCTCCTAATGAGGTGAGTCCCCTGACTTTTGCTGGTCTGTGCACGTGGCTCTGCCAGTGCTAGCAGATCAATCCATGTTTGTGTTCCTGGCCTTGAGCTGTGCTCTGAGATGGCAACAACCCTGAGTGTGGAGA
Source organism: Lanius collurio (assembly GCA_020086605.1). Taxonomy (NCBI): domain Eukaryota; kingdom Metazoa; phylum Chordata; class Aves; order Passeriformes; family Laniidae; genus Lanius; species Lanius collurio. The sequence goes on along the minus strand of JACBWW010000015.1, from coordinate 25,387,885 downwards.
CTTTTGCTGCCATTTCAGCTCAGCTTTGAGTAAGTCATTATGCTTTGCTGAGGCTCTGAGTAACTTGAGATGGTGTGCAAAGTGATGTGAGCAGCAGAGCAGGGTGAAAAGTACAGGACTGAATGCACAGGAAGCAAATCCAGATTTGTTTGGAGCCTGAGTGTGATCAATGATGTTTCTAACAGTGTTTTGGAGCATGAAGAACCTTATTCTGGAGGGTCTGGGTTAATGCAAAGCGCTGTTGAGACTTAGTGGCCAGTTCAACTGAGAACATTTCCTGAATCACAGTTGTCATCTTTGCAAGCAAATGTTAGCTTTTGCAAGTCCCCTGCTGCAGCTTTCAGAAAGCCACAGAAAGGGCAGAGAAGGAAGAGGAATGTGCTGAGCTGTAGGGAGAATGAGGAACATTATATGGTGAAACCTTAATTCGAGGAATTGGCTTTCTCTGTCATGTAGTAAATTCATTAGTCATGTAGAGTAAGGAAGTTGATTTATGGCTATTAACTATATTGAATTGACAAATGTAGCTTCTTGAAATTTAGTAGCCAAAATTAAGGCCTCTCAGGCATTAATAGATTAGACTGCTTAAAACAATTTATTATTTATCGTGTGCAAATGGGATAAGATAATTCTAGAGTGATGCCTGTACTGCTTTAGACATATTTTAGTGTACTTGTGATAAAAGTTCTGTTTGTAAATCCTAGTAATTGACTATTGGCACAGAGTGGTGGAGGAAAGGAAGGGCCTTGGCTGGGACTTAATAATTTTCAATTTTGGGGATTTAATTAAAAAAAAAAAGAAAAAAGATACCAGTCTGGTTTGAGCTAATGCTATCTTCCTCTGTTTTCTTCTGCTTCCCATGAACTCTGTCAGCATCTGTTTGTAGAGGAGTTAAAGGAGCAAAAAGTGAGGCTATTAATAGCGCAGTATGTCTGTGTTAAAACACAGTATTATGCATATATACTGCTATTTTTATTGCTGTAGTATGTGGATCAGGTGAGGTCCCATCATGGTATCATCTGCATATACATCATTCCCCATCTGGAGACCTTAAAATATCAGTGTCCTTTTTATTTTTTTGTTAGTGATCATGGCACAAAGTCATATTATCTCCAGAGGAAATGACTGTGCTGTAAGTGGCTCGTCCTTAAGAGCTATCCTACCCAGAAAGAGAAGGAAATAATTAAGATGACATGAATTATGTAGAACAGACTTGAATAAAGAGTGACAGAAGGGCTGGCTTTGACAGCTGGATGTTAAATGAAATTTGTTTCTGTTGTTATAGATGCATAGCCTGTTTTTAAATGAATAATTTATTTAGATTTATTTAAGGGGTAGAGGAAAGAAACAAGAAATCCCTGATGCGGAGAATTGAAATAATGAGTTGTTATACAAACATAAATAGTCATTACAAAATATTTTATTGGTCTATTTTTGCTGTATTTATAAGGGCATTTTAAGACTCCTTGAGTCTGCATTTTACATGCATGCAAATACATGCTACATTTTACCCAGCAGTCCTTACTGCGTGCTTAATTGAGTTGATAGCAAGAAGACATGAATACTCCTGACTGCTTCATCTTAGCTCTGGGGAGAGAATTAATTTTTCATCTTTTCCAAAGGAGAATTTATCCTGAATGTCTGTATCTCAGACTGTGTTTTATTGCTCATACCTTTAAGAAGGCTGAAGCTGTAGGTATGGGAAGGCTTTCTACTCTGAGCTGCAGGAACCTCAGCTATGAAGTTGAAACATGTACAAAGAAGTACTTAATTGTGTTATTATTGGGGGTGTGTGTATATGAGGGTGGGGGAAAAGGGCCATTCGCCCCAAAAAAGCATTCAGATGGTTGGCTGGAGTAGAATGGATCCTCTCGTTGGGATGGTATAATGCTTTATTGATATGTCCAGTAACTCTGCTGACCAAGGATTTATAGAGGGAGGGGAGGAATTATTTCTGGATTTGTTAGACCAAGTCACATAGGAACTCATTTGCTATTTGCTCATGACTTTTCCACTTATGCTATATGCAAATATATGCTATTACTGTAAATTTCAATTTTTGTCAAGACCTTTCTATTCAAAATTCTGAGTGTTCAGCAGGCCATACTTATTTTATGGAGATTAAGCTGAAGGAGTACTTAGGACTCAGTTGTCCTGAAGTAGGCAATTATAGTAAAACTTGCCTTCAGAGCAAATTCTTGCCTCCTTTCCTCTGATTATTGCTGTCCTGATTTAGTGCATTGTACCATATATAATATTGTGCATGTTGTTGTTGTTCATTCTTTTTTTTTTTTAATCTCAATATTATGTTAGTGCTTTTGGGCACCCCTGGGGAGAGTGGCAGAGGTTTTTTTTTTCTTCTAACCAGCAGCCTTGCCAGCTCTGTGTTTTTGCTTTTCTCAGTGTGAACACCACCTGGATTTTTTAAGGTTTATTTTATAAGGTTTATCTGTTAAGTGTGGAAAGAGATGTCTTTCTGCCTGTCCATGGCATTTGATTTTCCTGTAGGTTATTTGGAATCAATTGATGTCACTGATCTTTCTGCTTCTGCTGCTCCTGTTTGTTGCGGATGTATTTGATGCCTTTGATTGCTGCTGACAGTAGGATTCTCCGATAGCCTGTATCTCTGGATGATTGCTTAATTGCCTCTATGACACTCCCAGTAGTATGGTCTGGAATTTGTCACCTTGGTCTTGAAAATCATACAATGTGTGGTTTGCTCACAGGTGTTTTGTGGCACTGACAGAAAACTCAAAACTGAGCCTCTTTCTTTTCTATTTTTTGTGTAGACTCCCTAAATTGCTTGTGATGTTGCTCTTGCATGATGGAAGTGGAGCTAGCTTGAAGTTTGGGAAGCACACAGGCAGCAGTGCTGAGAGAGGGTGACATGGCCAAAAGCTCTGATTCCCTGTCCCATGCAAACCCACCATTGCAGATTCAACAGAGGAGGGAGGGCAGCCTCCCACACCCTCTACTCCTCATCCAAGTTCCACCCAGAAACATGCAATGTGTGGGTCATTGAATAATTCTCATTCTTTGTTGCCCTAAAATGAAAAGCAGAGGCCTACTCAGGCCAAGAATTAAGCTGCAGTAAGGGTAATTCATTGTTATGTACTCGTGTACCTCCGTTGCCTGCACTGGGTGATGGAACAAATGAGAATTTCAGCAGGGCATCAGGAGTAGAGTTTGTATGGTAAAAGCCTCTGGCATTTCTTATGTTCCTACAGTTTTTTCTTGTGTGCTTTCTCAGAAACAACCTGAAGAAAACAGACTTTTTCTCAGTTGAGGTGTGCAGTAGATTCTGTTTTCTGGAATAAGAAGCAATGCCATTCAAACAGTCGTTCCTATGATTAAAAAGTTGATTACCACTTTATGTGTCTGGATCTATACCTTGCTTTAGGGGATTAACTGGTGTACGAATACAGCATGAGAAATATTCTTTAATCACTGTTTTCCTGATTGTGTTATTCGATGAAAACTGTTCTTTCAGCTTGTCAGGAGATAAATGCCACCTTGAGATCACAGCCCTGTGGGCAATTCCCACAGGGCTCAAGGGAGGACTGTGTTTCTAGTCATGAAATGCAGAGACTCTTGGCAGAGATCTTGTCACTCGTTGCTCTTTCTTCACAAGTAAATGAGTTCATTTGAGAGAATCATGGATCATTCCCATGCCAGAGATGATGACTTTGTACTGAGTGATCACAAACTGGGGCATCAGTGGCATTGACAGCAGCTGCTCACGAGTAGCACAGTGCAAGGAGAACCTCTCTCTTGCACTGGAGGTCCTTGGCTGGGCCCAGTGGCTTCATCAAGGCAGCAGGAGAGTTTGGGCATCCTCATGGAAGGAGGGTTACTCCTACCAAACTGGATAGGAAAGCTGGGTGTGACAGGAATCTGCCACATTGTGTGTGAAATTGTAATTTTTCCCTTTTCTCTATCATTTCATGGCACAAGGTTTTTGCCCTTATGGGATGGCAAGTATTGAATAAAGTATGGACAGAGCAATTCGTTCTCTGCAAGCCATTTTAATGTGTGCTTTGGATCAATAGAAGGAATGAAATGCTTGTCAGTGCAGAGGTTTGGGGAAGAATGTGTTGGGAGGACTGACACCATAGATACTAGAGGAATAAATTTGCCTCTTGGCTCTCCAGAAGCCAAAAGACAGTGTGACTCAACTAATACAATAACAAAAAATGTACTAGCAGGTTCCATTCAGATTACTGAAGATGCCTTTTGTGTGCTGAATCAGTGTTTAGATCAGTGTTGTGAGCAGGGAGAAGTCCCCTGGATAGCTGTTTGAAACTATTATTGCCAATAACTTACTTTTTCTGCTCTATTTTCTACTTAGAGGCTGCATGATGTGGAAATGGGTGCTATAGATTTATTTTAGCATCAATTTATATGGGAGAGGTTACTTGTGAACAGTAAATAACATTCTGTTTCCAAAAAAATACTAGAAAATTGGATGCTTGTGGCATTCTTGTGTATTAAAATGCATGGTTACATCAATAGATGCCAAAGAAACATATTGGATAATCTGCAAAGTTCACATAGTATCCTTTTTACCACCATTTAAAAGATAATGTGGAAGAATGACAGTGTCTATATTAGCAGAGTCTTAATTTTAATTAATTCTTGTGATTTCTCTGCACATAAAGGCTTGCATCTGTGTTAGCTCTTCGGTCTGACAAGTATTTTTGCCTCTTAGAGAAATTTTGATTCAAAGAAGTTACTATAAGCACCTTGAAGAGAGAAGAAATACGCATGAAAGCCTGATGAACAACTGGACCATCTTGTACAGTGATGCATGGTTTGGTTGTGTTGTTTTTGGATGTTTTTTTGGGGGTAAGGGAATTGCTGGTGTGCTACCTGCTGTGTGTTGTGTACTAGCAAACTGAATTTAGAGAATGATGAGAGAGCCAAGACATGTAGCAGTCACAGCTTGGAAGCCAACAAGTTTGGTCACTATAACAGTGGGGGAGATAGCAAGGAAGGAAGGCCACATTGTGGCTGAGAGAGATTCTAGGAAAGTATTTTAGAAAGGAGCCTGGAGAAGTGGTCTGAGAAAGAAGAGGAAGAAATCTTGTGAATGAAGGCAGAAGAGCTCACTGGTAAGGATGCAAACCTTGGTGTGGATCGTCAGGCATCTAACTTAGTGATACTCTGTGTCCTCTGGGGCATGGAAGAAAATAGAGGCTGTCCCTTCTGTCACATCCCAAATTAGATTGTGCCCATGAAGGAGATGTAATTTAATTAACTACAAAACCCTCAGCATCGCCGAGACACCGGAGTGGCTCCGCAAGCATCCCTATGACTTCACTGTGCATTCGTTATCCCAGCCTGCTCTCCTGTCAGACCTCCCGCTTTCCACTTGATAAGAGCCTCTGCCTTTCCATTTGGTCGATTAAATGCTGTAAATTCTGCGGCGAGGGGCAAAGCATTAAATTTCTCAAGCGTGTCTGTGCGTCTTATCGTGGAGCCGCTTCCGTGTTGCTAACAGTATTTGATTCATACTGAAGGAAAATTGATGACCTGAATCCTCCTCACATAAGAGCTTCATTGTTAACATCTCTTGTTCTCAGCCACCTCCCCATTTTTTTTTTAATGCCTTCCCATACAATTTATCAAGCATGCTTTTGGCAATCAAAGGCTAGAAAATTGCTTTCATTCTCAAACAACATTTTCTGTGTCATTTTATCAAGATACGGAGCTCCTAATTCTCTGAAGAAAAGCTAAAGGAGTGGGAGCTGTAGCTTATCACTGTCTCCCATGTCATGTTAATGGGGGATTGCAGCCAAGGTGACAACAGAGCATCCCCAGTAAAAGAAAGCTCCCTCACATGCTCAGGGAGCCGTGGGTAAAATAACCTTTCGTATTGCATCAGTGTTCACTGCCAAAATGCATGGCCTTAGCTCTGGCATGTGGTAAACTGCTCAGGGAGGAGGCTTTGAAATACCTGACCTAGGAGATGTAGAAGGACTGTGTGTGGATTTAAAAGAATATGAAGGGAGTTGACAGATGAAAGAAAACAGGCAATTAGAACTGGTCAGGTAGCATCAACACAAGTTCAAGTAACTTCCTGCTTTACAGTGGGCAGAATCTCAGGTGGATTTTATAGCCTGAGTTTTCTGCCTCTGTGTGGTCAGGCTGCTCTCACCATTAGTACTTTCTGTATTCATGCTTTTAAGATTAATTCTAACTCTTTCCTCTTGCATAATACACCTGGTATTAGTCCCCTGTTTATGGAGACTCAGAAATGGGTTAAGCAGATTTAGGAAAATACAGGAGTAGTTAAGGACGCAGTTAGCTGTGGAATGGACTCACATAATTTTACTTTGTGTTCAAGGCTTTTTTGATGTTGTTCCTTTCTAAATGAGGCTGGTAGAAAAATAATCCAGCTAAACTCAATGTTTTTTTGCTGTGTGATTTTAGTGACAAAACATGTGACTCTCTAGTGTTATGAAGGATTTGGCAATTACAGTTTGTACAACCTCCACTCTAGACAAAGAATGGTAGCTTGGTTTCAGTTCTGTGTTGACAACTGAAAAGAAGGTGGCATGTCATTTTCAAAGTAGCTCTGTTGGGGAAGAGCAGTGAGACTTGATTATTTTGCCAGACTCTTTAAAGATGGGCTGGTTCACCTAACAGCTCTGAACAGGAGCTGAGCCCTTCGGAAAACTTGGCCCAGCAAACCCAACGGTCATTATTAATAACCTGGTGCTGGGTATTTTGGATTTACGTGAGCAATATGCACGCAATTGCTGTTTATTGGGAAAAGGACTGAGAAAAAAATTAATAATCTAAACTTAATTGAAAGCATCTGTCTGCAGGTCACCATTTCAGTTTCGGTGCAAACAGCAGGCCTGCCTGCTGTATGGCCACTGTAGTGCACAATGGGAAAGGGTGAGATGGTAACCGATGTCAGTGCAGTTATACCAATAAAAGAGGGGAAAAGTAAGAAAGATGAAACAAAAGATAAGTGCTTCACTCTCTAAGTTCAGAACCTTTGGTTATCCTTTGGCTACTGTAACCCGACACCTCTCACTCTGAGGAAGCTCTTGTGTTGTAATCCCAGTAGCAGTGAAGATTTGTCTCTCGAGTTATTTCTTTCATCCTCGGCGCTTGACACTGCAGCCCTCCCAGAAAAGCAGGAGAAACCCTTTGTAATAAATTATCCATTGCTATGTATGATTGACTCTGTTTTTGTCCTACTCTTAGTCTTTTTCTTCTTAAATGCACTGGGTAGTTCAACCCCTAAAGAGGAGCTCCTCTGACACTAATCACTTCCCATCCATCCTGACATTTCATCTGGTAGGTAGTACAGCTGAATGGTTTGAAAGTGTGTGACATGGAAGTTATTGAGAAATGGTCAGAAATTACATTTAGTGGCTTGCCAGCTGGGATTTTTTGTTTCAGTACATTGGGGTTTGCCGTGGTGATTTTGGAGCATTTGATTTCTTGTTAGTGAGTTTTGGTATATTCAAAAGTATTTCTGAAATTGTTTTGAGATACTAATTGCATTCAAGCTGGAGGCAGGGAAGCCTAGATATCTTGATTAGTCTTCCAGATGAGTTAATATGACAGCAATCTTAAACTAGCAAACTTTTCATTTCTGTAATGTTTTCAATTAAAATGAACAGATATTGATGCTTTTTCAGTTAGTGCTTTTACTCTGTTTTGTTTTGTTTTCTGATGGTCCTAAGAGACAGCGTGTGCATTCTGCATTCTTCTTTGTTCATGTTAGAGTTTTTAGGTATTTCTTGCTAATTGTTGCTTAAGTTGCAGTAGTGCTCTCTGCAGAATATCCTGGGATTCAGACTCTGATCCTGCCCACAGTGCTGACTTTTAATCCCTTCACACAGCTAGTTTCTCTCTTAATGTTTTCATGGTATCAGAGCTAATTACCAAGAGACATGGGCATAATTGTGCTAGAATGCTGGAGAGAGGGGTGGTTTTGGTGTGCCCTAGAGAGCACTTAGGATGGAATTAAAATAAATTCTCTCCTGTATCATTGTCCATGGGCAATATCACCCCTATAACAGGTCTCTTACTTTGAAGTATTCTTGCAAACTTTAAGTCTGGACCCAAGAATGCCCCATTTTCTGTGTTTGTTTCCATGTGTTGTGTATACATGTGTCCTTTTCTCTGACACAGGTCATCAAGCTGAGCTGTCAGGTATGTCTTGTCATGAGAGAGTCACTTATTGTAGCAATGAATTGTCTTCACTGAATTAATTTTCACTCCAACAGGATTTTCAGTGAAAGTTTACAGACACTATAGTTTAGGCAGGCAGCCAACACAGAAGGGATTTCTATTTGTATTTCTTTATTTCAGTGCCAGAGGAGGATTAGCTTGTGCTGAAAGGGTTAGAGAGGTGAGCTAGAAATGCTTGACCTAGTCTTTACTAGACATTTGCTCATTATTTTCTTTTGAGCATTCTGAAAGGCTGCCTTCACACGTGTGGGCAAGAACAGGTTAAAAAACATGTAGAGCTGCCAAAGCTTTACAAATCTCTTTACTAGCTTTATTAAACCAAGCTAAAAGAAAACCTCTGTATCCTTTTTCCCTTTTTATTCCCTTAACACTGCCCTCCATCCCCCAGCCCTCCTCCCCCTTGCCCCCTAGGATTTTGGTTTTTCTTTCCAGCCCACACATCTGTAAGTACCTGCTAGGTACAGGAGACACATTTTCATGCTTCGTTAGCTTGGCTTTCCAGCCCTGGCTTGTCAGTGCCCCAAACTCTGCAAAGTGTTCAGAGCTTTGTTGGGTTGCTTGGGACAGTGTTTGGATGCAAGCTTTCTGTAATATATCTGGTAATTTACTTGAATGTTGCACAAGTTGGAAGATGGGAATGAGCTTTTGATCTCTGACATTGTGATATCAGCAGGGGAGAAAATAAAAACCACTTCAGAGTCAAGATGTATTAAATTAGTTGGAAAGTAAATTGACAGAGTTGGCAACAAATATATACTATAAAATCACTAACGCTTTGAGTAAAGTGTGGGTATGTTCTAGCAGTGGAAAATATATCAGTTTGCCCTGAAGCTTTTGTCTGAGAAAACTGACTAGTAATAATAAGAGCAAATATCCAAGAACAATTTGTGGGACATCACAGCATTGTCTTAAGAAAATGGAAGTTGTTAATGCAGTAAGAAAGTCATCACATCTTGTTTGGAATTCTTAACTATTTATTTAAGGCTCCATCCTGAGCTGTTGTATCCTTTCAGGTTGTTGTTTGTGCAAAAAATTGTGTCCCTCTTTTTTAAGTCAGTTTGTTTTCCTGTTTCCCTGAGCTATGTAGTAGATGTAATGTAGTTGATTGAACAACCATAATATTGTAGACTGCTGACACTGTCAAATGGACTAGAACAGGAAACCTTTGAAATCGCCACAGTATTTTGATGATAACTGACCAGCTATAATCAACAAGCTACACTGGTCCAAAAAAATCCACCATCCCTCAAACCTAAGCAAGAATGCAATGTGTATCCATTATCACCTGTCAGTGCATTGGGAATCCCACTGCTTCACACTTTGGAAGAATGTGTGCACTCCTAAGATGGTAAAGGCATCCTGTAGCGTAAGTCACTAACTTAATTTCTATATCCACTGGCCTTGTTGAAGTTTCTGAAGTAGCTATTCAAAAAGTGTGCATTGAAATTCTTTTGAATCACTTCCTAGAAGTTCTTCCTAGAATCGCTTTCCAAAAGGCTGCTCTCAGGGCAGATCTTAGATGTGATCTAAATAACTTGTTTGCATATTTCTTCTGCACAGAATCTGACAGAGTCTTTTTGGAAGCAGTAGTGGGATGGTAAATCCTGAATGCATTGCGACAAGGAAATGTGGAACAAAATGGTATAACTTAAATTTAGGCCAGGAAGCCAGAATACATCAAGGAGTAGCTCTGAGTTAAGGCAGATGCACTGGGCACAGCGGGGAGCAAACAGGGATGGGAGGCAGAAGGAAGATCAGCAGTTAAACCACTCAGCCAAGTTGTTGCTCCAGAGGGAGGAGCATGTGGGATGTGGCCGCGCTATGTAAGCAGTTCATGTGCGTGGTTCCTCCTCAGTCTGCGTGTGTTTATGATTTCTTCCCAAGGATTCCTCTCTATTTAATAAGATTAAACTCAATTATTGAGCTATGGACTTCCTTCCTTAAAATTTCATGTGCCCCCATTTCCCAGTAGTCTGCCTGGAACACAAATACTTGAGTGATTTAAACAGGTGGCCATTTACAGTGTAATTACTGCAGTTGTTACTGATAAATAACAGCCTCAGCTTGCAACGCCCAAGAATATCTGTTTGCCTGCCTGCAATGGATTGTCTTCTATGAAGAATAGAGATGATCTTGCAGTCACAAGCCACATAAAAATAAATTATTTCAATTCATCCACCCTAGTCCTGGAAGTGCTTGCAAGCTACTTGCAGGATCAGGGTCTTCTGTGAGGGCACCTAGTCTGTACCAGCTTTAATGATACCGGCTTTAATGATACCCTAGCAGAGAGGAGAAAAACACTGGAGCAGCTTTCTGAAGTTTCCAGTTAGTGATTTTGTTTCCACCTTTATCAAACTGGCAGTTTTCTTCTCCTCAGTCTCTAGCTGATGAAGGCATGTGTAGTGTGTGACCATTTTGATTTTTACAATAATATTTTTACACTGGCTATTTAAAAAGCTTGGATTGTAATGCAGAGTTTGGTTTTTTTGTAAAACCCTCCTTTAAGGTATGACAGGTATTGGGAAAAATTATTACTAATTTTTGCTAATAATCTGAGTTTCTTTATCATTGTAGTACTAATCTTAGTAGGTGTATGCTTTTATGTATGAGACCAATACTTCAAATACCTTTGCAGTTTGCCTCTGCTTGTTAAACTCTGTTAGCTTTTAAGCATAGAAATCCTATTTTTCCTTTTCCTGTTTCGTTTGGGTGTTTTTTTTTTTTTTTTAAGATTATCGTATAATCATAGAATGGCTTGGGTTCAAAAGGACCTTAAAAATCATCTTGCTCTAACCCTGCTGCTATGGATTCAGTAGACCATGGTGCTCAGACCCCCATCCAACCTGGCCTTGAACACCTCCAGTGATGGGGCATCCACAACTTCTCTAGGGACCCTGTGCCAGTGTCTCACCACCCTCACAGCAAAGAATTTTTTCCTAATTTCTAATCTAAATTTGATAATCTTCATCTAAAAGCCAATCCCCTTTGTGCTATCCCTACATGCCCTTGTAAAAAGTCCCTCCAGGTCTCTTGCAGCCCCCTTTAGGTACTGGAAGGGTGCTAAGTGGACTCCCTGGAGCCTTTTCTTCTCAAAGATGAACAGCCCCAACTCTCTTAGCCTGTTGAAAATTTATATCAAACAGTTGCTCAAGAAATGTAGTAAAAGACTTTGCCTGACTTTATATATATCCCTTACACCATTACAGTTCATTATATCATTGCTACTACAAACTTGCATTGGCATTATGGAATTTTGGTTCTGGATGACAAGTTGACAGAGGGAGAGAGGAATTTGGTTACAACTGTGCTATTTATGCTGGCCAAAAAAAGAGAGAATTCAGTTGAACATTAATATTTTTGGGTTGTGGGATAGGATGCTTCTTTTCTTTGATCTTTGAAAACTGGTCTCCCAATGGATACTCTCAGATGCCTTCTGGGGAGCTTAGAGTTGTAAACCTTTTGTCTGCCTAGAGACATCTTAAAAAATCATAAAGCAAATAACTAGCAAAAATGTGACATAGGTTAGCATTGAAATCTGAGCGTTCATGTTAGACGTGTATATGGACTCATAGAAAATGAGTCTTGAAGGAAATGAAAAATTTTTAGACAGTTAAATTGCAAGCATTTTTTGATACTGCATTTGATATATTGTCCATACCAGTGTTAGAGAATACAGTCTTTATGTTGAAGCCTTCCAAGCATTTGGTGATGACACTAACTCATATTTGTTAGAAAACTGCTTTATGTAGTCAAGAGTTGCTGAACACTGGGGGCTTGTCAGTGGAGTTGATAACCAGACTTAGACTGATTCCAATTGTCAATATAATGCAAGACAGAAGTGTGCAGACGCCTTTGTGGAGAGTTATACTTTGTTAAATATTTCAGCTGTATTTTGTGTTTCTTGACTATGCTCCCATTGGGCAAGAACAGCATATTGAAATTCACCTTGTGGTTTGAGCCTGATCTCTTTCTATTTCTTGTTGCTCTGCTCACAGCTTCCAGTTTTCACTATCAGTCTGAGTGAGGAATACTAGTGATCTGGCACTTGTTGGAGTTGGAAAGCTTTATAGGTAGTTATACTGTTATTAAATCCAGTTCCTTGGGGTTTTTTCCATCTGAAGGACATGATACTCTCCACTTCCTTTTGTGGCAGTGATGCCACTGTCCCATTATAGCTCCACTGTTCACCAGTCTCTGTTTTCAGTGTCTTTTACATTTTACTAGCCAAACACTCATTTTTAATATTTCACAGAGTAGATCCATGTTCTATATCTTTTGGATGAAGCCACTTTTGGTCGTATCCAAGCAAGCTGCCATTATAAGCTGCCAGAACTTGGACTCTTTTTTTTGTTGGACATGTTTTATAATGGAAGAAGAATTTTGGCATGCTGTATTGTAGAGGCTGATGTCAGTCACTGCTGTCTAAACACACTAGATTTCCTATCAATTACACCACTAAATCTTTGACAGATTCTGCCAATCTTTGGGTAAATGCTTCCCAGTTCTTCATTTTGACAGCCAAAAGAGGAGAGGGAATTGAGAGCTACTTTGCAAGAATATACAGTATGAGGAGTGCGTTGAATTTTTTTTTAGCTGACTTTTTCCACACTTAAGAAATCTATGGTAGGTTCTGTTTGTGGTACACTCTCTTCAGATGCTTAGCATCAGAAATGTCCTAGTATTGTGTTTGATTCTAATTGAACTTAGTATAGCTGTTGTTTCTTTTTTTAAAATTTTTTAATGTATTTAGTTTTGGTGTATTTAGTTTTGTTTTCACTTTTTAAACAAAGAGCAATTTTTTGGTTGAATAAAAAAGAAGACATATGTCAGTATATGTAGCACTGACAATTTCCTCGCCTTGAATATAAAGGTATCTCTCTCCAAGATGTCTTTGAAGCAGCATTTCAGTGAGCATGGAGGGAGCTCCCAGCTTCATGTTCATGTCTGTCTGCTCAATTCTTTCCTACTCAGAAAATTACCTGGATGCTCTGTTGAAGGCAATTGCCTCATTGCCTGCACCTTAAGTCCAACATTTGTGTAAATTACTGCCTGTACTGTGCAGTTTCACCTCTGTGCTTTGTGTGTTCTGTGTGTATATCTATGAGTATTTTTAAAGTGTATTTTGCAAAAGATGTCTGCATTTATATACATATGCCTATATGATAAGTAAAGTTACTCTTGAAACTAGGAACTTAGTATTAGCACGTCCCTCTACATACTGCTCAGTAAAATTAAATTCTGTTATTAGGAATGTGATTTTATACAGATGGGATCAACATTTGAATGACAGTGATTGAAACCTTTTTTTCATTAAAATCATTAACTGCCTACCTATAGGTACTCAGGAATAGTATTTCAATAAGCACATGTAAGCCATCTGAGGAAGGAAGAAAAACAGGGAATATAAACCTGATTTATTTTATTGAGGCTATTCTTTATCAGGTACATAATAAATGTATTTTAATTGACTCACTGCAGGGTTGAGTGACCACTAAAGAGAGGAGTCAAAAGTCCTTTAACATAGCAGTTTGTTGTGGTTTTCAGTGCTGCTGTTTCTTGCTTTTATGTCCACAGAAAGTGAAATGTAGGCAAATTGATGAAACTGGAGTTGTTCTGGAATGGTTATGCCAAGTGGAAAGATGTGGCTTCTTTTTTGGACTTGTCTGAACAGAAGTTTTTTCTCTTTTTGCATGGAAACCTAGACCTTATGAAGTGTTCCTTAATGTGGGCTCGTGGTTCTGGATGTTCCTTTCCATTTTGCAACTCCCTGTGATGTACTGGCCCAGCTGCAAAAGATACTGATAAAGTGCCAGCTTGTGCAAAATCAAAGTTTAAGACAGGCTTCCTACCTCTCTCCTAGCTATTTGCACTAGCCTTTGAGATGGCCCTCACTGTCATTTTGCTGAATATTCCCTTTTTGGGGTGTTGGGGGAGCCCAACATGGGCAGCCTCAGCAAAGCCCTCGCACTGATGTGGGGTAATCTGTCCATGCCATTCCATTAGGACTCTTGAGACCCTTTGTAGCTCTTGGAAAAATAGGTTAAAGTTTAAATCTGTGTTCTCTCCTGTAAATTAATAAACTGTTATTACTTTATTTTCAACAACTTCATGGCTTTAACATTCCTTTTTGACAGGGATTTTCAATGTCTCCGCCTCCCATCCATCCTTTCTTTTTAAAGAAATGTTGTCTTTGGGTTTACTTCAGGTTGAGGAATTTGCATTGTGTGTGAATGTCGCTTACAGCAAGGGAGTTCTGTGTTAATCCCTTAACTATCATTGAACAGGGAAGGAATTTGTTCTTTCAAGTTGATGCAGGAAAGCATTAGTGGTGATAAAAGGATATATTGTTTAAAACAGCTGAGAAAAGCTGCTGTCTCTACTGCTCTTTCCACCTTTCCTTATCCGTGATGGGCTTAGGGGGAGCCTTCACTCTTTTACAAGGGAGTCTTCCTTGTGTGGGGCAAGGGAAGAGAGCTGCTAGCATCCTCTTTGGAGCCTGGTTAATGGCTCAGTTGAAGGTTAGGAATCCTGTGGTGTATAAAGAGATTAATTAATGATCTCCACACATAGAGCTGCAGCACTAAAATGGGATTTTCTGCTCTCGATTGTCCAGTCTTTTTTTTTTTTTTTTAATTATTAGAAGGACGGAACTTCTCACTCCCTGCAAGTTTCAATCATGCTATTAACACAGTTTTCTAAAATATGTGAGAAAGCAGCCACAGTCAGTAGTTTAGCCATGCAGACACACATTCATGACTACACTGAACATCACCAAAAGCATGATTTGTGTTGTTAAATACAACACAGTACAACGCACAGTGCTTCTTCAAATCTTAAGCTTTCAGCCTTTGAATCATACTTAATGTTAGCAGATTCTTCACATCTTTGGATAAGTTTTGGGAAGAGAGATTTTCACAAATGGGGCTGAAGGCTGGCGCATGATCCATTTATGTGTGGATACTTAAGAAAGCTGACTTGGAATGTGGTCTCAAAATGGAGTAAAGCCACTTAAAGGGCCACTACAGTTAGGTCCTGATAATATAGCACCAAGCCAGAGATGCCTAGAAATGAGTTCTCTGCTCTGTGGGTTGTTGGTCAGCAGAGGAATAAAGGATTAAATGGAAATTACAATCCATCTGAAAAGGATTTATTATCACCCAGGATGGACTAGAGTCAACAAGGGATTTTATTAATTCAATTAATAAAATCTTTTTTCTCTTCCTGCTAAAAAAGAAATTTAAAAAAAATAGATAAAGTGATTGAAAAATAAGGTGTCAGTGATGGGATTAGAGAGGTTCCTGCAATTTTGCAGTAATTTACTTTCAATTAAGCACAATTTGAGTGTTCCTTGGGGCACTAATGCTTTCCCCCTCCTCCTTAGTTTCAGGCTATATTTGTCGGCTTTTTTCTTTTTTTTTTCCCACTTTCTTTCTCTGATCATGCCTGGCCTGTGCCCATAATTGTGACTATGTAGAAGCCACTTCTTGTACATTCTATTTCTGGTAGTGTGTTTGGGTGTTTGCCTCTGTGTGCCCTTGCCAGCTGCTTCCCTAGAATTAGAGCTTTGCTCCTCCCAGGGTCTGACCTGCTTCTCCTTCCTCCTAAACACCAATGGCTTGGATGTGGCTGGCTGTAGTCACATGAGCCTTACCAGCAGGATAAGACGCAGAGACTGCTGGTTTTAGGTACTCAGAGCTTTGTGCATTCCTTTTATTTTGAGCTAGCTCCTTATCAGCAGGGCACACACTGAGCTATCTGGGAGATGCATTAAGTAGTAGATTTTAGGTGAAAGCTTTATTCGTTCCATCTGTAATTAAGTGATTTGTTCCAAACTCATAAATCTCTCCTTGCTCTTTCCTTTGCCACTGACTAACGCATCCTTCCGGCTATATGTCAGGCACTCTACTCCCTGCTCTCTTTCTAGATCAGGTTTCCTTCATTGCCTCCTTTCTTCTTACACCTTGTATTGGATGGGATTTTTTTTTTCCTAAAAAATGCTCCTTTTGTTCCTCCTAGCAGCCTTCATTTCCACGGACATTTTGTGAAGAAACTGGGTTGTCTTTTTTCTTTGCTGAGCATTTTCCTGTCAAGTCAAAGCTCTTAATTTTTGTCTGGCTCCTGACCCTAGCACGATTTTGGCCATGTCAGTTGCTTGTGGCTAAATTAGCTGGTTCTTGCTTCTCACAGTTCCTTTCCTTTATACATCTCGCGTGTCCCCCATCAATCACCGTGTGCCAGCCTCAGAGCCTGGCGGGAGCAGCTGGCACCTCCTGCTTCCCCGCTCCAGCCGGGGATCCCGCCTTTGGCCTGTTCCTTTATCCCTGCCGGAAGGACTTGCGGCTCCTTTATGTGTGCTTTGTGCTTCGCAGAGCTGGCCCCCCACTCCCTCGCACACCTTGTTCTGCCCTCCGTGCTGAGATGTTCCTGCCGTGCAAACTGCTTTGAGCTGTGCTTAGGTGGTCTGTAGCTTCTCTGCTGCTCAGTGCCTGTCACTTTTTATTGCCTGACTCCTAATATTTCCTGCTTGAGTTCTCCATTAAATCTCTCTGCTAGGCTCTCACTTATGAATCTCATTTGGATTCAGATAGGGTTGGGAAAAAACATTTAAGCTTCAGGGGACACCCCTGGATTTGGATCCCCCAAGAGAGAAGACTTCCTGTCGCTGTAGACGTCAGACAACAGCAAAAAAGAGACTGCAGACTCAGGTCAGGAACAAACGGCTGAAGCGAACTTTAATGAAAAATCTACCCTTTATAACATAGTTTGCTAGAGAAATTCATGATTGGCCTCTTGACCCACCACCTCTCACATGTAATAGGTCGGACGGTAAGACACCCATATCCAAAACATGTCTTAGTGTTCCCAAAACAATACAGTGAAAAACAACAGGTGCAAGGACAGAAAAATAGTTTACTTAACGTCCTGTTTTCCTTAGGCTGCATGGGAAAGAAAAGTTTTCCTCATATTTGCAAGAGAAAGCTCAAGAATTTCTCTGCTTTAGCCCTTTTCGTATCCATAACTTCCATTATGAAAAGAAGTGTTTGGAGGGGAGAGGGATAGTGCTGGTAGGAACGACGAGGTTAGAATTGCTGTGGAAAATCTAAGCTAGCTCTCTGGGATCAGACACAGCAGTGACACTCCTGAAAGTCTCTGTTGCCCTTCTGATCATCAGAAATATTTAACTCTCATACTGCCAGCCCAGGGTTGCGGAAGAGCTCCATCCATTGAAGAGTCCTGGGATTGCCACTGTCTTCCCCAACACATCTTCCTTCAAACCTTAGCCAAGCGTGATATTATCCAAGCAGGGCTGAGGCTCAGGTGAGCTCTCATGACTTTGTGTGCTATTTTTGAGCATTGTTGTTTGGAGATGAGTGAAGGAGAGATGTGTGGGCTCATACAGGCATTGAGGCATAAATGTCTTAATTCTTAGGAACAGCTGTTTGGATCCTTGGAGATATACTGCAAGTCCACCATGTCATAAGCCAGTGTTAGTGTGCTCTTTTTGCCCTCTTATCCGTGAATCACTGCAGTAAGTAGTGTCCAGGTTTGTTTGCTTTTTATGTGGTCAGGGCCCACACCCTGTGTGCAGCCAGTAGAGTCAGCCTTGACTCTGAAGCAGCCTGCCAGCGCTATCAGTAGCTAATTAGAAATCTGCTCTTGTTGTCAGACTTTCTTTTAGCATGATAATTAACTTTCCAAAGCTGTGTTATTTAGAGGAATGGGACCACTGTGGCAAGATAAGGAAGATCTGGCTTCCTTTCCAGCACTGTTACACTTCTGGATTCCCATCCTCCTGCGTGCCAATCAGCCCAGGGATAGCTGGAGTGGGGACATGAGCTAGCCCTAGCAGAACACGCTTCTGCCTTTCTCCTCTCTGTTTGATATTCTGTATGTGTCCCCCACCTTTTTTTTTTTGCATCCTCTTGCAATATCTAATTGATTCTTTATGAGACCTCTGTGCTCTATATCTTTTCTGTGTGAAAATGTCAGTGCTGTTCAGCATTGTTGCTCTGTGGCAAGAGTCTTTGGGGTCAGGAGGCAGGTTCTGGGTTCATGTCCTTTTTCTCTCTCTCAGTGCCTAAACTCCCCCAGGGCAGTCTGTGACCCCTTTTTCTCAGGCAGCTGGGCTGCTCTGTGGGATTTTGGGGTGTGCACTTAGAGCTGTGAGCTGAAGGAGGAAATGACTGTAGCCTCTAAATTCTGCAGCATGATATGTTGTTTCTGTCCCTCCACCTGCAAAACAGAGATAACTACTCTTAACCCATCTGTATCAGAACAGCGTTGAGAGATTTAATTAGCTGCTGTCCACAGGGTTTTGAAAGGTGTAAGATACATCCCGAGTATTATTAAAGGTTTTACTAAGATTAGCCTTGCTGAGTTCTGCTCTTTCCCATACAATTACCATGCAGATGTACACAGTGCGTAGGCAGATATGAAATAGTTAAGAGTTTTTGCATGTCTTTAGAAAAGTCATCCCATTAAAACAAAACAACACATCAAAGTGAATTAAGTTCTTTTGAAATAATCTTTCTTACTGTATGTGGTTTAGGACCAGCTGAACCATCTGAAAAGCCAAAGCAGGGAGTGAGAGAGGGAGAGGGGGAGAGAGAAAGACACTTATTTATGTGAAGTCTGTACCTCTGTTCGACTTTGTACAGCCAGAAACTGAAAGAAAGGCTTCCCTAGTGTGTCCAAGTTTCTGGTGAATGGCTCCTTTGGGTGCGGAAGTGAGTGCTGCGGATCCTTTCAGCCGAAAGGAACAGTTAATGAGTGTTTCTCTGTTCTTCGCTGCTGGAATGAGACACATCCCTCTTTCTAGGTCACTAAGTTAATCAAGTCAAGGATTTCTGTCCATTGTCCTTCTTATCAGTCACAGCTGCATTTGCATTAGGAAGCTTTCTGTTTCTTTAAGCCTCATTCATGTACTGATTAAATTCCTTCCCAAGTCTGCAAAAGCAAATGTCCAATGTATTATATAGCCATGTCCTGATCTAGGCAAAAACAACATACAGTAGAATATGCTTGAAAGCAGAAGAAAGGGGGGAAAAAAAAAAATCACTCCTTTGATTTATCTGATCTGCAGTGATTAAACACAGGGGTAAAACAGGTGGAAGCTTATGTGTGATTTCTAATGTGTGATTTTTAACTTGATGCTGGCTAGCATCAATATCAGTGTGTACCTGAACAAACAATCTAAGGTGGGAAGTGAAATTGCTCTTCTTGAATGTTTGAGTAAACTGCTGTAGCATCTCATAATGAACAGCAATAGCTGTTGGTACGTATTAGATAATAAATTGGTCCTGGCAGCACATTTCCATTTCACAAGGAGGACTGAAGGATAAACTTCAGACAAAAATGTAAAATTGCTACCTTTGTAACCAAACAGTTGTAACCCTTACTCTTAAAAAGTTTGCAGACTTTCTATGGTTATCCCTTGGTTTCACCACTGATTCATTGTCTTGATGTTTGGAGGCATAAGCTAAAATGTCTGTTCTATTGATTATCAGTACTGTTTTGGACAAAATAGTAAAGATTTCCTTGTCTTCTTGTGACTGCTGCAGCCCTCCAACATCCCTAAGGGGGCACCTCACTGTTTTGGTTTTTTGTTCCTTCTGGATCTTCTGAGTTATTGGGAGATGTAGACTTCAATCTTCTGCCAGTACAATTCTTTCTTTTAACTCTGTAGGAATTGGTAATTTTCTTACCTTTCCAGTGGCCACTTCTCCATTTTACAAACCTTGTTTGACAGGAAATACCTTTTGGGGAACAACACTTAGACTTTCATTTTATTTGTAATAACATCATCTAGGATTCCCCACTCAGCAACTCTCTTTTACCCTTCCTCATAGATTTTCCTGCAGGTTCCTTCACAAGGCGCCTCTCTTACATCGTAAGCAATGCCCTGAAACTTGAACCTCCCCATCCTCCCTCCTCCTGGTAAGCAAGTATGAGTTCAAGTTCTTTGCAGAGTAGGAAGGGTTCCTTTGGTTCACTTTCTTTTTCCCACCACTGCTGTCAGATGAATATTTAATTCCCCTCAGCCCTGTGGAATTCAAGTGCTGTGTCCTCATCATGGGGCTTCCCTCAAAAAGCAGCCAAATGGAGGTCAGCAATGCTGACAGGCAGGAGCAGGGTATGCCTCAGAAATGGTGTGCAAACTGCTAATCTTAGAAGGCATTACAATGCAGTTGGACCAACCTGCAATCTTTTTCCTTTCTCATGAGCCTGCTTCCTGCAAAAAGCTTGGCTTGTCTCTGGCTTCGTTCCTCCTAGGCTGCAGTTCAGTCAATGTTTCATGTGCGTTTGTTTTTGCATTTTAATGCCCACAAATCTACTCAGCCAGTCTTCTGAAATTCTGTAAGTGTCCAGAATTGGGGACCAGGGAAGCGCTCTGGCTGGCCAGTGAGTTGGTGAAGATCAGTGGCTGTGCAGTAACTCTCGAAAACATGCAGACACATATTCTGAAGAACCATATAGTAATCTCACATCAATTTGAGATAGCCTGTAAGATGGTGAAAGAGGGCTACGTTAATTGGTTTTTGCTGAGAACACTCTCAACTGCTACAGGAATTTCTGCCATTGCAGTGACAGTGTAAAACAATTGAATCAACACAAGATCAAACATTTGTAAATTGTCCAGAAGACTGACTTTGTGCTGAAAGAAATGTTTGTTTTTCTGCTGAAAGAAATGTTTGTTAAATCAGAATATTTTGCTTTTCAAAGCTACATAATTAATTTTAACAAGAATGCATAAAATGCAGTTTAAACTGGAAAGTTTTTTCCTAAATGGCAATATGAATCAACATATTCCCACACAGTGTTTTGATTCGACAGTTCATCATTTTCCAAGGGGAAACAGTGCCTCATAATTATTTGGCTGTGACAACTCTTTGTATTTAACTGCATTGATAAGAAACAATACAGTGGTTGTTCCTGTGGATGCATGTGTGTCTGAAGAAACATGGAGACTGGAACAGCTCAGCCTTTGGAGATAATAGCTCTGCATTCATCAGGGTTCAGTGATAGTTCTGTGGGATCTTTATTTACTGAGTTGTGCTAAGGATCTGGCTCACTAAATATGCAAGATAAAAGGATCTGAAACCTCCAGCGTACATAAGGGCTGATGACAGATGAGCTACAGATTATTTGAGTGCTTTAATTATTCTTGTCGTTTGTCCACATTAACCTGTGGTTTCTGGAACTGCAGTTTGATTAAAATTCTTTGATTAAACAGATGAGTTGACAAGACAAATGTTCCTTGCAGCCCTCTGAATCATGGTATGAAATTAGGAACCTTTTCCTTCTTCAGTTTTCATGTTTTCTCTTCCTCCTGCAGCCAGGTGGATTTAGGTTTACTCAGTAGGGACCTAAATATAAATTGGAGCAAAACCTCATATGCAAGAAAATTTAGCAGCAACATCTGTAAAAGGGAGAGAATGGAGTTTCTTAGTATTTTGTGCACTGTAATTTTTTTAAATTGGTGAAAGAGTTATAAACTTCCTAGTTTGTTGTTTAACATCAAAAGAATAATTTTAAAAAGTCAAGCAGAGGCTTTGACGAATGCAAATGCTCAGTCTGTTACTGATGATGTTCAGGCTGCATCTGAACAAAGTTGTCCAATTCCCTTTGTGTTGCTGTAATCAGGATTTGCCTGAAATGGAGGGAAATATGGGAAGAGGCAGGCGGCGTGAGAGAAGATTTGGAGTGGACGGTGAGGGATACTCCGGCTTTGTGCCTTTGTAATTATGCTGTGAAGTAATGCAGAGGGATAGTCTTAGGAGCAGATGTTTAAGGATGTATTGGCACCACAGGAATCTAAGTCTGAATAGGATTTCCCTGACATCAGGCAGAATCCTTTGAAAACACCAGTGGACATGGATCTGCAGGCTGTTCTGCACTAGATGTTTTGCCAATGCAGCTGGTTAACAGTGCAGGAAGTAGTTGTGCCATGCCACCAGGACTCCTCATTTCGGCACAGACCTGTTGGGGAATAATATGTTTTGCCTGGGTAACTGGCTTTACAGAGAGGATGAGGAAAGCTCTGCCAGCAACAAGCCCTCTCTTACCAGCCTCATTTACTTCATAAGGTTGTTCCATTGGTTTAGTTTGGATATGGTTATTTCAAAAAGAGGTTTTGATGAAGCAAGCATTGTTTTTATTAAAAGCTAAACCGGATTCATCATCATTTGTGATACTTCTAACAGAGACAATTAAAGTGATTTGCTGGCTTTGCTCCCTGTGCAGACCTTGGACAGAGGCTGACTCCTTCAGACAAGGTCCTCACTTTCAGATGGCACAAAGGTCCTGAATGCTTCCCTGATTTCAGAGCGTCATTTTGAGCATCAAGGCTATTGAAGAGTCTCAAGCTAGACTGTGAACTCATCAGGTCAGGGATGGTGTTTTAAAACCTAGGGTTTTAAAGTTTGGTCTCCCAGGGGGGACATTGTACTGATTTAGTAAAAAATAATTGTCCTTGTTGGTAAAAGTTATGTAATGAGAAATCTGATCAGATTTGATCAGTGTACAGCTATATTTAAGTGACATAGTGATATCAGACCACCAGTGCTGCTGAGCGAATGTGCCATGTGGCCCGTTTTTTACTTTTTCCTCCTGAAATTTATAGATGAAGGTTCCTCAACAGGTATAAAGAGCTCTCAATTTGCTTTGAGTGTTTGTCTTCTATTTCACTTGATGTAACAAGTTCCAGGTGAACAGGCAAAATTACTTTCACTCCCATGTTTTTCTTAGGTGCAACCATGTTTTAGCACTTACATCATCAGTAGAAAGTGCTGACCATTTATCACATCCAAGAGGAATGGGAATAAAAATCTAAAGCAGCCTATGACCCAGTTTCTTAGCACGGGGCATCCCAATGCCCCTTAGCACAAAGGTGATCACAGGGGCAAAACCACAGAGGGTTTGATTCACTTCAGTGTTCCTGCACTGGGGGACTGCAATAACTGCTGAAATCAATATTGCTATTCCACTGTACAAACAGAGCCTTACCAGGATAAATTTCTGTCCTTGGAAACAAAGTGGGCATGGATTTACTCACCTAGTCTGTAGTCCTCTTAATTTTACTCATGTGAGTAACACTTCTTGGCAGGGGCATAATAGAACCTATGCTTCTGGCCTAAAGAAATTATTATGCTTTTCCTGTAGAGCTCTCTGCCTTCTCCTGCCCCCAATTTCCATTGGAAGCTGCCTTGTTTGTTACAGGTCATCCCACATCACTGTGGTTCACCGGGGAAATGACAATAATTCAAGTGCTTGGGTATGGGTGTCGAGCTTTTCCCTCCCTGTTGTTTTGTGGCATGACTGATGTTCCTTTGCCTTGCTTGAAAGCAGTGGTTAAGAGGGCAGCATGAGCAAAGCTGTGGTTGCATGAGATGTAAATATACTTTGGCTATTTCACTGTTAATACCATTCCACCAGTAGTGTAAGAGTGCTTCAAAGTGGAACAAAGGGGAACTGGGGATGAAGGAGGATCAGGGAAGGCAGAAGAGAACAAGGTCAAAACACCAGTTGCTGCCCCCAGGAGTGTTGGACAGCCTCATCAAAAGCAAAGGACTAAACTGATGTTGAAAATACTATCCCTAGATGGTAGAAGATGCTGAGAGTTGCTGAAGCAACAGCAGGATGTTTGCATCTTTGTTGTCATATCCATTTTATTTTTGCTGATGAAGAGAGGACATTTGTTGTCTTCTCTACATGTAGGAGCTACTCATATGCTGTACTGGAGCCTTGAGAGTCTCTGAACTGTCTTTCCAAAGCCTTTACTGGCACTAAATCATCTTTGCAAATATATATAAAACCAAGAAGAGAAAAGGATGAGGCTGCAAATGGTTTACTAGAGACACCAAGGAAAGAGGCTCAAGATGTGATCCCCTCTGCATTACAGAGTTGAGAACAGATGTTACTGAAGTTAATGCAAGTTAGTAGTATGATGTTCAAAGAGGAGAGGGGTTTGCTTTGGTAGGCACAGCATGTCCTGTAAAGGACAGTGCTATGGTAGTGTATCCATGCCCCAGCTGAGTTACAAATGGCCTGTGTGAGCCCCAAGGGCCACTCCTCCAAGCTCTCCATTCACTAGCTGAGGCAAATGCAGACTGCAGCTTGAGGGGAAGGAAAGAGAAGGAAAATGCTAACATCCTATGGTGAAAACTATCCTATGGTCGCCCTGGAGTGTTTTAGCCCACATTATTTTCTTCTTTTTCTTTTCCATTCCTAGCATCACTTGAAATTAACTAAAGTTGTGGGTTTAAATTTGGGTAATTTACTCTTGCTTGGAGACACACGGTTTTTTAATGTACCTTACTTGGTTTGATCATAAGTCAATTAGGAGCAGGTAGAAACTAAACTGATTCTGTCGCTCCTAACCAGGGTTTGTATCAGCTTAACTAAATTAGTTTAATTAAATCAAACACTACTGCATTCCTCAGTGCTCAGAAACAGTGCCTGTGCTTGTGCATGTGTAACACCAAAGGTGCACGTGTGCTGAATACGGATCACATCACATGCAAGCAAATTTCTGAATAACAAATTTCTGCATATCTGTCTGGGCATTTATAGGTTGTCAATTACTCTGATGTTGTGTCTAATGGGGAGATGAAAATCCCCCTATAAATTCAGCTCACTGCTTTGGCGGCTTTGCTGACAGACTAGTAAACAATTTCTATGCAGAGTGCGATTTTCTAGTTTAGGAATGGAGCCACTTAGATTAGAACTCAGTGTTTTAGTGAGAAATGTCTAAAACGTTTACATAACCTATTTACATATGAATACAAACATTACAGGCTTTATATTAACAGCCCTTGTTGTTGCTCATTACTATGCATAGAAAAAGACATCAGCATTTCTAGTAGCATCTACAAAATTATAAATATGTGATAGAGTAATTACTGATTTGGAAATCCAAATTATATTAAAATGATTGTAGCATCTGTGTCTCTAAAAACCTCTCCATTTGTCAATTCTAATCTTCTATTGCTTAGGCAATAAACATGAGTCTGATGCCTATTTACAGAGTTTTGTATGAATCCCACCCGCCCCTTGAAATTTAAAAAGAAAGTGGAGGAAAGAGTGGTTTGATATCAAGGTACCTGAGATTGGTCCATAGCTGTTTCTTTCCCCTTTTCTTTACCCCCCACCCACAAAAATATGAGAGTTGATGATAGATGATGCAGATTTATCTGAAGCAACCAGGAGCTGCCAGGAAGATCATGCTGGAGCTGATGAGATTCTGCTTGCACGGTAAAAACTGCCAAGGAAGTTCATTCCAGAAAACAAAGGGATCAGTTCAGGGCTGATTCTTTACTCTTTTTACTGCAGCCCTGCTTGAGCTGGTTATGAAGGGAGGAGTCCTGTAAGCCAGGGAAGCATTTGGTGTGCTCCATGGCAGAAGTCAAGCCTTACTGTGGTGACTGTGATGCAAAGTAGAGACCAGAGACAGGTTCTGTTGTTCTTCCTTGTAAGAGAGTTTTATTTCCAGAAGAGACCCTGTAGATCGCAGCAAGTCTGGGCATCAGATTTCCCAAGCCAATAAATAGTTATAAAAATAGTATGTTTTTTTCTTCTTTAGTTCTTAAGAAACTTTGCAGGGAGGTCAGTGTCATGTCTCCAGTGATGTGGAAGAGCAGAGATGTCCCCCATAAGGTCACTGTGCCTCACAACAGAAATCTCAGTAGGAGCTCCTTCGCTGCTCCCTGTCTGGGCTTTGGGCCACTAAAAGACACCACCGAGGGAATTTATTCATGGCTGATAACTGTGGTTATTTGTTGGAATGCCTCCTTCCAGGTTTTTTGGTCCTGGACCAGAATTCTGGCAGGGGGAGTCAACCGGAGATGATTTGGTTGGAAATAATGTGCTGCCTAGGCAGAGCAGTTGCTGATGTCGTGGGTGCTCTGATTAGCTGGGCAGGGACTGACATAGTCACGCTGACCTTTAAGAAGGTCAAAGGGGAACTAGTCCATGTTTTTCCCCTTGTCTGATGATGGAGAGTGAATGCTTCGTCTGAAGTGGTATGTTTTCCCTGGCACGCGTGTACCAGTTTTAGCTGAGCCGCCCGTGATTCCCCCTGTGGCTTTAATTACGGTGCTGCCTCTAGTTGTCATTTCTCTTTACACCTTCTGCTTACACCACACAGGGACTTAAAGGCTTGTATATGCATAGTAACAGTTCCATGAGATGAAATGCTGCTGTATAAATAAAGCATCCATCACACCTGCAAGGGAGGTTTGAATAAAATCCCACATAGTTTTACTGCATGAGCAATGAAAGATCAGAAATGACAAATGGCTTGACAAATTGTGTGCAGTGCATAAATAGCATTATTTATTTGCTAAGTCGTGTTGGAGTGAGTGAGATGAGGCTTGCTGGTGTTTTGAGAGAGTTGCCAGAGCATTTGTAAAGACAAAGGCTGCAGGATCAAGCCCCAGCCCCTGGCCACTAGCAGGTGGGTAGCCATTAGCTGGAAAACCAGAGCATCTTTTTTCCCAGGTTGCATGGTTGCAGGGAGTGCCACTTCAGATGAGACTGGTTGGGACAGAGGAAATTTCCTAGCTGGTCAATATTTTAGGGTTTGCCTGTCAGTCTGTTCACACTGAACTTTCTCAGCCCTTTCCATATGTCTATACTGGCTAATTCATTACAATGGCTATTGGCTATTTATACGTGACACTTCAAAAAGCCTGGAGTAAGATAAAGTCTGTCAAAAGCACAGATGAGGAAAAGCCTCATCTTCTCAACATTTGGATGAGAATTGGCTTTCAATAGATGAACTGAGAAAAAGAAGGAAGAATTTGGATCTTAACAGGCAATTCTTGTTTGCACTAACAAAGAGGATAAAATGCTGTCACTCACCTATTACTTTACTGCATTCAGGGCTAGCAGTAGTGAATATGTGGAGAGTTCCGTTGACCCCAAAGGTGAATCGAGTTGTCCTCACCCCGACTGCTCACTCTCCAGCACCTGAGATCTGTTCTCCACTGCCCATTGTTACAGCCAGGGTGCAGCATGGACTACCAAAGTACTGCAGGATTTTAAGTCACCATTCAGAAAAAAGTGGAACCCCTTGCAAAGAGAAGAGGCTTGGATTTCTCCATTGTAAGGGTGCTCTGCTGCAGGCTGGGAACTAAGCCTTTACAGCCATCCAAGGAATCAAATCCAGTTCTTTCAGATCCACAGAACAAAATCTATGGTAGTGAATTACTTGCAGAGAGCAGGGACAAAGTAGCTGCAAGCATCATCAGACCAGTATGCTTGGCACTAATGGTTCAGACAGCGTGCAGACTTCAGAGCTTCTTGTGATTTTGAAGTCTGGGAGGTGTCATGGCATTATTAACAGTTACTTGCTGTGAGTTGCAGAGCTGATGCAGGGGCCCCAGTGTCACGTGGCTGGGGGAATTGCTTCTTGGTGCATGGCTGTCACCTCTGTACCCATGCCTTTGTGTCCTGGAAAGAAAAGGGAGCTTTATAAATATAAATGTCAATAGGGCACATGTGGAACTGGATGTGTCAAAACATCCAGTAGCAACTTCAGGGTCACAAGCATCCAGCAGAAAGTTCAGTAGGGCCAAAAGCCAGTTGGCAAGTTACTCTTGGCTGGGAAACACAGCGTGAGTTGGTGTGTTCAGAAGTCAGTTTCTGGTCATGGTGCCAGTGCTGGAAAGCTGCTCAAGCCACGGCCCCTGCTCAGCAAGGGACGCTTTTTGGGTTTTCTCCCTCACTAGGGAGAAATTTTCCCATTACCTCACCAAAGTTTGTCTGAGCATCCACAGTCAGTTCAGTGAAAGTCCAGAGAGTCTGGACAGCTGGTAAGTGTTTCTGTCTGGCTCCTTGCAGTTCAAGTGCTTGCTTTCATTACTTGTACAAAGCTGGGGACAGATTTTTCTCCTCAGAACTGGATCTTTTGGTAAGTTAGAGCAGAGGAGCTGTTTGTTTGAGGGCAGGAGGAGGGCAAGACAAGCATATTAAGGAGAGGGTGGTTAGGATGTGGCATGTGGCTGATAATCCTGTAGAGAAGTTACATCTGCAGGTACAGTGGATGAGTGTGGACCACGTGTATGGCATGGTCCTTTCTACCAATCTTTTCCAATCTTTTAAAACCGTAATATTCAAGGCAGACTTTGGGTGGATGGTTTGGGGGAATCTTTATGGTGGCATGAACTGGTGAAACTCTTTACATATTTTCGTAGTACCCTTGACTGTGCACACCTGCTACCTAGCTCGGACACTGTTAATGATCTGTGATGCCTGTAAAGAAAGGACTGTTCATCCTCTGAATTTCCTAGGATGTGGATCATGCCTGTGGGCAACTATAATGCCAGCAGCATGTGTGGGTTTGTTTGGTTTTGGTTTTTTTGTTTTTTTTTCCCAAGAACAGGTTGCTTTTTCGCTTGTTGCAGTAAAGTGAATAGTTGGTGCCCTCCTCCTGGCAGTGCTGAAGTACTCATGACCTAGCCCATGATGTGGTGGGGAACAGACCATGTTGCTCAGGTGTGCAGTAGGTCTCCTAACATAACAGGGCAGGTATCAGAGGCTGTGGTCCTCTCCACCCTGGTGATTGATGGCAGAGAGAGCTAAGGGTACCCCAAGGAGCATTAATGCATGAAAATATCCTTCATCTTCTTATCCTTCAAATGCAGGGAGAAGGAATGTGATAGTGGGAGCTGTGCTCTCTTGGGAAACCCCAGTGGCAAATCTGAGGGCTTTGCATGGCAGAAACAGTGCAGCTCCCTGTCATAAAATGGAGAATTTTATTTGCTTTTATTAAGTAACAGAAGCTTAATTAAGTTTCTCCTGAATGTAATAAAACAATACAGCTGAATGTAGGTCAGTCCCAAGTAATTGTTTCACTGCTTTAGCAGCTGTTTAACTAATGCTCGAGTGTTAAATAGGAATGCTGATATTTTATTTTTTTTTCTTTTTTTTTTCTGTTTTAGAAGGGGCTAAGTGGTCTCTTTCTCAGGGGACTGTGAGGTTAGCCTTGGCCCTTTGAACCTAATTAATCAATGGTGAGGCTCTTCCAGGGCTGGCTGTGGAATGCTCTTTAATTGCTCACTTGTGCAGTCATTTGTTTTGTTTAACCTGCGACGGATTAAAACTCGGTTATAAAGGTCCTTGCTTCTGTTGTAGAACAACTCCAGCTATGCAACAGTCAGCTCTCCACCTGATTCCCAATCCTCCCGGGGATGGAGCAGGGAGAACAGGAGGGACAGCTCTCCCTGCTCCCCCTCTCCACTCCACTTGGACACACTGGCATTTTTGTGGGTCCCCCCATCCCTGCCAGTGAGCTTTCCAGTGTGTGCTCTTGGCAAAGGGAGGATCATTAGCTGTTAATATAACCTAAGAATTCTCCAGATATATCCCTCATTTTCTTTCATTAGATATGAAACTTTAGAGACAGAAACTTTAATGATTTTCTGTGCGTGTGTGTAATCCTGTATGCTCCGCTGGGACCCCTCTGGCGTCCCATGTCTCAGAGCAGCTGTCAAGCAGCTCAGATGCTTTTCCAAACTGCCACTCTCCAAAAATATTTCCTTCTCTCTCAAGTATGGAATTTCGCCCTTGAGTCAGAGAGTCTGTCCAAAGCAATGGTGGATTTCAGTGACAAAGTTAAAGCTGCCCAAAACATTAGGGCCAGAAATAAAATCTTTTAAACCAGTTGGGGTGGTGACTAGGGCTGTGAATTTCCAGGCTGCAGTGAGACTGCTTTCTCTTTCAGCTCCAGTGAATTGTTTTGAGACATTGTGTTTCTTGTAATGCTTGCCATTAACATTCAAAAGAAAGCTAGATCATTTTAACATGTTTCAAAAAGGGATGTTAAAATTTATCTTTCTTTTTATTAGATCCACTGCAGCAAGGCACCCAGTGGCTTTAGAAATGTAAGTAATGAAAAGCAGAGAACAAATGTTAACTATAGAAATGATTTATGGAGACATCTGATGAATTTATCCTGCATCTTTACCCTTTCATCCATCTCCCTGGACTTCAGCTAATATGTCTGAGCAGCATCAGTCACATATTTTTAAAGCTGGCTTGCCAGAGACATGCTCCATGCTCTGGAATGTGGATTTCCCAAGTTTTGCCCCACCTAAAGCTCCCATACAATTCTGTGCAGGTTTTGTTTTTGTTCTTGGGGGTTTTTTTTGTTTTTTTTTTTTTTTTTTTCCCAACAGAACTTTCTGGAGTGGATTACCAAAGTAGGCACTCTGTGATAGAGCCTGCTGCCTGAAAAATGCTTAATAGGTGTCAGCTTCAACTGCTCCCCATGAAAATTGAGGAGTCCCAGGCCGTGCTCAAACAGCTGGGCATTTTTGTAGCTCCTCTAATAAGAACTGAGCTCTTTGGAAAAATCCAGCTCAAGTGGGAGGCAGAGGCTTTCTGGAAAACTTGGTCTTTTGAGTTTAGCTTCCTCAAAGCAAGCTGTCTTATGTACAGTGAGTTCAATTCTTTAATTCTCACGTGGGCTCTGTGTTATGAAATAGTGAATCCTCTACTAACAAAGTATTTTTCACATCGTCACAAAGAAGACTTGAGGTTTTGCAGAAGCCCTGTTCCTAGCAGCTGTTGTCCTGCAGATGTTCAGAGGCCCTTCTCCTATCAGACTTCTTTTCAAAGGAGTTCTTTTAGCCAAATCTCTGGTTTTTAAACATATGTTTTAAAGGTGAATAAGGTATGTAACGATCAAGTAGTGTCCCTTTCAGGATGGTGACCAGACAGAGTGAGGTGGGAGAAGAGCTGGTAGGTATAGGTGCTCTATAGCTGATAAGAGATAGATGGGTGGATGAATGGATGGATGGGTGGGTGGATGGATGGATGGGTGG